>JAHREE010000280.1:10445845-10784940 GCA_033628505.1 Tringa tobata
TAACTTTGGCTCTGGTTTGGGAAGTCCCTGACTAGGAGTTGGGTGAGTGTGCTGGGAACTGTCACTGCATTGCTGTCCTGTTCTTCCTGAGGCGCTGGAGACAGGAACCCGGCCTGTGTGACGTTTGGTCTGACCCAGGACAGCTATTATTACGGCCCTATCTCCGGGTTCACCTCCATCTAATGCAGTAGATGTGTGAATGCCTTATTTTATACACCAGAGTATAGAGAAAAACAAGATTTCTGACGTAATTTTATGTCCTTTGTTTTCACTTCCTATGGCAAAAGCAAAGTGCGTGCTTCTCTCAGCTGTGATGAGGTCTGTCCTGTCACGACGGAGTGCCCAAGGTGGTGAAGCTGGCGGTGTTTGTGCCCATGACCCTAGAACTGAGCTCGTGCTCCCATCAGACTCCTGCAGATCGCTTCCCACTCGTGAGTTCCAAGCTTAAGATTATGTACCAGCCATTTTGGCACACCTCTGAAGTAGCTGAATACTCCTTCCAGCGTCATTCAGCCCAGAAGTTCTAACAGTATCGGTTGCTCCTTACTCGGAGCCATTAACTTTTCTTAGGCTGGTAAACCTTCATTGTGTTTTATCCACAAAGCGGCTGCAGTTTGGTGATACAAGAACCAGTGCCTCTCTTCTATTTTTCAGCGGGTGTTGGTTAGCTTCCGCAGCCTATTTACATGTTACTCATTCACAAGTGCCACTCATGTGCTCCTCTGGGCCTTTAAATACCCTGCTGCTTGCTGGTACACTCCGCTCTGTACCTTTAGGGCAGGTCTGCAGTTGGCCTTTCTGCAGAAGGTTACTCCACCCTTAGGAAACCCAGGGTTCTGGTTCCCACAGTGCTTATGACTCAGCAGGGTAGCTGCCCTTAAACAGAATTACTCGTCCAACAACTTAAAATGCTTTGCAAGCACTAATGAATTAAGCCTCCCAATGTCTTGAGACGCAAAGTATTACTGATAGGTAAACCAAGGCAGAGTGTGAGTCATGTGCAGAAGCGCATTGCAAACACTCTCGCTCGCAGCCCTGCAAGAAATTTTGACCTCATGGAAGTCAGAAGTAAAATCCCTTTAACTTATTAAGGCCAGAATTTCACCCTTGAAGTCCTGTCTCCTGCTTTTCTTCACTGAGCTCTCCAGGCTGGATCTTTAGCCACTGAAAACCAATGGAGCACAATGCATTACTCAGCTTGAGGATCTTTTGAGGATGCCCATTTCACTAGGGGTGCAGCTATGTACAAATTGCTGCATGTGCACATGGGGCCTGAATTGTAGTTGCTTTGAGTAGCTCAAGACTAGCACATGTAAAATTCCTGCTGCAGTGCTCTGCTTGCATATGCCTGTGTCACACGAGGTGCGGAGACGATGTGTCTTCCTTTGAGGCTGGTGAATGCTTTTCAATGTCTGGCACTCGGCTTTTTACATTGCGTAAAGTTACTTCCTGCTAATCTTCCTATTCTGACATAATTAGATTACATCCACTTTAGAAGCCGTTATAAACATCTCATGTGCCAAGGTCCAGTGTTACAGACAGTACTTCACTTCGGGCCTGAATCAATTCCCTATTATAGAGTTAGATTCCACTTCGTTGAAGGTGCTGGGAGAATGCCTGGGACTTTGGTGGGACAAGGATCACAGCCTTTAGAGGGAGCGCCTGTCTTATGAGGGTCAGGTGTCGTGAAGTCAAGTCTTTCTACTAGGAAAGTTGTAATTTCCTTTTAAAGCTCAGTGACTCATTGAATCATGGCTGTGAACAATCCCACAGGATTTCCTTAGATTTGTGATACCTGAAGGTAAGCTTGAAATGGCGCCCCTGGAAAAATTCTTTATTCAGGGACCTGATCCATCTCATTTTCAAGTCAGTGACTAAACTTTTGTTTACTACTGTAATGCAGATCAAGACAGTTGCATAATTGTGGGGGCCTGATCCTGCATCAGCCGCCAATAAAACAGTAGAAAGGGCTACCAGAAAAGAATCAGTTGAAACATGGAATCTGTAGTCATAAAGAATTCATAAAGCTTGACGACCTCATTTCACAGCAAATGAAGAGGCTGGAGGAGCCCTTTGTTTCTCTGTAGATTTTTATAAAAGTAGTTTTGCTTCTCGATGTTAGCCACCCTCTAAAATTCATTTGCTGCAGTTTTAGATGCAATTCTGGACAAACTGAGTGAAAGAGTGAGGATTTCACCCACTTGGATAATCCTTTATCTAGGAGTTAAGCTTCCCTATTGCAAGGAGAAGAACGTATCGCTCCAGTCAATCACGGATGAGTGAGCTTTTAGATAAGGCCTTTCCTATAATACACCCATAACACTTTATTTTCCTCTTGCTGTACTGGAACTGACCTCCCCACTTGGGTGAGTGTCGCGCAGGCAGAGATAGGGACTGTGCCGTGCTGCTTGGCTGACACACATTTCAGAGCAACACATTCCAGCAGATGAACCCATTTGCACAGTTGAGTGATCTAAACTTAGAAAGCTTATTTCTCTAATTACAAAGTGAGACTGAACTCCTGTAAAGCTTTTCATCACCTGAGTGGAATGGGAATTGCGCTTCCATAATCATTTAATGTTTAGAAACTAATTAGAAAGCGTTTTGTGGGGAGGCCACACCCCATGTTAGACTATTTCACAAATGGATCAGGAGAGAAAACTACCTACGATGAGAAAGTTGAGCAAGTGACAGAGGTTAGGAGAAAGGGTGCAGTTTACCAGACACTGAGTAGTGCATGCCTGCTTCCATAAAAGCTGTGGTTCTTCAGAGCCAGGTGATTTCTTGAAGCTGTATCTCTAGGCAAGCTTTCCAAATGTGACAAAAGATTTTGGAGAAGAAGATGCTCTGGTGACCAGAGATCCAAATCCACTTGCTCCTACAAGCCCTTACTTTCCTCTTTCCCTGGAGCATGTTGCTTAAGAGAATCAAAATTTCAAAGCCCTGTTGTATATATTGTGCACGTCCGTTTTGTGACTTTGAAATTGCCACCTTAGTTTTTCTGCACCTTACCCCCTGGAATTAAAATGAGGCACTAAATCTAATTCAGAGGATACTCTGAAAACAATAAAAAATAAAGACTGAAAAATAAAGGCTGTGGGGTACTCAGAAATGACTGTAGTGAGAATCAGTAATGTCCCTGAAAGAGTTAAAAGTTGTAGAACCAAAAAATATGTCTATTGTAGAGCTTTTAAGTTTTATCCAGCTGTAATTAACTGAATCCATAACATTATTGCTTTCTGTTACAGCTTAAAATTGAGACCTTACTCCATTCCAGAGAATAGTACTGTTTCTCCTTCAGTTTCCTTTATTTATATGCATATAAAACCTGCTTTCTAGTTGTTTCTCTGTTAACCCTTCGAGGATCAGATGCCTCCACTTTTACCTGTGAACCAAATTGCTTTGTCCTTCAGTTCTCCTCCCCAGCGGTGGGATTCATATACACTGGGGATTTGATCTCAAATCCCTGCTTTCTAAAAATGGGTGAGAGCTGAGGCTACAGTTTTAGGTCTGAGTAGGGCTACAGCTTATCAAGCTAGAGTCTCTTCCAGTAGGTGCAAAGACTGTGACACTGAGCAGTGCTGGCACATCTGTCACAGACAAGATGACACTTTTATTTGATAAGCAGTAACCTCAGCTATTGTCAGTTGTAGAAAAGTCTGTACCGAAACCTAGGCTGAGCCCTGTCCTCAGTAAATAACTGATGCTTTTAAGAGAGCTCCAAATTTCTAGCAGGGTTTTCCTCACAGCTTTCTGCAAGGGTCCTTCTTTTAGCCAATTTTACTCAGTAACTGTTCAGATCAAGTTTAATTTTCTTGTTATGAAAGCATCGAAATGTCGAAGTTTTCTTTTAATGTGGATTGTTTTGTCTTCATTGTTAAATGCATATGATAGCGTATGTTTGATACATTCTCAATCACAAACAGTCCTCAGGGTGCAAGATTGAAGAATACAGGGGTGTCATTTAGCTAAGGAAATGACTAAAAAGAAGAGGGCTGCAATTAGCAAACTTAAATTTGGGTGTACGGTGTCTGACTTCTTGCCTTTGCTCTCCGTTATTCCATGGCTGATCTAATATTCCGTGCCTTGGGTTTACTCAGTCCTGCATGGAAAATATAAGTGGAGTTGCTTTGTTTGGTGTGAAGAAACATTTAGAGGAGTTAGGACTACTAAAACCCAGATTCAGTCCAAAATATAAATTTGCCTAAATCAAGGAACAAAAAACTTTTAAGTTAGGGGTACACTTAAGTAACTTGCTGGAGGGGCTGGTGAGTTGAGCCTCAAAGTTGGGTGGATGGGAGTGACCCTGCTGATCTACAGGGGAAATGTTTCTCCAGGGAGTTAGGGGTGTATACAGTGGCACAAAGACCCGTCTTGCTTTGGCAAGCTTTGGTACTTTTTTTGGTACCTTTGGCACTGCCCGCTCCCTGGCAGAAGGAACCTTTTTGTATCAGCTACATATTTTCAGATAAAGCGTAGGCCCCAGAGGGTGCCTAGCATCCTTGGGGTACAGATAATGACAAGGCCTTAGGCAAAGGGGCTAGAAAAGGGTCTGAGTATGCTCTAATTTGGGAGTTTTGGTGTTGAAACATCGCATTTTGAACAAGGTCTGTATCAACTTTGGCAGTTAATCGCTAGGGCTTCTCCCAGTCCCTCTCGGGAGTTAGCTGTGACCAAGGTGCCTGCAACTACTAGCAGGGTGGTGGAGACAAGAGTGAATGAGAAGGAATGAACTCAGAATAGGCTAGGGGCATCATGGAGAACTGGTGAATAAAAGGCCTTATTCTTGGGCGTATGAGCAAGATACCTTGTCACCTTGCCTCTCTGATGAAAGGTTTTTCTTTGCTCTTTCCACAGTACCTGGAAGGTTTTACATTCCTGCCTCCCTGTCAGCTGTTCTGTCTCACAACGTTTTCAAACACACGGGAGATGATTTTTCCTTCAATTGCTCCTGATCTCGGCCCTGAGTCACGGACCACTCTAAGTGTGGTGAAGGACGTTTCCAATTTGTGGCACTGTGGTGGCAAGACAGGCTTGGAGAAGACCTGAAAGAAAAAGAGCCCTGCTGTAGAATTGGACCCTTAAAACCAATTAATTTCTTTGAAGGTAATGGCATTACCCAGTGTGCATCCGCTTTCTGTCTGAAAAGGGCCACAGCCTCTTGCAGATCCACAATCTGTGTGTTGCCCTGAATGTGGGGTTTTTTTTTATATATAATGATGATTTTTATTTATTGTGGCAGAGGGGAACGAATGAGAGTCTGCCACAACATGAATAGAAGCAATTCCACACCTGTCCCTTTAAATGCACATTTGTGGTTGGCTGCCTTTTATTGTCCTCCCTCCTCTGGGGCTGCAGGGGAGTGTGTTCGTGTGTGTAGAAGGATTTCCCAGCCTAGTGGGTGACCCCTCATCTTGCTGCTCCAAGCAGTGGCTTCCCTCCTCTCCTTTCTTTCCAATATTTATTGGAAGCACGTGCTAAGGAATCTGTGAGCCTGCAATGCTAATGAGTACGTGGCACAGAACAGAGCAGGGCACCAGATGCAAAGGGACAGGCATGTTTCCTAATGAGGGAGTCCCGAGACCCATCTGTTGAGTCTCGTGGGTCCTCAATGAAGTTAGCTGCGCAAGGTTGCCAGAGGAGGTTTTTTTCTCTAATGCTTTTAGTTCTCAACAAGTGCAATCCTGTATAGAGCAGCATGTCATGGGGTTAGGCTTTGTTGTTACTAGCAGATAATGTGACTTTGAAAAGAACGCCCCCACCCCAGCTGAAAGGAGGATAACCCTCCTCTACCCCCTTCCTTCCCATCCTCCTTGCTCAGATCAATAACAGGTCCCTAGGCACAAAGCCTGCATTCTTTTATTCTCAAATTAGAGCAGCTGCAGCAGCAACACCACAGCTCATTGGAAACCTATTAGCTTTTGAAAGACTTAATCCAGTTTGAAAATAACTAGTGTTTCTCAATCCTTCACGCACTCCTGTAAGAGGCAATATTCTTAGGCTGCATTGAGAGTGGACTGGGCTTATTATTATAATAACCTACATCTCTCTCGGTGTCCCAAAGGGGCAACAAAGAAGGCAAAATGTCAGTTTCCCAGCTTCACTTGGCCTAAGAACATCGGATTTACTCTGCCATATCACACCCTATCACTGAGCTATGCCGCCTACCATCCTGCCTTCAATAGTGTCCAATACATTGTGATTCACTCTCCAATTTCATAGTTTTTAAGGCCAGAAGGGACTATTATGATAATCTATTTGACCTGCACAACATAGACATTAGAATTTCATCCTAGGTGGGACAAAAGTTGGGAGCAGCTGGATTCTTTGATGTTGCTCTACTGGGCAACAGTGGAAATGTGGGGGATTTTGGAGGGTACTCTTTGCTGTAAGGGGAGTTTGTTCTTTTTAACCACATTAAATACAGAGCTTTGTGACTGGGAGCCTTGCGGATAATCAGCAAATGCCTTGCTATAGAGTGAGGGGACCTGATTTTAGGTAGAAAAGATTTGCTCACCTGTCTTGCTTGCTTGTTTAGCTTTTGTATCTAATCACCCCTTTACTGTGGATCTCCTTGCAGCAACCCTGTGAGGTAGTTGCTCCCATTTTAAAGGTGGGGACCTGAACTTCAGCAATTGCTTTGCCCTTCAGAAACATTTAGGCCTTAATATCTCATCCTCCAGGTCACACTGGAAATCTGTAGGTGATCAGGAAGATTGTTTTGTCATTTTTCTTGAGTCCCAGCCTAGTATGTTTGCTGGCACATCTTTCTCTGCTTGGTCTTTTTCTGTACCGTGCCAGTCCTAAACCTTTCCTGTAAGTGCTGCCAACTCTTATCGGTAATGACGGTACAGATATTTTGCCAGTAGTAGCTGGGGCAGGACCACCAACTGACTTCCTGAAGGCCACCAAACAGCAACAGCTTTTGATTTCTACTGACCTGGACCAGATTCAGTGTGGTGACCTGGAGCTAAGGGGCTCAGTATCTCATTACTAATCCCTTGAGCTAGCCAATTCCTTCTACCAAGTCAATGTTTTCTAAAGTGTTAAAAGACTTTTCCTGCCTGCCTGCCTGCCCATTAAATCCTGCTCTTCTGTCCGTGTCCTTGGATCAGCCTAATCACTGAAGTGGATCAGTTTCAAGTCTTAATGATGCAGGCTGTGGTACTGACAATGCAGAAGATGGCAGGCAGCGGGACTGACGCTGCTCATAGGGGTCTGCTTTGGGGTAACCCTGAGATGCTGCTTTTGTAATGCATTGCCAGCTGGGACATGTGGCATTTCCTGCTTCTAGCTTATTTATCTGAGATTTACAATCCATATCTATTTCTAGATACTTTAAATCTAGAAAAAAAGAAACCAGGTGTTTCTGTGGATCATCCACTGGCATTACTGTTTGGGTGCCTCAGGTATTAATTCTCTTCTGTGATATTTTAATCCTCTCACTTTCTGAGTCGGGGAAACTGGCTTCACAGAATGAATCACACAGAATGCCATCACTATGTTCTAATGTATCCTTATTATTGAAGTCTTATATTTTAAAGATACAGAGAAATGTGTTTTTTTCAAAAGACTGTGTACAGAAAACCACCATGTTTTACATTAGAATCTGCAATAACCTCATCCACATACACATAGCAGGAAACAGCTTCCATTTTCTTGACTTCAAATTGGATACAGAGCAGCTCAGAAGTTCAGATCTTCTATGTATGTGTCTCCTCTTCCAGCAGAGCTTCTTCGAAATTCATAAAGGCTTACAAGGGTGGGCATATGCATTGCTCCATGTATTTACTTCTTCCCCCCTCATATATATCTATATGAAAAAGGGGAACTATTCTTAGACATTTCAGCTACTCATCCTTGATAGCTGTTTTCATAATGTTTACTCTGTTAAAGTGGGCATAGCTGTATTTTTAGGAGGAATGCTTTTCTTCTTGCAAAGTAGGCACGCTGTTTCCCCCACGACTTATGCAGCTCTACGTGTAGCAGTGTCTGTGGATGCACATGCACTTGAATACAAATTTCCCTCATCAATTTTTTCTTAAAACAAAAATTATTCATAGACGACATGTCTGCCTTTGCCCGCATACAGTCTATCAGGCTGCAGATGAAAAGAGCGTGTATCTCCAAACAGGAGTTGTGTATTTGCTGTGCTGGGGGATACAAACCACGTTTGCCCTTACTTTCAGTCAGTGGATCAGGATACTCTAATTCTAGGATATTTCATTAAGAATATTCTCACAATGGTTAATTAGTCTCCAGAATCATAGGGGCTTGCTCCTTTTCAACATTGGTGATATCAGTTAACATTTGAAACTAAGTTCTTAATGTGGAACTTGACATGAAGGCCCATGTCTAGTAAAGACACAGAAGCAAAGCCTGACAGTGTCCTTCCTCTTGCTAGTGCTTTGTTTATCTGAATTGTTTCCCAAGTTAACTCCTGTGGCCTAACCCCATAGAAGAGAAGATCTAATCTCTGATTGTCCTCTGGGACTATTCCTGCAAGGTCCTTGAAGAATATATCCTGTTTCCCAGTCAAAGAGTTATTCCAAGGATGTGTCCTGTCTTCTCTTCTCATTTGAAGATTGTTTACCTGTTATTTATGAACTGTGTTTTGTCTATGGACTATTCCTAGTGTGGTGGCATTGTGATGCTTCTTAGAGAAGGAGGAAGGATTAAAATGGCTCAGACTTTACATTCAACACCACACATTGTATGCAGATTTGCAGTTATATTTACAAATGCACCAAAGCCCAGCCAACCCTTGGAGGGAGCAGGAATTGTGCCATCAGTGGAAGACGGATTGAGTCTGTAATAGAGAAATATTGAGAGAATTCATAATTAGATGTTCTGATGATGTTTTAGAGCATCATGGTATATGTTGTTGGGTGTCAGATGTGGAACAAAATATTGACCATGTCAGGATGGTGCTAACCTAAAAGCAATTCAAGGATCAAATTATGCGTGAGTCTAAATATTCAAACTCAGCTGTAGCAAACAAAATGCTCTCATTTATGCTGGCTAGGATTACAGTTTGGCAATTTTATTAGAGTATGAAGAGGTCACTTATTGTTTCAAAGACGTTTTTTCCTGAAAGGAAGGCAACCAGTGCTGAAGGGCTGAAAGCACTGAGCTGTGCTCATTTGGATTAAAAATAGGTATTTTGGGCCAGCGAGCTTCAAAATAAGCGAATTCTCAAACCAAACAGTTTTCCTTTTAGTAGCCGAAAAGGAAACCGCACATCCAGGAGGAATGTAGATCAAAGCAAACTCTGCAAATGATGCAGAAACACATAAAATAACAAACAAGACTGGTGGGAAGAGGGGAGCTTTTGTAAGTAGATAGGTCTGTTCACATTACACTGAAACCAAATGCAAGATTGCCAAAGAAGATACTTGAGAGGGGTATATGAGGCTATAGATTTTTTTCCTCAGAGGATTTCTTCCAGCCTGTTTTTGCATGTCCGTTGTATTTGCAAAGTAACATATGAGGGACATACTCAGCACCAGATCTCACTGATAGCAACTTTTGCCTTTCACCACTCTATCTTATCTCTTACTTTCCTTCTCTTCCCCTAGCTCCCCTGAGCCTCCCTCTGCCTAAGTCTGTGGCAAAACGTGTTTGCTTTACTGCTTGCCCATAATACTATTAAAGCACATAATCAAGTCATCTTCCATAACTAAACTTTCCGCATTTAGGTACCTTAACTTTCATACGTTCAGAAGAGAACAGTTCTTATTGTATATAAGTATTAGCTGGTTAAATTGGAAAGCATTTGTTTAATGTGTGATGTGTGAGAATACAAATCTACCCATCTCACCTTTGATAGGAAACAACTCTTTTCTTGTGCAGAAGGTAATTTATTTCATCTAGGCCAACAAGTGAGAAGGAAACGCTTTTTTTATGAGCCACATTTCTTTACATAGAATTAAATGTGTCTCTTACCTCTCACCCCTCATCTCTTACAGCCACATACCTTTTGAAAGCACCTTGGTCTGTCCTGCCTAAGGCTGGAGCAGAGCAGGTTCCCAAGGGCTCTGTGGAAGTGAGGACAGGACACAAACTGGATTGATGCTGCTCCTGCTTGTTGGAAAGATTATTTTTTGGTTTTGGGTTTTTTTGTGTTTTTTTTTTTAAATGTAGAGTAGCCTCTTTTCTCTCTGCTTTCAAGAGCAGCCTGCCATCAGGAACGGCAGGCTCCACTGCATCCTGTACAGGTCATAGGATATGCGTTGCACCTTCCCATCTTCCACTTGGCTGTGCACAAAAAGATGCATGCTCATTGTGTGAACTTACTGTAGAAACGCTACTCTTCTGAAGACTGTCACTGGGATAGCTATGGGGTAGGTGGAAAACAATGCTTTCCCACTATACCAAGAGAGGCTTGTTTACACCAGACAAAAATTTCCTGTAGCAAATTTTATTTCTCTAAGACTCTGGAATTGTTTGCCGGTTCTTTGAACTTTTTTTAACATGGCCACTTTTAGCTTGAATGGAGGCTAGTGAAAGTTTGAGCTCTATATCCAGGGAAGCTCATCTCTGTGTGAGCAGTGGACCACTCAATAGGCTCCATGTGTCAGATTGTTAGACAAAGGGGCAGCCTGCAGCAAAAGGGATGTTTGTACTGTGGCCAGAGTGGACTTCCTTAAAAATAATAGCCAAGGGTAAACATTATCAATTCACAAGTTAGATGCTTGTAAAAAAAAGTGTCAGCCCATTTGCTAACCTATTAAGAAGGGAAATAAGAGTTGACAGTTCACTGTGCTGTGATTCCAAGCATGATGTTTCCCTGAGAAACAGTGCTTATGGTGCTCAGTAGGCAGGGTGAGCGCACTACAGTCATTGATGGCAAGCGATTGAGAGATTTGTTGCTGTACAGAAGTTTGTGCATGGCTTGTTTTTAGGTTGTTTCAACCTACCCACATCAAGTGACAAAATGCAAAGCTGTCAGACCTGAACTGGCAAAAAAAAGGCGGCATTCTAAAAAGAATGAAATTACTTCTATTTTTCTACTCAAATGTGGTCTTTATTTTTAACTTCAGGTTACAAAAAACATGGATGGTGTTGTTGAAAGAGGATTATGCCCAAGCCATCTTTGCTAAGGGGAACTTGCTTCTAGAGGAAGATTTTTGCAAAATTTATTCCCAAGGTGATGCCTTCCAAGTACAGAAAAAAATTACTTTTGTGACCTCCTTTCTTCTTGGTAGACACATGGCCAGCAGATCTGAAATTCGGTCAGTGCTCTGCATCCAATGACTGAGTGATCCTGGTCACCAGAGGAGAAGACGCATGACTTGCAGAGTTTTGGGAGGAAGTTCACCGATGGGAGAAGGGATGAAGAGACCTTGATGAAAGGTATGTGCAGCCTAAAGCAGGCTGGACAAATTCTGAGTAATATTATACAGAGTATTTCAAAGTTCCTTGAAAATCTCTTATTGAGTCCAGGAGCTTTTATACTGTCCCACTGTGTTTAGCTGGCCTCAGATATATGGAAAGTCATATTGGTATTGGAATTTTTTTAAGGGCAACAAATCTCTTGGTGAAGGCCTTGTACAGAGATGAAGAGTAAACAGCTGATTCCTATGAGACAGCTTCCAGTATGGTTGTAATGGCTGTGCTTAGCACTGATAACTGGTATCAGAGATCAATTATGTTAAACAGGAGATAATCCCTAGTCCATAAAACTGAGTTTAAGTAGTTGGGACAGAAACATGGCATAGAGTGAATTAAAGTACATAAGAAAGCCTGCTTAGGAATAAGCACTTAGCCCAGACCCCACACAAAACCAACCCAGGCAGGAAATGAAATATATACTTCAACATGAAACTGAAGACATCAATTGTCTGAGGTTCTTTTGCTGAAATACCTTGCTGTGTGCCCCATGGATTGACTACAAGGCTACTCTTTCATTCTGATGGCTCAACCAGTGTTGATAAACATAGCTTGAAAACTGATCTAAAAGGACCCGTGGGGTTTTTATTTTACACATTTTTCATCAGCACACAGCTTTCTAAAACATGATTAAATATTGGATAACTTTGACCACAATTAAAACTGATTAGTCTATAATTCAAGGTTTTTAAAAAATAAATATACAGTTGCCCCCAAACTTCCAGAAGCACAAAAGCCTGTAAAGAAGATCCTTAAACATTAGAAACAGCTGCTTTTACATAACCGTTAATATAGCTATTGCTTATATTACAGTGTGGTTTCTTCACAGTATCTGTTACGCTTACGTATGTTAGCACAAGAATTGTATTCACACTCAAAATAGTCATTGGCTTTTTGTCAACAAAAAGCTATAATCAGAATAATTTTCGTATAAGCAGCACTTTCACAATGGAAGTCCCGCGTTCAAATAATTTCTAACAACTCCGAGCTTGAAAGGGACTGTTTTTAAAAGGAAAATGCTACTAATATCACTGTGTTATAGAGAAGTAAGTTATAGAAGAACGAAAGCAATAGAGAAGCACGAACACTGTCATACCAGATAAGACATCCAGTGCGATAACATTTGTTGGTATTGGTCAGTACAAGGGGCAAAGAAATTAGAAAGCAATTATTTGCCTAAAGGAAAAAAATACCCTGAGCCTTTAATTAGTAGTTTGGATCAGATTCATGGGCTTTATAACAATTTAGTTGTATCTTGTCATAACTAACACTAATTCATTTTGAAATGCAGCATTTTTGGTTTCCCAGTTTTTCTTCTGGCAGAGAGTTCCACAGATGAATTATTCATATTGAAACTTTTCTAAAATCAGTTTTAAATATTATCTTTCTACTTCATTGGCAGAACCTCGGTCTTTTGTTATGAGAGAGGCTGAAGAGGGCATGGACTTTCTGTATGTTTGATCTGTTCTGTAACTGACATCTCATTTTCATTTAACAATGATAATCCTAGTGTTTTCAGCCTATTTTTTTCCAGATATTTCCTTGAGCTTCTAGCCACTTCACTTGCCAATCTCTGGAGCCATCTTGTTTCTTTTCTTTTCTCTCCTTCCCGTGGATTCAGTATTTCAGACAAAGAACGTATGTACCGACAGTATTGTACTAGGAAAGGAATAAAATTTATACTAAATGCCCATATATTATAAACAACTGTCTAGACAAGATTTTACAACACTTATCTCATCCAAGGCTCTAATTTTTTTAAGTTTTAGACTGTCAAAGTAGAAGTATAATGAATTCTGTTGCTAGGAAAATGATGGCCTGGCTGAGCCAGGCAGGCATGCTGTGCTGCTACTACTTAATACTTACAGCTGAGTGAAAATAAAGGTATTTAAATTGCAGGAGAGCTGCAGCACTGAGCATGACTTTTCAGACTGAGCACGATCTTTCATACTGCTGCTGGAGGTAAATTGATAGTGACTCATAGCATGGTGGTACTGAAAATCTCTTGGTTCAGGGCCTGTGGTCTTCTACAGAATGATCACATTACAATTTTAATGTTTCCTGTACGTTTGGTTATCTTTAATTCTGGAGTACGTGTTTTAGGAAGGCTTGCGCTCTCCATATTTCAGAGTGTCTTGCTGCTGACACTGAGCATTAGGCAGTGTGAATGGCTCATTTCAAGTGATCCTGGTCTGTGGTGAAAAGAACAGGAATAAGTCCAGTGCACACAGAACAACTGGCTTTTATTTACTGAGTCAAAGCTGTAAAACCGTAAAGGGAGCAAAAGCTGAAATCAAGGGAGATAGAAATAACGGAGTGGGAAGGGAACAGGCAAATCAGTATTTGAGGGTTCTTCTGTATGAAACAGAGATTTGGGTTCCAGCAATGGGGGAAAGGCATGAGTCATTCTTCCAAAACTTTGGTTGACACAAGAACCCCTTTATTTAAGTTTGGATTTGAGATTCTTGGAGGTGAAGAGTTTATTTATCAGCAAGAATTCACCAAGACCTTCCCTCCCTCTCAACTTTCAGCCTGATTCATCAAAGCCAAAAAGTAGCCTTACATGATGATAAATATACTCTTAGACTGCTAGCTGATGCTGGGGTCTCCCTTGTAAGGTGCAGAAAAAGCTTTCTTGAATTTTATTCTTAAAAAAAAGAAATGCTTTCAGTGTTCCTGGTTGAAACTTCCTGCTCCTTCTGCACTTCCTGCTTCTTCCTTGAAAAATCTTAGTCTTTTAGAGCATTTTAAAACACATACTCTTAGGAAATGCTATTGCTTTGGGGCATCTGGCTTGTAATCAGTCAGTCCTTTCAGAGCCTAGTTCTTCTGTCATTACACCGACCCAGAGCTTGCCTACTGTGGTCCTGGGGAGCCATGTGCCTTATATGTCCATTGCAACTTGCAGGAGGTCAAGTAGGGGGAAGCCAAAGGATTTGTGCAAATGGTGGAGCCAAGCAGAAGGTCAGGGATGGCATTTTGTGGCCCTGGGAAAGAGACAGCTCTTTCTCCTGCGTCGGGATGAGTCTCTGTCAGTGCCGAGTCTCATAGGATCATGGGGCTTCCATGGCTGGCACCCAGTGTTCTTAATTTTGTGGTGAATAAAAGCCCTGAAAGCACATAATTTAAGCCGCCTGAAGATAATTGTTGAAATAAATCATTCTCTTGTTTAAAGAATAAATCTTCAGCAAGTTTCAAGAGAGCCTAAAGCACTGCTGATTTTAATCATTATTCTACATAGGGAAGTGTCTATGCTGCTTAATGTTTCCAAACCAGCAGTGCTGCTATTAAAAAGTCAGGCCTGGATATAGAAGCTGTCACAATTCAAACACAACTTTTTGGGGGATTCCTGAATTCACAGTTGAAAGAGGAGAGGCCTTGGTGAGTAGAGACCCCATGAGCCTCTCCAAGTTTAACTAACCAGTAAGCCACACTGCTCCTCAATTTCCATGTCTGAACACTGGGTTCTGGGGCCAGTGCTCTGTAGTGCATTGCCCTTCTGGAGGGGAGAAATGCTTCAAGAGGGAGGGGTATTTTTGGTTTTTGGTGTTGATGGGCTGTTGCTGGAATATGGGTTGCGTATGACAGGAAATGTGCTGTGGTGTGTCAGACTGTACCACAGAGGGCGATTCCAGTCAATGGTGGGTCATTTTTATCATACTGCCCTGTGGTCATCCAGTGGGCTCCCCAGGGCTCTGCTGGGGATTTTCTTGTTCCATAGCATGTCTTACTTAGGTTGAAATTTTTCAGGGTTTGGCTAGTCCACAAGGGATTTTTTTGGGGTGTGAAAAGCATCGGTTTGGGTGAGATGCATTCTAGTGAAGTAGAAATTACACTGGTCAGCTGAGGTCTGGAGAGCCATGCTTCTTCGCTCAACCTCCCTGTCCTTCATTTGGGAGCTGCGCTGTGACGGAGACGATTCACTACAGAGGCAGGATGTGGGTGGTAATGACTAGCTAAGGTGTTCCATGACCAGCCACGGGTGAGGTACGGTTTGGATAGACTAGAGCTTCTTCTGAGGCTTGATTGAAGCAATTCAGTTGCTCCTATGCCAGCACTCTTGATACCCTGGCTGGTTAGTTAAAAGGCCTTGTTCTGCTAATTTATGATCCTTATGTTAAGTTAAATAGCAGTGTTATTGGGCTGTTTGTACAGAAACTATGAATCCATGATGTATTGCAGGCAGGTTCCTGCTACTTCCCCCTTTTCTTCCTGGGCACTGGTTGAACACGAGAAAAAGGTGGTGATCTTGATATTCTCCCATGATTTTGTTCATTTCTTCCTTTTCTTGGAGAGAACTTGGGGATCTTGTTTCTAGAGCTTTCTGGGAGGAATGGACACTGCTGTGGTCATTTCCATTGCAAACAATCCCATTTCTCTGTGTTCTCCAAACTGAGAAGTAATTACTGCTCTGCTGAAGCCAGTTGTAATGTTAAAAATATAAATTCATACAGCTTTTGGCACAGCACCACTTGAGTAATTCTAAGTGGTTGGGAATTAATTCACTGTGCCATTTAAGCTACTTTGAAGAAGAAGAGATCTAGCTACATTTTATTTTGGTTATATTTTGTGTGAAATGTGTGGAGTTATTGGAACCAGATATATTAACTTTGTGCTTGGCTGATGTACATCAGTTAAAAATTTGTCCCCTGGCACATGGAATTGAAAGCTGAGGGTTTTCTCAGACGCAGATGCCACCCAGCTCCCCTGATTCTAGGTATCTTAGCCTCCTCAAATGTTACTACGTCTAATAGATAAGAAAACACTGGATCTCAGTGTTATTTCCATCAAATCATCCATTTTAAAGGTCTTAGAATGTGTTTTTGTCTGAAGAAAAATATTTCTCACATGTTATTAGATGGGACCTTTACTGTGAAATAAATCAGGAATAACCATAAGGATTTAAAACATTGTTAAATATATGCAAGTACAGGGTATGTTTAGCTCCAAAAGTGGTGTGCATTTAAACAGTATGTCATGAATCATTCTATCATGTCTGAGTTACAATAATACACATAAATCATAGAAGTATCATGTGTCATAAGTACAAGCTTTCACAGGCAATCATTCTTACAAATTTTCATTTGCAGAAAACATTGGGAGCCGTTGTCTTTGTTCAAAGCTAAAAAAAAAAGTAATCTACTTACAGTATCTGTAAATCAGCCTTGAAAGAATAAATTGTAAAGGAAACAGCACCAAAGCAGAAGTGCCACGTTTCCAGCTATCTTTAGAGGGAGGTCTGTTCTACAATACATTTCAGGTGACAAAACACAAATATGATGCACAGTGCCAAATGGAAACAAAGAATAGACCCTCAGCCACTGCGAATAAAAGAAGACTATAGTAATGTGATTATGGTAATGGTCAACAAGTCATAGTCTTGTGCTTTTGTTCACTGTAATTAACTTCTTGGAATGGCACAGTCGCTTTCTCTGTGCTCATCAGATGGCCCTGCTTTTGTGTCCGCAGTCTGTTATTTCTCCTGCAGGGACTGCAAGCCTCCAAGTGCATTACTAAATGAATTCATTGCTGGAACAAAGATTCAGTAGTAGAATAGAGATTGATATCTTTTGTTGTCAGACATTCAATACCATATAGCAATCCAATTACTTAAGCTGTTTCTATCAGTCTTATTACGGCTCACTATTGAGGCATGCTTTAAAGCTGGATAATTCTGTCTTGCAAGAATGTAGTGGAACAGATTAGAGCTTTAATGAGAAGGCTTTCTGTGCACTAGGGCACTTCCATTGTATGTATTGGGATTGAGGAATCATACCTAGGCAAAGGCCTGGAGTCATTGTTGCAAAGACCGATCAAAGGGAAGCCTGAAATCTGTACAATAGCTTGAAGAAATTTTATGGGTTATAAAAAAATAAAATAAAAACTAGCAAGGTTTCTGTCACTGCCTATCTGTTGAGAATCTGTGGTACACTGGGAAAAGGAAATTGCTTATTGGAATTCAGATTGTGGAATGGATATCTCATTTTGTGTTTGAACTTTTCCTCCAGTGGGCTATAGGTCAAATTCTGTGCTTAGCTGTAGCATTTTAGGAATGCTGGCAGCGTAAGTTCAACACAAGGCTTATTCTGCATATAACTACCCAGGGCAGATGTTTGGAGAGGAGGGTTTGTGGTGCAGAAACACACAGAAGGAAAGAAGGCATCGATAATTGCATGTAGAGAAGGAAATATTAGACTATCAAGTCAGCCTTCCCAGGTTTGCATCCTTGTTCATCCTGTCTGCACAAGGCAGGTGTAGATTGAGTCCCAGGACAGCAGAAAGCTGGAATCGGTAGGACCTCAAAACTAAGGCTGAAGTGTAGAATTGGAAAACAGTTATTTTTCTGTGAGGAAAAAAACCCAACAATATAAATACAAACAAATCTATGTATATTTTGGAGGGAGTTTGTATATGTAAAGTTTATTGTGGCAAACACAAGCAGTAGAGACTTGGGAGATGCCAGACTAAATTTGTGTGTCCAGCAGGACAATTTGACTGTTTCATGAATGTATGATTTCTGATGGAGTTTTAAAACATGACAAAAGTCTCCAACCCTGTTCCAGGCCTCAGCACAAACATCAGTGTTTTAAGTCAACACAGTGTGAACAGAAGCACCTAGGAATTGCTAAGGTTGAAGTAAACTGGAAACACAAATTAGAGTGCTTTTGTATGGAATACAGACAGCTTGGCATAATTGGTGAAAATAAGTATATCTGAACTTGCCTGAATTTCTGCTTCTCCAGATCACTATCCTTAAATAACTGAGAGTATGTTTTATTTTTTTGGTATGATAAATGTACCACAGCAAACACTCACTTTGTGTGAGTGGCAAAGCTGTATAATTTCTGCAGGGCAACACTGATTTTCAACAATTTGAGGAGGATATGACCTATTTTTCCTAGATGCAAATAAACGTGTATGCTTTATAATTTCATTACAATAAGCTTGATTTTCCAGCTAAATGTTTTCTCATCATGGACAAAGTTGTGAAGTACTACACATATTGTCCGACTAATATTTTCAAAGTATTATTTAGAAGAACAGCAATTATAAAGACATTTTCCAAAGGAAATTTTATTAGAGTTAGGATAAGGATGTGGGGGTGTGAACTTATGTCTGAGGAACACCTGAAAGTTTATCTGTGCGTGTAGATTTGTTTTCAGAAAGTGTTTGCGTTCCTGTATATAGAGCACAAACATTGCTTTTCTTTAGCAATAAAGGTATGATCCAGTTCTGGGCAGAAGCTAAACTTTTTTTGTAGTCTCAGTTGCCTGGTGTGGACTGAAGTTAATGTTTTATGAGGCAAAGGACAGCACCTGTTCATTCCAGGAACGGTTACTGCTAAGATATTTGTTTTGGGTCAGAGTTAAGGTGATTTTGTGCTGAATTATCAGTTTCTTTCTCACTCAGGAGTGTAACAGGCAATTAAAGATTTAGGGTGGCCTGACCTTTATTCTGTTCATTGTTGACTTGCAACGAATGATGTCTACAGTAACTGCTTTCTTGTAATTTATTTACTATTTATTTACTACTTAGGAATGAGGGGTTTGGACTTGAGATCTTCCAAGGGGAGCTTTTTATGTGCATTTTCATTTATTTTATCTAAATACATTGAAACCTCCAGGTCAGATACTCAGCTGGTGTAAATCAGCTTAGTTCCATTGACGTCAGTGGAGCGACGCCAGTGGCAGATCTGACCCACTTCTTTAATCTGATCACTTGTCCATCCCATTAATTTCAGATTACATCAGAGTGATCAGAGCCTTACCTCATTCACCATGAACTTGATATAGGATGTAGGTACAACCTTGTAAGTTTTGGCAGAGGATTATCACCACTGAGAAACATGTAAAGAGCAAGAGTAGCATCCTGTCCTCTGCCACACGGAAATTGCTTGGAGCCAAAGTATCTGATAGACCCAGCTTGTCTTAATATGAGGCTGTGTGACATATGAAATTCCAACTTGCTCATAATAAATTATATTAAAAATAGTTTTCCAAAAACTTTAATACAGCATTTCATGTGATCTGAATATCTATTAACTAATTAGTAATATTCATTCAGTTTTCAGGATGCTCTGTGCCACTACAGCAAGCTGTGAGTCTTCAGAAACAGCAGCATCCCAGCTGTCAAGGCTGTGCTGGTACCCACCATAGAAATTTCCAAGGAAATTCAGATGTAGGTTTGCAGTCACACCTTGGGTCTGGCACCTCTAAGTTGTTCCTTCAGTTTTTCCAGGTTTTCACTGTGGTTTGCCGTTGGGTTCCCTGCTGTTGTCCTCTCAGATCAGTATTGAATGGTGAGAACTGAGTATTATCTTGTTATTGCACACTACTCTCCCAATGGATCTCTGTATCATCTCTGACTGCTTGAATGAGCACATTTGGAGGTTCGGGTTTGTTTTATAATTTTTTTTGTTGGGGGAGAATGGAGGTGCCAATGCACAGCTGAAGAACTCATTTTTTTCCCTTAATCTGAGCTGATGATTGAACTGACTCTTGGCTCTTCCGCTTATTCTCAAACAATTATCTTATTCAAATATTCTAGTAGCTTCCAGGGACACTTTCCCAGGAGTGTAAGATATCACGTGTTTGGGCTCTCTGACTTTTGTGTACTTAGAGAAGTTGCTTGCCCCTGAAAGTTTATGTCAAAGTTGTCATTTGTTTCTGTTCTGTAACCTTACAGTGAATGTACACTCTTAAGAAGATCCAGGAACATGTATTTTACCGCAGCAGATACTTTCTTTTGGTACCGCTACACAATATATCTCTCTAGTTTACCTACCTCAATGCTTAGTTTACATTTCCTTAGTAAAGAGAAGTGGTTTGCCTTTTTGTTGGCTCTTTTCTATGGTTGTCGGTAATATTGGCGAGTTATCACAAATATTGCTTTTTCTGGGATCAAACTGCCTTGCACATTTGTGTCCAACTTGAGTGAAGCAATCCATTTTCTCAGCAGTCAGTTGATCCTCTGCAGCATTATCTAGTGTCCTACAACCTTTTCTGAGCTAGTCATTCAATGGCCATTGACTTTGTACTGGACTTTCTCCAGTATCTCCCTTCAAGAGTTTGCAAACGCCAAAATGATGTGAGCCATTGCAGTTCTGGTATCTTTTTTCCAAATACCAGATGTTTTCTTGGCTTCTCTTATTCACAAAGTATGTCTTGTTTTTGCGAACTCCAAAATTTTTGCCACAGGGCTTTTTCTGTATGTTGTTTCTCATATCTGTCAGAACTGTTCCTGCCTCCCAAGTGTCAGTTTGGGTAGACTGGCTTTCTTTTCTTGGCAAGTTCTAGTTGGGTTATTCCTAAATCCTTTAAAAATATTTCTCTCTCCCTTTCCCCCCCCTACACTATAATATCAGCTTGACCCTCATACCAGCTGTCAGTTAGTAACAGGATATTTCCATCTTTTTTTCTGTACTGTTCAGTATAGTATTCATGTACATTTAATAATCTGCCTCCCCTGCCTGAGTTAACTAAACTATATAAATCATCTATGCCTTCAGAATCAGCCAATACCTGAAAGGAGACCATGTTCCTGTTGCTTAGGAAGGCAAGTCACTGCTTAACCTTCCCTTCTCTCTACTCCGTCTTTCAGAGGGGCTTTGACTTTGATGGGATTTTTAAATTCTTCTTTCTTCCACATGGACTGTTGTATTTGTTCACTTTATTCCTATTGTTTTACGGTTCTCAGAAGTTGTTCCAAATAAAGGGAGACAGTACTCTGCCTAACTGACAGCCTCCTTCAATCCTAATAGCAACATCACTTAATGCTGGAGCCTGATTTGCTAATGAGAGTCTGAATGGCAAATATCACAGCCTCTTGAAGGTAGTTTCCATGAGCTTTAAATGTACCATTTAGGCACTTAAATTCTGGGGTATCCGTACCCCTTATTGTCTGTGGCCACTGGGCTCCTTTTTGCTTTTTTCCTTAGAAACCAGAGTAGGTGACTCCTGTCTAAACCTGAAGAACCCACAGTAGTATCTCAAATCTTTTTTTCTTCCTTTCTCTATCATGGATCTTTTCATTGCAGAAGGAGCATAAAGCCCCATTCATGTCCCTCACATCTCTCTCCGACGAGCTTTTTTGTTCCCTGAATCCATCGGTGCAGTCTCCACAGCGCACAGAGAAGCAAAGCTGGAGGGCAGGTTTGCTTTTAGAGATAGTCTCATTGCAAGCGTAGAAGGGGAAATCCATTTTAACAAGAACACCTAAATGCACTGGTAAACTTCAGGGAGTGCATTTTCTGTGCAAGACAAAAATTCACAGTTGTCAAGGTCAGGTTCAAGGTGTTCTGTTCTTACAGAAGGCTGTACAATTGTTTGTGGGGTATATGCTTAGGAGCTTTGCTGGATGAGGACCTTATTACATTTGAGTAAACTAAATAAACCAAGCAAGCACAAAAATCAATTAAATTTTACAATATGCTTGAGAGAAGAGCAAGCAGTCAGCTTTTCTCTTACTTTTAAGAAAAAATGAGGCAGAAAAATGAAGCAAGTAACTTGGCTCGTGGGAGCAAGTAGCAAAGCAGAACCAAAATTCGGAAGATTTTTATTCTGGACTTTGTCAACTTCAGTGACATTTTATTTTTTAAATGTTTTTCATAGGATGTTGTGCTTATTTTATTCATGTGATAACTTGCATAAAAGAAAGCAGTAATATCACAGTGAAGGTGGTCCAAAGTTGGGACAATACTGAGTTCAAGAGGTACAGCAGAAATTTAGTGAAGATGCAAATGTATCTGCATCTCGTCAAAAGTTCCTCTTTCATTTACCGAGGAAACATAAATAAATTAATGGATTTTAGATGAGAAGGAAACTCAAGACTATCTAATATGACCATATGTATTTTGCGTGCCATAGAATTCCACTTAGTTATCTCTGCAAAACTATTTCCTGCCAGATAGTGGGCCAGATCGCACCTCTGCTAACTTTAACTACTTCAGTTTCAAAGCAACACTACTCTCTAAAGATGTAGTCTGACTTGGCTGTTGTAGGTTTACTGTATAAAGACCTAATGATTCCGAAGTCCATGAAACCTGAAATAAGTGATGTATGTAAGTACTCCTTTTGTAATCCCACAATCCAAGAGATTGCTCAAGACAGGAATGAAAGGAGGCAAAGGAAAATCAATGTTTAACTTGGAAATATTTGTCAGTTAACAAGTCACAAGGAAGTGAGTACATTTAACACCTAACAGAGTTGAAGTAGCAGTCTAATTTATACTTAATTTATATTTTTTGGGGGAAGGGGTTAGGAGGTGTAGAATTTAAAAAACAACAGTGAGCCCAGACAAAAAAATCATCCTCGAAAGTTCTTTTGAGCTTTGTTATCATTGCATTTCTGAAGTTCAGGAATATTCTCGAAATGTATTTGAACACATATTGGCTGCCAATCCAGACTCTGACAACATTTAAACACATACTGAAATCCTTCTTTCTCAAGAACAATGTATAATTGTGTGCATAAACACCTATTCTGAGTAGGGATGATTTCTTGAACTGCAGATATCGCTTGTGTGCTTCAACTCCTTTAAGGGAGTTCTATTTTCTGGCTTCTTGCTGCTTTTCTTCTTTTTTCCCTTCAAAAACACATCTCCTGTAACATCCTCTTGAGTTTAAAAGTATATTCCTTTACATTCTCACAAGCTCGTAGTTTTCAAGACCTGGAATTGCTTATACAAGGAAATCTGCTGGAAATCTGTAAGAGTTCTATGTACAATGAACAGGGTACCTACTTCACCCCCTAGTTCTGCATTTCAGGTTTTTGTCATACTGAAAAAGTGTAAACATCTTAATCCCTCTGAGGGAGGAGTCTCTCAGGTATTTCCTTATTGATCGGTGCTGTAAAGCGTTGATGTCTGTCTGAGAGGCACATCGATCTGTCTTGTCTAGAGTAGCTGAAAGGACTTTATGCATTGAATTTTCTCAGTAGTGCTATAAAATAACACATCTTGGCAAGTGAAGCCAGCCTGTTAATGTATGGATTTTCTGTCTTGAGTGATTTTCTGAAATCAATAACTCATTAAAAAGAAAATAGTGCAATTCTCACAATTCATATCCATGCAAATAACAGGCTGACTTCAGCAACAGTGTCCTACTGAGTTGTATCACTGAGTTTGGAGGATGATGTGTTGTTTGTTCAGATGCCCTGATTGCAGTTTCATTTTTGCATCGTCCTTCTTGAAAAACACCATTTTAACAACATTATCCATTCATTAATTCTAAAGAGAAATGCTCTTCTGGCAGAATGGTTAAACAGCTACTAAAAATAAGGTCTGCTGGTGAATCCTTTAAAAATATGACTGCATCCCCACCAAGTAACTCACTTTCAGCAAAGAATCCAAGCGTAACCGTTTTTCAAAATCACAATCTCTAGAAATCCTTTATGCATACTGTAATTCCTCAAAAGAAGTGGCAGATAACTTGGAAGGGAAGGAAGCTTTCCATCCCAAGTGTGTAAAGCATTGCGGTCTTACATTTATTGACTGAATTGATCTGTCTTTTAAAAGACTCCCCAACTTGGCATCAGTATTCTATTTATCTCGCATGCAATGAATCTGTCCTCCTTCCCTGTGGGTAGGTACTTAATAGCTGTTAACTTAATAGGACAGGCCCTGCTGGATCCATAAGTATTGTACTTCAAGGAACATTTGGATTAAAGCTTTCTTTTCCTTCTGCCCAATTCTCAAGTTGCTGCACTACCTGCTCTTTTTGACTTTCTTAGTGGCTTGAAAACCATGTCAGACATTTTTCAGTGTGTTAGTTCTTTTTTTCAGGGTGATTTTTCATGCATTAATTCAAAATTTTTGGTTTTATTCAAGTGCAGTGACAGGATTTAGAATGCTCCATGGGATGCTGAAGTCAGCCACTTTCACAAAACTTTTCCATATGATGTATGTCAGCAGCACAGCTTCAAGGAGTGTCTTCTCATTTTGCTTTCCACTTAGCATGAGTTTAACAGGTGTCTCAGAACACCTCTGAATATGGCAGTATTAGTGTGTGTGATCTGGGAATAAAGAGAGAAGGCAGGAGGGAGGGGAAGGAAAGTAACTGGGAGCTGGAAGATGAACTGGTTCAAAGGACACCCTCCAGCAAAGGGTGGCAGAAGAATAAGATTTGGTAGGTTTAACTTTACTGTGAGAAAGAGCAAACCTTGCATGTCAGCAGGGACTCATGTGGTTTAATAAATTACTGGAAGGTTAGGAGAATGGGACATGCCCTCTCTAGAATAGTCTCTGGAAGGTCTGAGGGAATCCTGAGCCCAGTAATAAATTTCTCGATCTCTAATGAGAAATGCAGCCGGTAGTATGACCAAGCATTCTCGAATGATTGTGTGCTGGATTCCCAGCCCTTTAAGGCTAGTGGAAGAACTGACAGAGCAGATATAGTCCAGCCAAGGGATTAAAATCAGAAACTACTCTGTTCATTTAGTGAAAAAAATATAAGGACCTGTTCCTGGAGCAGCAGAAGCTCAGTTTCCTATGGAACCATCTCCCAAGCACCTTCTAGGGACCTTCGTAAGACCACCTGATCCTTCCCAGAACCACTCATGACCAGAAGCACAAAAGGCAGCTTCTGCTGCATCTGCTATGGAGCTACGCACATACTGATTTGAAGGCTAGAAATAAGCTGATTTGTACTGATTGGACAAGTAACCATTGATCCCACTCCTTCAAGGAGATTTTCCTCAGCTGGGGACACTCATTTAGGTCTCTTTCCTCTGTGCAATGGCAAGACCTATAGGAACATAATTATCTCCAAGGCTTTTGCTTCTCCCCTGACAACTTGCATTGAAATGTGCCAGTGGGTTTGAAAGTTATTAGGGGGAGATGTGAACAGACAGACGGCATGACTGCATAAGCCTCATTTCCTTAGGAAATCAAGTGGAAATGTTTGTATAGTTTATACACAACACAATATGGTTTGTGTCTGTCATATTACCTTGAAGGTTGTTGTTGCAATTATGTGTTCCATTGTGGTGCTTCATCTAATCTAGAGTTTCTAAAAATACTGCTTTGGACCTTTGTGATTTGTTTTCATGCATCTCATAGGAACCTAGGATTGGAAGGGGCGTCCTGGGTCATTGTGTCCAGGCTCCTGCCGAGGTATATGAACTGTAAAAGTTGAAAGAGAAAAGTACTGTATAATAAACTTCTGGTTGGTACAGTGGGGAAGTTAATGAGACAAGTGAAACCTTCTGTGTGGCCTTTACAGATCTGGAAGCCGCAGTATGGGACAGTCCCCTTGCAAATCTTGGGTCATTAGTTTATCTTCTGCAGTAATTGCAAAGGGTGAATGTCAGAGGACAAATGAATTTTCCCCTTTACAGCAAGAGTATGAAGAATCCACATTTTCTTTAGAGAATCCTGGGGAAAAGATTGCCAGATTTTTACATATCTAAAAGGAGTTTTAAAATGTTACACGTTTACATGGAAGATATTATTTGGTCCAGGGAGAGGAGAGACACTGCTTAGCTTTTAAATGTGCTTGAATGACAATAAGGCATGTTCAGCATTCTGTAGGATTTTCCTAGACAGACCAAGAACCAGAAGTCCGTCCATGGAATAAGACAATAGGCAACAGGTAAAAGAAGGACGGCGGTTTCTTATAAACAGGGCATGTGGGAACAATAGTATCAGATTATTCCTGAAGCTATATTACAATCCTAGAAAAAGAATCTGATGATATAAAATCAAAATCCATAAGTGCCAGTGTTTCAGAATCTGTGCTATTTGACTTAAGAGTTTATCTGTGCACTGACTGTTAGGATTAAATGTGCTTCTTTAGATTATGTAGATATTTGCAGATTGTTAAGGACAATTCTTGAGTATTTATATTCCAGAATATCTAGATTGTTTCAAATCTTGGTGATAAAGTGTCCTCTATATAACGTTATAAAAGGTGCAGCTGTTTAGAATAAGATATAGCCTGATAGAAGCAGTAGAAGGACAATAGTTTATTCAACAGTTTCTACAAAATAAACAGAAAACAAAACAACCCTTTGAAAATCTCAGTTTGGCAATACTTAAACTGTGATCAGAAATAGCAGGATCGTTTTTTAATTATTTCAAATTGTTTCCCTTTTTGAAAGTAAAGTAAATACATAATTAAAGCATTGACATTTTAAATGTTTTATGTGGAGTAGCTTTAGCATTAACTGGGAAGACCACTGACTTACTTCACTGCTGTCTTTTGCTTGATTTGGCTGTGTTGCAATTTTACATCTCTTTGCCCTTACATCAGAACTTGACCCAGCATGACAGGGGCTACTTAAGGCTCATCTAGAAAAATGCTTGAGGTTGTGAGTAGTTTTAAGCATTTGAATGGACTCTTTGACTTTGGTTGCACTGTTTGTATCCTAGAATATAAAGTGTATGCTTAAATACTTCAGTGGGTTATCTTGTGCTCCAAGCCGGAGCTCTGAGCACAGGCCACACTAATAGTGATAAACTGAGCTCCATCAGCCTTGTGACATGTTCACATACACCCAGAACCTACATTCTGTGGGTAGTCCATGAAGTCATAATCAGAAAGATGGAAGTTGCAGCTTTATTTCAGAAAAGGTGGTTTCCTATAAAACATTGCATGCTTTAGTAGAATTAGGCAGTTTTAAAAAGTCATTCCAGGGTCTGACTCATTAAACTTTGGACCTTTAAAGGTATTTAACTGTTAAACTCCTGACTGAATGAAAACCTAGGTCTGGAATGTTGTAGTTACTTTTGTTTTAAGGTGTTTGGAATGAGCCTAGTCTTTTAAACACCGTGTTAATGCTTTCAGTATGTTAATTTTTAACAAAGAAGTTTTCTTCATGAAAAGCACATTTTCTGCCCAACAGGATTTGATAGTGTTTTTCATTAAAACTTTGAAGACTCCTAAATTTGACATTGCTGCTAAGTTTGCTCAGTCAGGCTCAGCCTTTAGAAAAGTCTTCTAACTGGAAGGGAAAGATTATTAAAAATCTATCACCTAATGGAGGGTTCAAGACTGCTTTCCATTACCAGGTTGCCCTTCATCACTCTGTGTTGCGATGGCTTTAAGCAGGTGTGACTCATTTGTATGACTCTTGGGCTCTCATGCTGCTTTGGGAAACCAGTGCACCAGCTGGCTTTGGGCTTAGTGGTTTGCTGTAAGGCTCACCAGGACGCATTTCTAAGTCCACCTTATCCTTTACTCATATAATCTTACATCTAATCTTAAATTGCAAATATTATACCATGGTCACCATTCAGTGACTGATGTTCCCAGCCTGTCACTGCTCTTCTTTGTCCAGCCACCAGCAGCTAAATCCCTTTCCCCAGGCACTTATGCAGTACTAGGGCTTTGTCACTGCAGCTGAGCAGACATGTTGAGATTTTTCCCCCAGTTTTTATTTAGGTAAGTACATTATCTCCCATCCTTCTGCCGGATCAAGCTCAATTTTGTCCTGATATAAAATACTAATCTCTAGCCCAGTCCTGCTTGCTTCATTCACCCCACAGTTGAATTCAGTTGACTAGGGTGGAACTAGTAAAAAGACTGAAGCCAGTAGGCCAAATACTGTTTTCAGTTACCATGACATAAAATACTCTGATTCTACTGAAGTCAATACAGAAAACCCAGAATGAAGAGATTATGTTGACTTCTGTGGTAAGTGCAAAAGGAATTAAAATTTCCTTTTAGCATCAGGTATCACAATGCTGTGTGAAAGCACTTACATTTTGCATCATCAGCTTTTGAAGAAATGGAGTCCCAGGCATTGCCCATCATCCCATAGCACATCAGAGCTGTGGTTGAAAATACTTGTTTCCCTACCAGGTGCCTTTACGTACTGGTTTCTCTTGATTTTTGAGGGAAATACTTGCATAAAGAAGGAACTGAAAAAGTAGTTGTGTATATGCATCGCACTAAGAGGGGTGGAAATTCTTATTGAAGTTTTGTGGTCTGCGTATAAGACACTTGATTATAAATAGCAAGAGAGCATAACCGTGAGTTTTATCCTTATGTTATATAAGTACAATAATTGACAGCCCTATCCCCGAATGGTTTTTACTATAGGCAATATGTTGAGGGAAAAAAGTATATTCGCTTGAAGTTCATTACTGTATTTACAGTACTGCTTTCCCATGCTTATTTTAGGGTCATTTGGGAAAAAGCTTTAACTCCAAAAAAATGAATGCATTGCTATTCTGGGAGTTAGATTGTCACTTAATAAATATATTTCTGATAATAAAAATCGGTGTCGTTTTCCTTGCAGGGACTTATTCGGAAGAAAGTTAATAAAAACTGCATGGAAAAACTAGCATCACAGCTTTTTTTTTTTTTCTTGTTTTTGTTTCAAATTCCTACAGGAAAGTCAGCCGAATCCAAAAAGTGTCAAGAAACAGAGAAACAGTCTATGGTCATTAAAACCCAGAGGTAAGATTCTCTTAGTAACAATACTATTAAGCAAGGTAGCTCTGATGAGCCTTTTAAATATATTTTAAGAACAAAGACTTAACTGGCCCTGCTGATGGGAAAGTCATAATGTGGCTTTTTTCCTGATCACTTTCTATTCTTTGTATATGTGACAGATGTCAATGAAGTTGAAAAGTGTCCGTTTCCCAGCAGGATGCTGGCTGTTCCCCAAAATGCCTGGGCAGTTTATAGAGGCCCCTAATATCTTCTGATCATGACTGAAGGATTTGTAGAGAAAGCATCCTGCAGGGCAGAGGCCTGCTGCCTTTGAATAGAGGGCGGCCAGCAGCTCTACGGCCCTCAGCAAGAGATGCCACTGTACCATCAGGAAACTTTGATTTATTATCTGAGAAATTCACCATCCATCTGCATGAAGAGGTCACAGAAGCAACTTTCCTAATGTGAATCTGAGACCCCCATTACTTCCCACTTATTGCTACAAGCATGAAAAATTGTTCCAACTGAGAAAGCTGGACTTTCAGGACTTGTTGCCATGGCTGAATTTATAGGAATATTTAGGAGCAATGCTTAGCGGGGTTTTTTGAATGTATAAACTCCAACAAATTTCACAGGTTTTTGCTAATTAATGCCACCACTGTGGAAATGGAAGCAGTTCTGCAAACAAGCTGCGACAAATGGGATTTTTATTGCCAGTGGAAAAGCCTAGGGAATAATTAGCAGGTCCGTAGAGATCTCTTGATTACAGACATCTGCATTGGTAATGCCCAGACGAAAAGATCGCCGAGGGAAATGTGTAGGGATTTTCACCTAAGGGCACATTTATGTTGTCAGCTACACCCTTCAAACTGCAGTCGGACAAATGTGGGAAAATATTTTGTGAAACGTTAGACCGATGAACCTGATGTTGACTAATCTGGACTAAGGAAACTGGCCTTGCTTTCCAAAGTACTGTCCAGCAGCCAAGACTCGCAGATGTAATATTTTGATATCTCATTAAACTTGATTTCACAGAGATACTACTCAGTGCTGCATTGGAGTTGCTGCGAGTTGCCTAAGATGCTTTTGCAGTTATTGCTGCTTTGTTGAACAGGACGAAGAGGAAACAAGAAGACTGATTATTAGAAAACCACATGACTCCTTGAAAATGAAGCACTGAAAAAAAGAATTCATGTCAACACAGGATTTATTAGTGCAGGTTGAAGAGTAACTTGATTTGGGATTTTCCTGCTCTTGCCAAAGTGATTCACAATATAAATCATGGATCTACTTATAGAAGCAGTTGAGGTTTTGTCTTTTTTAAACAGCATGCTTTTAAAATGGCTAATAAAACACTAATTTCAGGCCTTTGAAGCAAAATTTTAAGCTAAGACTTTTATAAAAAACACAATTGTATTAATTTGTCTAGCATTACAGTGTAGTTGCCCCATTCCTACACTGGTTCCTGTTGTATTAAATGCCATATAAATGCCAAACAAAACTAATTCTTTTCCTGAAGAACTTACAGTATAAAGATTTGGTTGCTTTTACCAGTTGTGTTCTGGATATAGAATTTAAAATAAATAAAATGTATAACGTTTTTGATTTTAAAATATCCATAACACAATATAGGTCTGTCTTGGTTAGAATCTCTGTGACGGGATCTTCACTCTCACAAGCCTTGCAGCAGAAAATGCCCTTCAAATTTGTACTTAAACCCATCCTTCTCCAGGAAAACCATTAAGCGAATGATTAATTTTAAGATACATTTCAGTCCCAGTGGCATCATTTATCCTACTCACTGGTCAGGCAGTCGCTTACAACAAAGTTAAGTACTGACCAGGCCTAATTCTGAATCCAGGCACTCCTTCAAGATGTCACGAGAAGCAAGACTAATGCTTCTGGTTTTTAAGCTGCCATGTACACAGTACGTATGTAGAGCTGCACCCAGCAATGCGCCAACGTAGGAGGCAGGGGCTAAGGAGGATGTGGATTTGAGGATGTGGATTTGAACTACAAATTGTGAACCAGTTGCGCCCACGAATAAACATTTCTTTTCCTACACCTTTACTCAGAGAAGAAAATTGGGTCAGATATTCCCAAAGATCTCTCTTTGCATGGCTTTTCTGCTGTCTTTGTGATGAGGGGTGGGGGTGGAAGGAATGAAGGGTTGGGAAAGATGAAGAATTCAGAATTGCTGAGGATACTTTTGTTCTTAAATAACTGGAACCTGTATGACAAGTACCTATATATATTCGTAGGCACTGAGCACCAGAACCCATGCTTTGCTACTGTGTGACCCAGAATGTTTACAGCAATACGGAGTAACCTCAGAATGAAGTTTTCAATAACCTTATTCTGACTCCTTATGAAGACTTTCCAGAAGTCTTCAGAGATGCATCGCAGATCACAGCTATCTTATTGTCACAACCTTGGACAGATGGGTAAGTCCCCAGAGAAATTGCTTCACAATGGTGTTTACTGGTCAGGATGTGGACTGCAATAATGCTGGTTTTATGGAACATGCACTTTTTTTGGGTGTAGGTGAAAGGACACTATAGTTTAGAGTGTCCTGCAGACAGGACTTTAATTTATTACTGGGTAGTCTTTCCAATTATAGGCAATTTACAAGTATAATCCAGATGATTTTGAGCTCAAACTTGATGCATTTTTCAGTTTTATTTAAGGGAATGGTTTACAGCAGTTAAAGGTATGAGTGTGTGGCATGTATATCTGCTGTTCAGAAATATGATATGAATTCCTATAAATAAGGTATTTAAATATAAATGTGTTTGACTGTTTTCTAATGAGCTTTGTTCACAGGCCCTGCAGGGTTAATTAGGTTCCTAGATCTTATCTTTACTCTATTACACAAAAGGCAAAAACCTCTACAGGAACTGAATCCACTCAGAAAGAGCAAATAAAGGAGCTCTAAATGATCAGGAACTGACCAAGCTTTTCTGCTTCAGCTCCCTGTATGCCCTCAGGCAATTGGGATTTAAAAGCACTGAGATTACAGCACCATAAAAATACACATTTACATTTACATGTGGTCACATGCAAAATTTAAGATTTAGAGAAAGCCACAAAGGGAATGTTTAACATAAGCAGCCAGGCACAAGCTGAATTAATGACACAGCAGCCCCAGCAGAAACACAAGAAAAACATGTAAACCTTCATCAATTATTAGTTGCTGTAGCCCACACTCCAGAGCACAAGGACGCATGGTCATTAAAGGCAGTTCTTTTCCACTAGATTTTCAGCTGCCATATGAATGGGAACTGGGCAAGCACTGAGGTATAGTGAATTCACATATTAGAGTCCTTGTTCTGAATTTTGTTTCTTTGTTGGACGATTAAGTCACTAATAATATTAAAAGAGCAGCCAGAACTCTCTCCTGACTGCTGACCACATGGGGAGATCCTGCAGGAGGACCCTCCAAGCTGCCTGTGTCGGATGGTAGAAGGCTGCAGACGGTGCTCTCAGGACGTGCATCACCTCCTTCTCACACTGATGTGAAGGATTTGATTCCTGCAGCCCCTGGCAGGCACACACACCTTTTGCACCAAGCATTGTACATCTGCTACAGGCAATCCCTTCCCTTAAAAGTCACGTATTGTACGTAACACAGACATGCTTCTGATGGAAAGCTGCAGGAGAGGACTGTCTTTTTTTCACATGTTGGTACAGCACCCAGCATACTGGCTTTCAGGTCTGACATGTTAGCTTCTTGAAGCAAGTGCAGCACAAGCAAATGCTAGATGTGAAAAGAAACAAATTTTCTTTTTCATTTTTTTTCCCTTGCCTTTGTTGTCTTAGCAGGGAATATGTACTTTTTCACAGGAGTGTCCTGGCAGGGAATAAGCACTAGAATGGTTCATTTTAAGCAAATCTGAGTTCTGGTTGTGTAACTATGGATCTGCTCTGCACGCATGCACATGCACAAAAAGAGAGTGGAGGAGTTCCCAGGGGAAAAGTAATGAAGTCTGTTTGTCTTGCGAAAGCTATCTTGTATTATAATATAGCAAATGATAGAATGAGAATTTCTCATGCAGGACATTCTTCAGTAATTAATTTCAACTGACATATGAGTTTCAGAAACCGGTTGTCCAGTTGCAAATTTTTTCCCCACAGAAGTATGTTTATTTAGTTCCTTTGCATATTGCAAACTACTCACGGTCTTCCGTGAGGTCTGATCCTCAGCTGGTCTAGCTGAGCATAGTAATGGAGATCAATAGAGGTGCTACTTTATACCAGCCCTGTATTTAGAATGCTAATTGTTTAACCTTGGAAAGTGGAATGTATTGTGTTCTTTATATCACAGTGGTAGGGAGCTCAAGCTATGGAGAGGGATCCCACATTAGGCACTGCACAAGCAAAGGGGAAAAAGGAAATTCTCTTATGCATGCACTTATTTTGTTGCACTTAATTAGACTAATGGAGACTGCTGTACTGAACATTAAGTATACGTAGAAGTCCTTACAGGACAGGGGAATAAAGACATGGATCGTAAGACTGGGAAAAGAAGAAAACTCGGGAGGTCATGTTATTTTATCTCTCACTAGAGTTTTCTCCTAGGATTTGTTATGATTTACTGTCATTACTTATTATGTAAACAGTCACTGTTTCCATAAAGTGGGAGGTCCCGTTAATGTTCTGAATAGCTATTCAGCATTGTTTGTGAGTTTAACTAGAAATGTACATCCTTACTGTAATGGAATGATCAAGAAGCTGTACACCCTATAGCCTCGGGTTATAGCTCTGACCCTATTTAATGTGTAGGTGGGGTCTCCCTATTAAATCAGACAGTAAAGCCAAAGGAAGTCTGAGATGATTTCGCTGCTTCCTGCTGTTGTTTCCTCTCTAGTGGATGCTCTTGACTCATACAGATTAGCAACTGCCTGGCCCCAGGGCCCGTGAAAATACTCTGGAAGGATACTTTCTTTTTGATCTTTAGGAACTGAGTGAATGGCAGGTGTTTTAAAAAATAGTAAATAGAGAATGAAACCTCCCTTTTTTCCCCTGCTTCCTTTGAAATGCTTTACAAAACTGCGTCTTTACTTCATCCCCTTCCAGCAGAACCTGTATTACTTAGTCATACAGACTGTCTACACTTTACTCAGCAGCAAAGGCAAATCGATTCTAGCAAACAAATTGCTTATAAACTTGTGTACAAAGTGTTAGCTGTTTCACAGCCTAGTTTCTGCTTAAAAGTAAAATAAATATGTGGAACAATTCCTGTGTCCACAGACTGTCCTGGTACTAAACACTCTGGAGATGCTATTTCCTTTCCAGCTGGATGTAGACTTTCTAGGGAAGTATTAAACCGCTATACCATAATGCAATCCTCCCCTCAGTTTACTGAGGGCTGTGTGACAAGAAATCATCTGATGTTTCTAGTACAATCTGAGACACCTGACAGTGATATCTTTTGGAGCTGTCAGAAGGGTCGTAGAGTTTGTCAAAGCAAAACAATGTTTATTTTTAAATGGGAAGCTGAAAATAACGAACAAATTGCGTAATCCCTATCCGCTACCTAAAGGTGATATTTATAAGGACATATTTCCATAGTTTACTCAGTTTTGTGAGTCTCCATTAGCTTGGAGACATAGCTCAGCTGACACCAAATGCTATGTCATACATAAATGTACTGATTTATACACAAAGAATACTATATGTGTTTTCCTCTTGTTACAGAGTCCTGCCTTTTCAGGCAGGTGTTCCCTCACCCATGCCCATAACTTCACTGACATCAACGAGAGATTTCCTAGGATGTCTGAGAGTAATATATTAATTCCTTTCTCCAGGAGCGATTCTTTCAGTGCTGCCATTCCAGTGGAGATCGCAGTAGGGTCTCCTTCTGTACAAGTTGCCACGTTGGAGCAGATCCTCTGGCCGTGTTTCCTGTCGTTAGGAGTTGCCCCATCTAGATGTCCGTGAGGAGACCGTAAGACATCCACCCACTTAGCTGACAAACATGCACATTTCACTGCTTTCTTGAATACGTTTTCCTGTTGTGGAAATGTGATATGCCTGACTAGGTAGGCCAACAGCTGTGTGATTGTCCATCTGCTGGTCTACCAGATTAAATATTAGCTCTTATGTCTGCTTTAAAGCAATGAAGTTTCTCCAAATATGGTTCTCAAAGAAGAGCATTTGTTCCTCCTCTTCTTGTGCACCAGATAAACTGTCAGACAAGTGGTACAGATGGGCAGGATGGGAATTTAAGCACACAACTGTCTTTAGGTTGATTTTTTAATGTAATTGATCTTCTCTGGTAAATGAAACAAAGTGCACAATTACAGCAAGATTAATACTGTTAGTAGTGTTAGTGAGGGAATCTTGTGTACATCTGCAGGGTGAAGGTGTCTTGGTTGTTAGCTGGTGAAATCTGTCCAGGAGACAAATATTTTACAGAGACCTTCTTCCATGAGAAATCTTTCAGCTTCTTATGAGTTTTGTTGCTACGTCTGCTCCATACTGACCATATACATTTGCTTATAGATGTTGCTAGAATTTTTAGTTTCTATAGATGGGTAAGTTTGAGCTGAGTGTGGTTTTTTTTCCAGCTGACAGAGAGAGAGATATTTGAAATAGATTTAAGAAGTAGACAGAGTCATTCTTAATTTGTTTCTTTAGGGTTTCATTTTCCTCATGCAAGTTATTCGTAACTCCCACTGAAGCCAATAAATTCCTAGTCCTTCACGGCAGGAAAGGCACTGAAGCCAATGGGAATTATTTGTATCCTGCAGTGGAGGAATAAGCCTCCTGGGAAACTGTGAATCTTCTGTTTGCCATAAGCAATCCATTACTGCATTGTCAGTAGTAAATCATTCCAGGATTTGTAGGAATCCCTATTATTATTTAAGTGTACCTACGCTTTCATTCTCACTCCGTTCTAATATAAAAGTGACTGGTGCAAGTTATGAAATGATGGTAATATATAGATTTCTGCTGATGCTTGGTTTATGGCTTATCCTTCATAGCCTGTATTACGGCACTTGTTGCCCTGCAATTCAGTGTTATGTCCAGGCCTGCTGCAGATCTCCTCTCCTCAGAATTTCACCCATTGCTCGTGAGAATTTCAACTTCTGGATAAATAAATATCTTGGGTCAGGTCTTAAAAACACAGAAGTCCTTATTCGCATGTTTTTTTTGGAACGTGCCCATGTCTTAGTGGAACTCTCATACCACAATAGCTGATGGAAGAAATAGAGAAATGTAACTTCATGTCTTGGTTTTGAGGGTTAGAGGGGAGGAGATGGGAGAAGGAGCAGACAGATTCAGTGACTGAACTTTCCCTGCAGAGGAATAAAAAGGGTTTAGTAGTGACAGTAAGTAGAATCAGTACAGTGTCAAATGCATGTGTCTTCCTAAGAGAGCTAAAAATCATATCAGGCTAAAACAAACTTATGTAGCAGCTCGGGGGGCCTCAACAAGCTGCACTGCCCCGTCCTGTCCCTCTTGGCCTTTTGTTCTGGGAACAGATGTCCCTTCTCCCCCAACTGTCTTCTAGTTTCAGAATGAAGTATTTGGGCTCTGAACTTTTTATTCATGGTTGCTTTCATCGGCTTCTCTATTCCTTGACTGTGAGAGTAACTTCATTGTTATTCTTCTAATTATCAGTCTGTTCCTGTATTGCCTGTAAATAATAATAAAAAAAAAAGACAGGGCTTTGCTGACTTATTGGGCCTATGTCGGCCGATCCCCACTGGCCAGATATTTTACCCTTTCCAATCTCCAGCAGCACACAAACAGAAAAGGCTTTTAGAGGGGAATACTTCCTGTCTTCAGACTAATAAATTATGTGGTTCTTTACAGACTGAAACAGTTAGAAGCCATCTTTAAGTAGCAGAATTGGAAATTGATCTGGGAAAAAAAAAAAAAGAGAGCAGAGAAAACCTTTGGGATAAAGTGCTTAGCTTTTCATGCCATCAAGGGAGATAAGATTTTGTTAAGTATATTCATTTTAACAGGTGCTTTGACAGTACGAAAGATCTCTTCCATGCTCACGTTAGTGAGCTATGTCTCATATTACAACATTCTTCATTCTTTTCGAGACCCCTTAAAAAAACAGGGTAAAGACTTGCTTGATCAGACACCCAGAACAGGCTTCTGGGATTTAGTAAAAGCGTAAATGGGAAAAATCATGTGTGATTGATGGGCAAGCAGGGGGGGGTTGTATAGGCCTGTAGTCACTGTGGGCTCAGGTTTGGCACTTTCACCCTGCGAATGGGTGCCTCCATGAAGTCCCAGTGGAGAGAGTGCACAGGTGTGTAATCACAGATGGGACAGATTGCTGAAGGTGGAGGTCTTTCTGGCTAACCAGCAACGCTTCACATAATGAAGGCAAGTAGAAAGACTTGAATAAGAAGAATCCTTGAAAACCTTTGTGTTGTCTACGCAGACAACTAGGGAAACATTGCCAGTTGCTTTTCTTGGCAACTGGATAAAAAAAATTATAAAACAGAGCCAGGTTTAGGTCAAATAGTAAGCTTAATGTTTATAAAGAGAGCCTACAGTTATAAAACCCTGCAATGGCTTTAATCATGTGATTTATACACCATTAATTCTTTAAAAAATACCAAATGAAAGTCAGACCTATGACCAAGTCCTTATGTGATATAAACAGCCATAAGCTGATTGACTTCCTGTTGAAGAATATTCATTGGAGTTCTTTGCCTCTCTTATTCTCCAAACAGCTAGGACCCACGTGATTAAATGCTACATTTCGTAGATCAATGAGATTCTTTTGCATATGTTTCATGCAATTATTATTATTTCACTTCGGGCAGCCTTTCAGATGCTTGCAGTACGGGATTGTGGCAGAATGAAATCTGGCACTGCCCTAGTGATTTGACACTTGTTGCTTCTATGGTGTTATCTTCTGTGAAACACTAACTTGTTCAGTGTAGAATATTGATCAGAGCATAGAATCATTAACACAAAGTAGTTTTCCACATCCTGCCACATAGCTGCTCATGCAGTTGATGTTCAACTTTGGCAGTGTAGCATTTGGGATGTGGAAGTTTGTTTTAATCAAATATTACAAAACAAGGGCCAAATCCCCAGGTCCTGCAAATGCCCTGGCATTTGCTAATTTCCGTTCAGCTGCATTGATTTTTCACTCTCTGAAGAACCTTGTCTCTGAAGCTTATAAATTGTGATAAATACTCGGTCTTACTATAGAGCTTTCCAGTGATCAGTTAGAAGCCTGAGGTCCCCTGGCTCCATCTGGGTAATAAACTGCAGATGCTGGATGCCTCTCCACCTGATGAGCTGTCAATGTGCTGGATAAATGAGCTGTCCAGAAACTAAAGAGGTTTCAGGTTGAAATGTTTCTTGATTTTTTCCCTTCATAAAAAAAAAAAAAAAGTAAAAATGATTCTATGGAATGTCTTGATTTCACCAAATCAGCATTTTTTCCAACTAATATCGCTTCTAAGTGAAGTCAGAAACCCCGTGAGTCCAGGTGAATTTTAGAAGACTGCTACTGTACTGCTTTTGAGTGAGGAGGGTTTTGGGGCTCGGCGGCTAGAGATCGCTTGGTTGCATTGCACGGGCAGCGTGGCTCAGTGGTGAGTCATGAGGCAGCAAGGAAATAGGGGGAGAGTTCAGTGGGTAGGGTAAAGGCCTTGAAGATGGAAAAGTTAGTGCTAGCAGGGAATCATTTCAGGATCCCTGAAACACTTGGCACTGCAGGATTCTAATGTATATGGTTACGAGGTGGGTGTTACATGGAAATCAACAAATGAAGTGATTGGTTTAAGTACAGAATGCTAATATAACAGACAGTGGATATGGTTTTTGGAGTTTCCATTAAGGGAATTTTCCACTGATAGTGGAAAATGTGGCACAGATTAGTCATTGTGCTAGAGATACTAATTTCAAACACTTTACTCTACTTTGATTTCTATCTGCCTTGATTTTCTGTCTTGATCACAGTTAGGAAGCATTCATATGAAGAACCCTAAGTAGATGGAAATGGATCCTGCTTCTCTAGAACATAATGGGAGTGATGCTGTTTATTTCATTAAGAGTTAGACTGGGCCTTTAGGAATAGAGAGTTTAATTACTACTAAAATGGAATGGATCCAGCCCACAGATTCTTTCCTCCACTTTGAAAATCTCTCCGGTAAAGGCAAAGATGTTTTTAAACAGAACAAAGCATCCACAAAAAGCTTTAAAAGTTCCATCTCTAAATCTCTCCTTCAAGCACGAAGGTGGCCCTAGCAGATATGTTTAATAGCTAGCAGCCAGGATATGGTAAGTCTCACAGCCATGCTTTTGGACCAGTTGACAGCAGAAGAGAGTTCCCGTGTGAATGCTGAGTGCTCCGGCTAGCTTTGTCGAGCCAATCCATTTCTTCAAAGACTAGACAGTGCTGAACTTAGTAACATGAAAAATGCGACTTCTTAAAATTCTATTTTAAGTCCACAGCTGGATTTTCAGTCAATTAGGATATTTCTTTTCTTGTGCTTTCTGGTTAAAATATTACCTTAAGTCAACCGACCTACGTTTTAGTCTGCTCTTAAAATATGGGCAGTCAAGCTTGCATTTTTATGAATTTTCAAGACCAAACTTTTCTTTCTGGTTTGTTTTTTTTTTTTTACATAATTTCTGCAAATGGATAGTGAACAGGATCTGAGGTTTCTCTTCTCAATATTTGCTGATTCCTGCTAGTATGGAATACTCGGCCAAAGTGTCAGTTTTAGTGTCAGTGAGATATTGCAAGTCCTCTGAATAACTGCAAATTGCAGATCAGATTTTACCTTCATCTGAAATGATCCTGACTTAGAAAAAAGTTATTAGCATTACAAGAGAGCCCAAAAAAGCTTTTGGGGTCAAAATTAGCCTCTAGAACTATATTTCGGTTTTCTATCCCACGACACATAGTGTTGGTTCGGTTTTCCCAGGGTTTCAGTCAAACTGTTTGCCAGCAGGCAACTTGAGTTAGACTGCATTGCAAATCAGTGACTTTCCGTACAAAGCACCGAGTAAAAATTTGTATCTTTTGCTACAAACTAATGTGTACTAACAGAATTCATTTTCTAACAGCATTTCCTTGGAGTAAAAACTAAGGGTGAAAAAGGTAAGTGACACTGGGTTCATATTTTAGTGAGATTGTCAAAGTTTCTTAGGTAGCCCATGCTCCTGGCGGGCCTCACCTGAACAGCTATAGGGCCAGGCTTAAAATCCACCTCTGACACTACTGAAGTAAACACCACTTACTGCTCTGTCACCACCTTCCTTCTTTATTGTTGCCTGGGAATTTTTTTGTGATATACCTATGGTGTCATCTCCAGGTCTAGAACTTCTTGATTTGGCTGACATCGGTTTTTAATTTCATTAATCAGAGATTGTTGTCTACATTGAGACTCTGGTGCTACTGATTACTGTATTTTGACAATTTGTTTACACATCCTGTCTTGAGACAATTCTTTTATTGATAGCTGAGTGGCAAATGGAAGGGTTACACAGCCTTGGGCTTGGACTATTTGGGGCCTGGTCTGCAGGGATTTCACACCTTTTATTGGAGGGTTAAAGAAAGGTAACTGTATTTTGCAGCATTCTGAAATGATAATTTGGAGTATTAAGACTGACGCTTGCTAGGTAACTTTGCTTTATTTCATCTTTCTCTGTAAATGCTTAGAAATCACACAGTACCCTGTTTTACCACAAGTGTAAAAGCTAATAGATGTGTATTTCTATATTCAGTTACTCCCATGTTAGTCTCAGGTACTACAGTTAAGAAATCAAGAAAGGAAGACAGAAAGAGAGAAAGGGAAAAAAAGAGAAAGTGAGAGAGGGGGAGAGGGAAGGGGGAGAGTTAGAGAAACCAACCTGTTTTGCGTTAACTTGGGCACCAGATTATTTGATTTCTAGTAAATGCACCATCTTTTGAAAGAGAAATGTCTTTAAAGTCCAGCTCAGAGGTTTGTGTGGGTGTAACAGGAGCATTCTAAATGACCTTTAATGCAAAGTTAATAGCTACCTATACTTTGCCATTTCCTCAGCTATGCAGTGGGGAAATTGAAAAGTGCGAAGAGATTATTATCCTAGATAATTGGTGGAGACAGAATAAGTGAGTATGGATCTTATATCCTACAGCATCCCTATAAGAAAGAGTACACTGCAGTAGGAAGCAGCAAGAATAGCTGAGTACATGGCATTTCTTGCTATATGTCAGATAAATAATACCAAAATCTACCATGTTTTCCACACTTTGAAAGACTGAGGAGGTTTGCAACAAGATTGTAGCTGTGTGCACAAGACCAGAAAAAGCATGGCCCACAGGGCCTGTTTCTACTCAGGACTATTCTGTAATGCCAGTTTGGGTCTCTGTTCCTGGCCACATGAGCAATACCCATTGACTGACTCTATGACATCTCTGAAGCATCATCTGTCCCGTTTGGCTGCAGACCCATCTCTGGGGTCTGAGACCCCCCTTGCTGGACCAGAGCAGAGCTATGCCCAGCCCTTGTCTGAATTGGGAGGTTGAGGGGAACAGCTGTGTGCCTGCATGTTAAGTGGTAACAGGTAAACGATGCCACATCAGCTGGCATTCATAGCAAAGGAGAGGTTGTCTCCAAGCTCCTGACTCCCTTCTTCCACTCGCAAATCAAAGCATGGGTGCCACAGCCTTATTATTTTGGTAGAGAGAGGTAACATACTTATTGCAAGACTGTGGAGTAGTAAAAGAAAGTCCATACTTTTAAAGCATAACCATTGGAATAGCATAAAGCACGTGCATTTCTACTGTTCGTTCTTTGCAGTTTTGGTGCTCTTTCTATCTATTTTCTGTTTCAATAAGACAGATCACAAATGTGGAAAAATTAATAACATTGCTCAAATGGTCAGCATATTTAAAACGTTGCTGTGGGGAAACCAAGGCATGGGAAGAGAGATAATTTAATATTGAAAACCAGTGAAATTCTTAAGGAAAAAACGTCACTAATGGGCCTTTTTGGCCCTGCCTGACTCCCCTGGGGCTTCCACTCGCATTCCTCCGCATGGCTCAGGGCTCCAGTTCAGCCCAGCTGGGCTGTCACTCACTGCCTCAGTGACACCGTAGGATTCTGCTTTCCAGCTCTGCCACAGCCCTGCCCTGCCTGGCCACGGGCCCTGCTGCACCAGGCCCAACCTGCAGTCTAATGGCCTGGCCTGGCCTCAGGTCTCCACGAACTTGGCCGCTAGTCTGGGCTCTGGGCTACCCAAGGGCTATCACCCTAGACCTGCCCTGCTCACCTCTCTGGCCTGTCCCCTGGCTGTGTCATCGTGCCCAGGTTCCTTGTCCCTTGGAGGGTTACTGGCCCTTGTGTACCCTGACATGGAACTTTTCTTCCCTTGTTTTCAGGGCTGGGCTGAATTGTTCATTCTCAGCCTGCAGAGTGCAGGTCCAGTGCTCCAAAATGTTTAAGCTGTTAGAGGCCGCCTTTCTGGGTAAGATGCACTGCTTCTTTTGCTGAAGGTGGTGTGATGTCTACATAGTTTGTGCCTATAATTCATGACAGGTATCTAACCTCCTCCTGTGTGAGTCAACTTCCAGTAAAACAGTGCATCAGGAATTCCAGGTGGCAATTGGATACAATTCAAGGGAAGGTGTATTTGTTACCTCTTCGGTGTATTAATCAGAAAACTTCTCAGAAAATGCTTCTGCTCTTCCAGCTTTCTTAATTTTGCCTGATTATTAAACCATCAGTGTTTGTAATGCTGTGGGTTGCCAAACAGTGAACAAGCTTTTGGCGTGGTCTCGCGTCGTTTTTAACTTTACACTGGCAAGTATTTAATTGTTTGGGAGTTAGTCCAACGTACACTGCCCTTCCCATTATTGATTGCTAGAGCAGCCAACATGTTTTGTAACTGCCTGTTTTAAAGACCGACAACTGCATTTGAAGTGTATAGTCTGTATTTTGTCAGCTGCAGCAGGGAAACATCTTTGGAACTGGATCACATAATGCACAGACCTGATAGATGGACTCAATTAAATCAACAATAATATAGCAGTTGGCACACTCAGTATAGCTACTCTGATCCTGCTCTAAAATTTTTCCAAATCCTTTTTATTCTCCAAGCCTCTGATCAAAACTTTAGACCCTTTATAACCCTAATTCAAACATCACTTCAGAGGTTAACACATTTGAACTCCCAAGGCAATGCTTTTAACTTCTATCCTGTGGTCAATAAGAGGCTAACTCTATCTATAAACAGTGTCAGATGGTGTCTCACACGTTGCACTTAAGAAACCTTACTCCTGATAGTTCCTTGACCTTGGTGGCCTTGCAGACTGGCCAGCTTAAATGACACTGAACAGGGTACCGACGGAGAGATCACACGCTTGATACTGTAAAGCTGACAGCAAACTGACAGCGCTCAGGGTGTGAGGAAGGAGGCAGGAGAGCATCTGAGGGAACTGAACAGTGAAATCTGTTCCAAAGCAGCAGGTTAAGGTAATTAGAAGATATTTCTATGGCTTTATCCCTATATTATTCTCTTGACCATATATTCGCTACATGCACATATTTTAGAAAGCTAGGAAAGAAGACTTTTTCCTGTTGGTTACTTTTTCCCTCTTGTGCTGGTAGTGTTGTAAATTACAATAATGTTAGGAATTACTTGGACCAGAAACAGTATTACTGTTATTGGCAAACAAAGGCTGGTATAAATATGGGAAGATTTTGTGACATCTGTGGGTCTTAAGTTAGTTTGTACTAGCTGAGGATGTGGTCCAAAGAAGCACAAAGAGGAATTCAGCATTCAGTTCCTCTAGCAAATCCTCTAAAAGGAAAGAAAAGTGACTACAGGTGTGATAAAGCTGAAATTGTGTGAGAAGATTCAGATTTGTTATTTCAAGGCACTTGATTACTAAACAAAGTGGTGTGAAATATACCAGTATCTAGGATTGAAGAGAGAAGGGATTTCATCTTGGTATTTTTGATGAGGATGACAGTACAAAATCTGGGCAAGGTGGAGTCAAGCCCTTTTCATTCTTCACAGAAGGCTGTCTTGGAAAGTGCTGCATGTAATCCCTCCACATCCAACTTCTGTCCCTGGATCTCATGCCAGATTTGTACTGGGTGATTTGTATCAGTTGCAAATATCATGTGTTCTACAGCTGATGTGCTCCTACTGTAGATGCAGCCCCATTAGCAAAGCTCTGTTATACATCCTTTTGTCAAGAGCTGAACTAGAACATGGACAGTTTTGCTGCTATAAATAAGACTGTAGAGACAGCTTCTGAAATCCAGCTGTGTCCAGCAGGATCATTTCACTCCATGCACCTGATGGATCTGCTATGTTGACACAAGCCTGTAATACACATGCAGCCTACAGTCTATTTCTAGGCTCTTGAACGCACAAAGTATTTATTACACATGCCTCTGTTCCACAGCAGCATACATTTTTCTGTTATGTATTGTGGGAACAACTTGAACATGCAGTACCTAAAAGTTTACATATGCTGAGCTGGTGGGAAGGATGGGGGGGCGCAGAGGGGATACATTTCTGCCATGACAACATGTTTCGAGGGCTCTCATTTCTTAGTGTTCACAACTGCAAATCATTTGATCACTCTGTTGTTATAGTTCAAGTTTGCAGAGAACGATACTGTGAAAATGATTGATTTTTATTTTTTTTTCTCTTCTTCTCTTGCTTGGACCGTGTGAGGCTTGTGAGCTCTTCAGAGTTAGTTCACTGAAATTAATCAAAGTATCCACGGGGACTATATGACAGAAAAATAGGGCTTTGTTTCCAAGCTGTAAAATGCTTTCAAATTGCATACAATGTCTGTCTGTCTATTTGTGGGTGAAGGAAATTAATGTGGAAAATTAGACACCTAAGTTTCAGAAATTAGTGAACAGAGTTTAGGTGGTTAAAGGCGCTTAAATCTTGAAGCAAGGGCTTATAATGGAACTATTGGACAAGGTTAGAGTGATAAGTAGAAGAGTGTGGTAATTGTCACCTTTTTCAAGCAAAAAATTTGAAGATGTGTAGTAAAGATGGTCAAGTTTTTAGGTATTTCCCCCTCCTGCTTGCTACTTCATGTTTATTATGCTTTGGGTTACAATGGTTACCATAACGTGGCTTATTCCTTCTTTGAATAGAGTTGCCCAGAAGTTCTCCATATAGTAGTTGCTGTCAGTGGCAGGTAAACTGTTTATACAGCTGATTCCTGTTTAGTGGGTATAATGTTACTGTTATTTATTTTGTAGGAAAACAGTCAAGTTTGTGTTTAACTCCAAGTTTATTTTCTTAGGGAGCAGCTGAAAAGCTTAAATAATAGTAAATCTCTGGTTTTGGTTTTTCCAGCTATTTTACCTTTGGAAAATCTCATTTCCGAATATCTTTAGAGATGTTTGTTTGTGGGAAATTTTCAAAGATGTAACATTTGACTTTGCTGATGCACGTGTCCTCAAAGTTTTGACAAAACCTTTTTGAAGTATCTTCAATTTATTCCCCAAATGGAGAAACGGCAATATTTTCATCACCTGATTAATTTTTTCCATGTTACTCATGACCAATGACAGGTTCATTGATCAATTCTTTCGTCTATAAACATAGTTTAAACTTCACTTTTAAATGGAAAAGATAGACCAAACAATCTGATAAGGATTCCTGATTGTGTACACTGCATGTCTCCTTGTAATTGCATAGCCGTGGACTCACTGGTTGCAGTACCTTGATTATTAATAACATAAGTAGACTCTCCATTCTGTGTTTCTGTAATTTCTCTGCTGGATTGAATTTGGCGTGCAGTTTTGTAGGTCTTTGGCTATAACCTGTACCTAGATCATCTGTGTCTCTGCCTCCAAATTCACTCCTTTTTGCTGAAAGGGTACACTGAAAGGAAACATGGAGCACAGAGGTGCATAGCGTTCCGTGCTGTCTGGGTGTGTTCTGTAGTGCACAAAGAAAAGGTGTATCACAACACAGCGATCTCTCAGAAGATGAGAGGGCTGTTGTGCAAGTTACATTCTGATCCAATAGAAAATATCTGCCACTAAACACTGACAATCAAAACAAAGAATGGAAGAAAAGTAATTGTGATCATCTCTCATTTATTTTTAAAATGGCACAGTGAAGAGAGCTCATAGCTCCATCTGCCCGTTGGTACAAATCAGCCTTATGTCAGTGATTGAAATTAAGCTGCGGTCAGGCTAATCACTTAATTACAGTACCACCTTTTCCCTTTTGAGTATATTTTTCTCGATTCTTCCATTTTGAAATAGCCTAGTTCAGGATTGAATACAGTATGGGAGGAACCAGAGAGATGCAGAACTTTGAGAGGGATTTTTGTCTTTTCCTCATACTTTTCTTTAAGGTGATCTTATGAGTTTTGAGCTCATCTCTAATGAGCACTATGACCTCGCTAGAGACAGGAGCTCTATTTTACCTTACCCTCCTGAAGGTTAGCGCCTGACCTAGGGTAACTGCCGCAGTGATGGGTGTTCAGAGGGGATGGGTGAAGTCAAGTAACAGCAGCTGTATATGAATGGCAGAGATAGCCTGACTTCCCCAGGAGTGGAGGAAGGTTTCAGCCATCCAGGATAAGTGTCAAATGTTTTTCTCACCAGGGAACTCAAAATAAACACAGTGACAGTCCTTGTCCCATGTTACCTTGCTGCTTGCGAAAATGTAAAGTAAGTACCAGCCATAAGCTGGCCTGAAATTCCCCACTTGATGCTTTAAGCATTTCCTTGATGAGTGGAGGAGAGATTTGATTGTCTCTATCTTTGAAAGGTGATAGAAATACTCCAGAAAAGCATGCGCCAATTACATGCATTAATGTCTCCAGGAGAAAACAATTCTCAGCTGAGGATGTTGTGCAGACAATGTCTCCCATCACAGCACAGAGCATGAAACAGGATAGCAGGGTCTGACATGAAGGAGTGATAACTGAAGGGAGATAGATACCTGCAGTGTCTTGTGAACTTCCCAGGGCCTGTCACTGAGAGGCAAAGGCTGTTCAGTGGATGAAGCTGGTGTCTCTGAATCCCTGACCTCAACATATTTTGCCTTTGTTACATAAGAGTGAGAGTGCTGCCTCTAAAATAAGAAAGGGGAAGTTGTTGTGATCACTCCTGACAGCTACATGCAGGAGTTACACAGGGACATTTGACGTCCAGTTTTCTTGAGCAGTGAGGACTCCATTTTACGTATTTGGAGAGCTGTTATGTAATTTGGGCCTTTGGAGAGTACCCGACATTTGCATTTAGTTGTGAAAATTGGGATTGGGTTTATATACCTGTGTAAAGATGCAGTATAATTATGTTCTGTACTGATATCTAAAGTGACTAGTACTTCTAATCTCATCTGGCTTTTTATGCAATAGTAAGAATTGAGTACAAATACATAATGAAGATGTGGCTATCCTGCCTCTTTTTCTCTAGTCTCTTAGAGAGTTGCACTGGAGATCAATAAACCAAAAGGAAAAATCCTGGAATCTGGCCTTTTTCTGGCATAATTCAATATAGACCTGAACGTACATCCGTTCAGCATCCGATCCCTTCTACCAGGAGAAGAAGGGGTTTATGTCCACCAAGGATCTGGAACCCTTCAATATTCTGGGAAATTGCAGGTAGGGAAAGAAAATTGTTGAAACCTCTGAACTGCAGAAGCTGCCACAAGTGTGTGCAGCCTTAGAGATAAAACTCTTCCCTTTTTTCAGATAACATCTCTTGGTCAGTGTTGGAAGCAGGCAGCTCATTCTGAGCCGCTTTGCTGTTCTCCTGGGTTACGTTTCAGAGGGATGTGCATTGGCATGGCTTCTTGAGACAGGCCTGCTGTTTTGGTGTTTACCTCTGCTTTTCCCCCATGGAAGATTTCTGGAGAAGAGTGATGGCTGTAAGAGGCATCCTACCAGCCTGTTCTACCTGTTACGTCCCCAGGCATAGCTCCAGTCTTGGCAGTGCTGCATTCTCCCTTTGAGATGCAGAGCTTGGGTCAGCCTGAAGAGGTTCAGTGGGCACACAAATACATCTGCCCTTGGCTTGCGTGACTTGACAAAGCTGAATTGCCTTCAGTGAAGCTCTGTGGGTTTGTAGCAGCTGAAGAACTGCCCCAATAGGACATGAAGAGCTTCCTACTGCAGATGAAGCAATTCACCACCCACTTCTATTATTAGCAGTTGAAGGCTTTTTGAATCAGGAAGAATGGCAAAATTGACTTCCTTTTTGTTGGGCTCTGAAGTAAAAAACGGGCTGTTGTCATGAGCAATACTGAAAAATACCTCCTGATTTTGAGAAAATAAACAGCTGTTGACTTGTATTAGTTGTTTACCAGCATATTAAGCAGCCATTACTGATGATGGGATATGCAGAGTGTTAATACATGTTAGGCTGAGAGATTAATTTGGAAAATAGCAACATATTTCTGAAAATTGCCTTAAAGCTTTGGACTGCCCTGCACTACAATATGACATGAACTGGGACTGAGAGCCTGAGAATCTGAATTCAATTTGTGACTCTGTCACTGACACCCTGTGTGACCTCAGGGAACTTACATAAGCTCTGTGTGCCCTGTTTCCCTTTTGTTAAAGGAGAAGAAAAGAAAAACTTTCTGTTTCTCATGTTTGCCTGCTTAGAGTCAGGGCCACTCGTTCTTCTGTACTGCACCAAAAAGAATGAGGCCCAAGTCTCTTTGTGAGGGGCCCAGGGCTTTACCATACAAGTCTTTTGAAAGAGAACAAATTCTGTCATATCTGGAATGTTGAATCGCAATGCAAAATTAGAACAAGGCAACTCTGGGCTTGTACACACAATGCTGTTTTTTTAATTACTACTTCAATCATTCATTATTTTTAAAACTAAATACAATGATGTTTACAAAATAAATAACTACATATTTTCTTGTCACCAGCAAAGTGCTAAAAGGAGAAGAAAGGAAATCATGTAGAGACCTTCCCCAGTGGGAGATCTCTTCGAGGAGGAGCTACAGAATTGGGTCCAGCATTTACCCGGTACTGATCAGTTTAAAGCACAAATGTTTTAAGTTCTCACGGTTGCAGGGGCCGAGGTCTGCCTTGCTCTGAAAGCACAAGGGTGCAGTTCTTCTTCTTCTGCACTTCCATGAAGTATTGCAAGTTCTCTCTCATTATTTCCTTGGTCTGTGCCCCACAGGCCCAACCTCCCTGCTGGGCTTGGGAGTCACAACTCCATGCCACTTGAATCTGCGTTGCCTGTGATCCAGCAAAGTGTATGTGTTCCCTTGGGGCCTGGGTGTTTAAGAAACATGCCTTCTTTCCCTGCAGAGATGCAAAATAGCTGAATAGGGCGACCTAAGACAGTATATCATGAGATTCCCTTGGATTCACAATCAGCCGTCTGCCCTGGATACAGATGGCAAGGGATGAGAATAAATCCCAGAGGGTGAAGACCCATATGCCCATGTGTGTTTGCCAGTCGTACAGAGGGTCACCCGCTGCAGCACCTCTTTAAAAACTTATCATTAAGCCCGTCTCCTTTGTGAACTTTCTCATTATCATTTCATTGTGCTGTGCAGTTCTGGCCTGGCGCAATGAATATTGACTTCATGCTTGCTTTTCTAATTGAATTACAGGGGAGCAGGCTGAGCCACTGAAGTTTCCTGCCTGCAGTCCTGCTTCCCTGGCAGCCAGCTGAATAGAGCCTGAAAGAAAAGCTGTTTGCTTGGGCATTATGGATAACAGAGGCCTGTCACAAAGCTGCTACAATGATTTATTAAAAGACAGAAGAAAATGAGGGAGAGTCTTGCTCAGTTTCAGCACCAGCTGCTTGCTTTTCTTGCCTTCTTTCTCTTTCTTTTCTCTTCTTTCTTTCTTTCTTTTCTTTCCTTTCTTTCTTTCTTTCTTTCTTTCTTTCTTTCTTTCTTTCTTTCTTTCTTTCNAGGCCTGTCACAAAGCTGCTACAATGATTTATTAAAAGACAGAAGAAAATGAGGGAGAGTCTTGCTCAGTTTCAGCACCAGCTGCTTGCTTTTCTTGCCTTCTTTCTCTTTCTTTTCTTTCTTTCTTTCTTTCTTGCTTTCTTTCTTTCTTCCGTCTTTCATTTTTCTTTTGTCCTTCTTTTTCTCTTTAGCACTTTCTTGCTTTCTCTTTTGTCCTCTCTTTCTTTCTTCCTCTCCCTCCTCTTCTCTCTTTCTCTCTCTCTCTCCCTTTCTTCCCTTCCTGGTCTTGCCTTGCCTAATAAAAAATAGAAAGAAAAAGTCAAAGAAAACCACATAATTTGAGCAAATGCTTCAAGCAAAAGGCATCGTTCTCTAGTCCTTAAATAACATTCCTTGCCTAAGACAGACGTGTTTATCATTATGGTCAATTCATAACAAAGAATACAAGTATGTTGTTGTAACTGCTTCAGCAAACAACATCCCATAAATGTCTATACAGTGTTAGCAAGTCTTATTTAGCAGAGCATACTGGAAAGAAACCTGAACTCCATAGTTTACCTTTTCTTCCATTGAATTTAATTGTCATGTTCTTACTGATGTAAACAAGAGTGGAGTAAAGCCAGGTTGCAGTGGCTTTGCAAAGACCACATTATGTTATGCAGTTAGCCAACAATTCCATTTACAGTGGTGCAGCACAACAGGAGGGCTCTAAGGATTGCCGATGATCGCTTTTACCAAAAAGGCCCAGAGCTCAGCTCGTGGAGCTTGATTTACATGGGGATCACACTCCTGTGTTGGGTCATTTTTCCCATTTTATTTAGCTTGCACTTGCACTTTTTTGGTGGTGGTTTTTTTTTTTTTTTTTTTTTTACTTTTAAAAAGTTTGATTCTTTTAAATAATATGATCAAGAAGCATAATTCTATTGAGTTACTTAAGTAAAATGTTTAGTTCAAGGCTGTTGGACTAGGGCAACAGTTGTTTTTGTTTTTCATTAAAGTCTGTGCTGGTTTATATTTCTTATGGTTTAAAGGTAGCATTTCTGAGGTTTGGGTGGGGAGAGAAAAGAACTTCATACCCAGCTCTGGTTATGTCTAGGCCGGGTCAAAAAGCGTCCCTCCAGGCTGTTGCCAAAAAAGAAGTTGGACTTTCCCATGAGAATTTGGGAAGGAGGCCTTTCTTCTTTCAACATCCGCTTTCTTGGATACTTTTTCACTCCTTCAAATCAGATTTTAGCCTGGAGAAAGCTGTGTGCCCTCCCATCTCCAGCTGGACTCCATCCTCTGTTCTCCATACTGCAGCAACTCATTCATCTGCTAAGGAGCCTTCTAACTCAACCTGCCTCTGTGACACTGTGGGTCAGCCTCTGCTGCCTTCTTGTCCCCAGAGAGAAGCTGTGGTGCAGAGCTCGTCTTCCTGCTCCCCTGTCTCTTGAGGCACGAGAAGGAGGATTTGGCCTTCCACCAGCCTCAGTCTAACTTGTTCGTTATTTATGACTGTGTACGTGGCAGAGGGTTCATTATATAGCGCTCACCTCGGGTTTCTATCAGAGATGTGTTGGAAACCAGTGTGCTACACAGTTATTGTTGCCAGCTCTGTTCTGACACTGTTTACTCGCAGAACGTACAGTAAGGAGCGCTTAGCAGCTGTTTATTTTAGGTTTTGGATTTGAAAATCATAGGAAAATTGTGTAGGATATTCTGAGGAAAAATAAATGGGTTGGTAAAGGTATTACAGTCTTATCATTGATAATAAATCTGGTTTACTATGTTTGATATATTTTTAATTTAAAAAAACAGGTGTTCACCTCTTTTCAAAGGACTTATTCAGAGCTGACTTTTCATAGAGATGAATTTTATTCCTTTCTTCTCATTCCCAGGTTGTTGCCTAAATATATACTTTGTTTGGTCATGTTGTTATTGTTGTCTTTCCTGGTTCTCTGTCTATCTTGCTGTTCTGTATTATTTACTTTCTCTGTTTTTATGACCTTTCACTTTACTTTTCACAATTTTTTAAACCTTCCTTTGTCCAATTCTATTTAGCCTCAGCATGGAAGGTTGCAATAAACCGCTACAGAAAAATCTCGCTTTTCAGTGGCTGGCATTTTCCTTAAGGCTGATTTAACCCTCCTCAGTGGCTGATCAGGAATTAAGCTTTGTTTGGAATAAGTTTATTGGTGACTGCTCTTTGGCAGCCACTAAGCTGTTTGCAAATAAAAGGCAGGTCTTTATAGTGACCTCAGTGAAGAAAGGGCAACAGGTGGATTTATTCTCAGGTTTACATGGCTTGAAAGAGTAAACATGAAGCTTCAGCCAACACTTTGCATTTTAAAGAACACTTGCATGGGGCTTATGTGTATTTGTTTGGTAGGTACACCCCAGGTTGAAATGGAATGGCTATTGACTGAAGTTGAAGGGCCTTGTAACTTAATAAATGGCTTTCTGGCATTTGAGTGATTAATATTTGTTGGGAAACAGTAGATGGTTAAGTTAATTCTCTGATCTGTCTTGTCCAGTTCCTGATTTTTGACCTATTTGCTATGTGGTCATCAGTAAATCAATTCCTCTTTCTCGATCTTCTACCATTTGTTTCCCTGCTTTATCTTGGTTTTAAGTCTTATGCAGTACTGTCCTTTAAGCACTTATCAGTCAAATACCTGTATTGTGAGGTCCCCGTTTCAGTTGGTGCACTAAAATATGAGCAGTTATTGTCATTGTAGTAGTAGTAGTATATTTTATGCAGTGCAACGTATGTATTTTATATCTTGTATTACATTCTAACAACAACAAATAGCAGTGTGAGTAGTGGTGTTAGTGGGCACAGGCACGTGCACGTGCAGAGCAACAGCCAGGTCCTTGGGCTGTGTTGAGATATGGACATATGCAGCCTCCCATACATAAAACTAGACACATTTCAAAGATTGTGTTTGTTATTTCCTCACCTCAGGTTTGTGCTGGAACTGATAACTCAATTGGAACTGGTATCTCAATTGAAACTGGAATTGGTCCTGGTCCCATGGGGGCTTGACTGCCCTGCTGGTTACAGACTCTGGAAAAACTCCTTTTAACTTCACTGGGATCTGGATTTCATCCACCTGTTTCGGAATTTCTATGAAGTCTATTGGTCATGTATGTATCTGAGAGCAAAATATAGTTGTTAGCACCTAGGATTGAGAAAATTGTGGCATGAGAACCATAAGCAATTAAAAATGGTATTACAATTTCAGTAGAGAAAGAATTTAAGTAAACAATAACAATTTTTCACCATGTTTATCTTAGCTATGTCATAGATTGAAGAATTGAATACAGTTTTTTTCATGGCTAACTTGTTGGCCTGTGTAACAATTGAGCCTTTGAAGCAACACAAATGATTCTGACCTTTTGCTTAGATTTGGGGTCACAGTAGAAAGGAAGTTTTATAAGCCACCTACACACTATTTCCGCCTGGAATCGGAGAGAGAATTTTACTGGATTACAGGCATTTCAAATCCATGAACTAACTTAACTTTGCAATACATTGCATGAAGCTCTAGACAGGAACTGCTTTGTGTGGCATTCTCACATCAAGACTGGTACCCGTAAATCAGGGTGAATGTCTCTCTGAATGACTTGCCACAAGATCTGGGCTTGAGGCAGTGATCACTAAGTGAAGTGCTTTGCCTTATGTTATTCATGAGGTCAGGTCTGAAGATCATGATGCTTCTTCAAAAGGCTATGAATCTTTAAATTGTTTGTTATTCTGTGTAATGAAAGCGCGCAACAAACAGAATATTTTTAATTGCTAGTAATTTATTTTTATTGTGACTTCCCAAAGTTTGGTACATTTTCCAAAGGAGATGGAAGAAAAAAAATCCTTCAACTTTGAAAAGCCCAATACTTTGACCATTTCTTCTATACGTTGGCAGGGATCCTATGTTAGAGTGAGTCCCCTGAAAGGCGACCAAATTGCCCACCACAGAGAACTATGATGAATAACATACCCTATCTTTGCAAAAAGCATTGCTTACAGTACTCCATACAATCCCAGCATCCCACAACGTGCGGTGCATTTGGTTTTTATTTGATTTTTACAAGCTATTATTGCCGTTCAGCAAAATTAATCCTTGAGAGCAAGGGATACTTTGTCAAGTCAAGACTCCAGCTGCCTGAGTACGAGTCTGCTTTGCTCATTCTGTCAGCAATCATGAGTAAAGCCTTGGATAAATCACTCCTGAGAACAGAACAGGGAACCGGGCTGGCAGGTGCTGGTCCAAGCTCTGTTACTGGCTTGCCGGCTGATCTTAGACTTGCAACCTCATTTATCAGTTGCTTCCTTCTCCTTCTTTCTTTCTATCCTGTTTTCCCACACTGTCCTGTCCCTGAAGCAGACTTCTTTTCTCTATATTTGTACTGTGCTTAACAGAAGAGTCCTTAGAGGATTAGAATAGCTCCAAAGACAATCCTCAAGATGTGCTGCCCAAACCAATAGCCTATGGAGCATGCACACCCCTGTATGCAGGGGCATGCTGTGTAGGTGACTGTGTGGCCCCACAGCCTGGAGCTCTTTGCACAGAAGGCTGGTGGAAGGAGGGAGGTGTGAGATGGGGCACGCTCTGCTTGTTGCTGCACCAAAGAGCTACTGCCAAATGGAAAAAAACTCTCCTTCAGGGTTTTGTGGCTGTTATCTCTGGTGGCAGCCAAGCTGTTGCAGTACTTCTGAAGTTGTTTGCTGCCTTTTCCTAAAATATAGTAACAGGTAAATCCTTGTGGTATTTCCAGAACAAGGCAGCCCAACTTTGTCAGACCTCTGGGATGCAGAACTCCCTGGGGGTTTGTTAGTGTGACGTCATCCTGTGGGAAACATCTTAAGAAGCTCTGAATCACCAAAGCAACCTCTCAGTTTTTAAAAATTAAAATTATATACAGTGCCCTCTGAATACAAGTGTATGAATGTTTATCAATCTATTTAATTAAATATGTCTTTCTTCATTTAACAAGTTTTGCTCAGCAGGGTAGTGATAAATGCATACAATTTCACACTCCCGACAGGCATGTTTAAAAAGAAAGAAGGGAGGGAAGGAAAAAAAAAAAGCGACAGAGCTCCCTAAATGGTAATTCAACTTAATTTTTTAAGAGGACTGTTTTGGTTTCAGAGCGATTCCATGACCTACAGCAATGATCAAAGTAATGCCGTCGTGGTGAGCCTCCTATAGCTAGAGTACTACTGCCTGTGCTGTGGCAGGCTCTGGGATGTTTAAACAATGTAGCAATCTAGGTGCTTAGTTTTCCTCTGTATAGGTACTGCTGGATGCTCAGAGCCATTAGCACAGTAGCCCACAACTTAATTAAGACCATGAGAGGTACAAAGAAGGAGTGAGAGAACAGAAAGATAAGATTTTTAGAGGTTTGGAAGATTGCCTAGATTTACCTTTCTTGGGCCCTCACTGTCCTGGGTGGCTCCATATCGTTTGGATAATTTTTTGGGTCTAGTGGACTCGGGTTAATACTCAAGAAGAATGATGTCTTGTAATCAGAAAAGTTATGCCATTTCATGCTAAAAGGTAGAGCTGGCTCAGCACGCTTTGCGCCTGTTAGATGAAAGCAGTGAGCTGGAGGACAATCTGTGGCATCGCTATCTTGGTACGGACTGTAAGCAATCCGCACAGTGGCGTTTATGGAACGTACTTGGCAAACTTTGCATTCGTTTCTCAGGGAGCATTTCAAGACACAAAGACTGGAGAATTTTAGAGAAGCTGGTGCGTTTCTCAGTATACATGAAAACTAGTTCAATACTGGCATAGAATTGCTCCGTGCTTAGACCATTTATTAAAGTCTAGACGCAACATAAAAGCATGTAAATTGGTTCCAGTTGTCTCTAGTAAAAACTTCAGCTTGAGCTGGGAATTGATTGGTGAATCTCTTAGCGTAATTAAAATTGACTGTTAAAGTTTCTCCCACTTAATTGGTAACACTTTCTTTGGAAGTCAGTGAGTTAAGATTCTTGCTGGATCATTTAAAGGAGTTCCTGTGTATATGATCAGAACTCAAATGTAGTTTTATGGAGAGGTTTACAGTTATGTTCCACCCTGGTGGTCTTTCATCCTGTATCTTTCCTAGTTAAGATTTATGCTGTCATTCACCACAGCCTAATTGTGTTTTGATAAAAATGAAATGGTTGCTGACGCATTTCAGACTGAAAGCCAGTGATATTTTGAAGCTTTCAGTAAGCTGATCTGAAATACTTTGCTGCTCAAAGCCCCTGTCTCCCTGCAAGTCTTCATTTTTAATTCCAGCATTTGTTAGTTGGTTTTGTATGGATTCTGATAGGCAGTTAAAACTACTATTCTGAGTGCCCTGCCAGCAGGGTGTCATTCAGTGTATCTAGTGCTGTCCCATGCAAACATTTTCAGTCTTTCTTCAGGAGGAGAAATGTGTGCAGTTGGTCGTCCTCTGTTTTAGATTTTTTAAAATTGCATAGGTTTAAAATTATGCAGGTTTCTACATTTTATGTTAAAGGCAGTTCAAAAAAGCACATCTTATCCTCTTGAGTACCAGACAGCTAGGTTTGTAGTGGCTTTTAGCTCCTTAAGGATATCCTTCCACAGTCTTGGTACAGACCCAGTTCTGGAAGTTGGTGTTATTCAGGATGGTACTTAGCTCTCTTTAAACATAAGCTCTCTGTCTTGTCCTGACTAGCCATGGACTTAATCACAGCATTAACTGCTCTCCTGAATCAGGCACCACAGATACACTTAATTCTCCCCACAGTCACAGTATTTTTAGTGCACCGCAACCAGTGCTTATCATTAGTTAAATGTAAATGTGCCAGGGGATCATCTTAGATCTGCCATTATGTGCACTACAAAAGTATTGTCAGCAACTAGACTTCAGATGGGGAGATTTCATAACAGTAATTAATGTCATATAGAAAAGGCAGGAAGACACTCAGGTTACTTGGCTGGAGGGAAATGCACGCACTTACAGGGTTAGAAGTTGTTTTGGACGACACTGTTCAATACTTACCAACATTTAGTGAATCCATCATGGTGTGAAAGAGAGAGTTTATCGAACCCTGTTAACTCATCATCACAACCATGAAAACTGAGGCCAGTTAAACTTCTATATGCCCTGCCATTGCTGCTAATGCATGCAGATACATAGATATATGAATATGTATCTTAAACTCTTCCAGTGCCACCATGGTGGGCTCAACAGGGTTTGGTGAACAGGAGATCAAGCTCAGTGCTCAATGCAGCTGTTGGAAAGGAAGCACGGTGTCACCTCGACTGGTACCAGGGTGTCCTGTGATCAAGCCCTGAAAGTTTGAGAGGTGTTCAAGAATAACATGTGGGTCTGATCCTGAGCCATTGAAATCACTAGGGATATTTTCTTAGTGTGGACAGTGTGGGTTGGGCAGGCTAGGTGAATCAGTGTCCTTCATTCCAGCTGATTCTAACAAAAGCATTTCAGAGTGATGTAAGGTGTAGTTTAGTGTTAAATGAGTGCTTAAATACTCTAGCAAGTTGTTCTGTCACCCTGAACTGAGGGCCTCTGGTAACACAATTCCAGAGCTGCACAAGTTAGATCTGGACTTCAGAAATTATTTTTACTGTGCTAAGGTTAAGCTGCCCTAACAGTCCTTGCTAGACCAACCACATACTGCAGTGTTTGTGTTCCGTAACAGTTACGTGCATTATACCATACCGTATTCCTTTCAAAGTGACAGAGCCAAATCCTAGCTTCAGCTTCAAGCCACCCAACTGCAAACAAGTGATGACTCTAAAAACCATGTAAGTAGTATATTTTGATGTGTATGTGCATTTATGCAGACACAGTTGTCTTCAATTACTTCCACCAACTTTAAAAAGATAAACTTATTTTGTAAGTTACAATACCATTTTTATACCTCTCAGTTAAAGTAGTGGTAAGAAAGGGAACCCTGGTATTACCATGAACAGAATCTAGGCCTGTGACTTCGACAGCCCTATAAAATGTATTGAGAGGGATTTCTGAATGAGATTTGTTTCTTGCTCGTGCCAGTGCAGGGTCATTCCCAGTGGCTGCCTCATGGCTCTCCTTTTCTGTATGTACATTTATATATTAATATGCATTATATATATTCACTTATATGTATTCATATATATTGCATATATTCATATATAGGATTTATATATACTCATATATAGAATCATAGAATGAGTTTAAAGATCACATAGTCCAAGCCATACACACACACACACACTCAAAGATATGCTTGCACATTTATGTATTTACAGCATTGAGCTGTTAAATTGTACTCAGAATGAAGAATTATTTCAGCTCTGCAGAATGAGGAACACAAAGGTTGTGGGACAATATGTAGGCTCTGCCATCCTTGACAATGACCCCTTAGTTACTCAGTGTATGACTGAAATCTTTCTGGCTTTAAAATTTATCCTTGGTTTATGAAAAGATGAGTTCTCCTTGATTTGGCCATTTTCTCTGCTTTTGACAGAGGATCAGTGGGAGAAAGTAGTGATGAGCATGCCCAAAGAGATTGCTTTAAGCATATTTGATTTTCTTTTCATGTATGCGACATGATCCGATTCCGTTTAAGCAGTAAGGTCATTTGAGTGTGCCATGCCAGAGGTTTGCCATTTTCCCCTCATTGAGTTTCTTAAATCTTATTGTCAGCCATGTTCCCTTTGACTAGCAGAGCAGCTGCTTGGTGTCCGCTTGTGTGGTTATAATCCCATTAAAAAGCCCTCCATTATGTTGCTAATATTTTTATAAAGAAACTAGTCACCTGGGATTAACGGTTGATTCTTCTCCCTGGACATACTGTACTGAAACGGAACGATTCCCAATCCCCTGGCTTGTTAGATACAACCAGTTGCATTTGTCATGGTGCCAAATTGGCTGAAATAGATCAGCAATTAATGCAGAACATGCTTTCCTGTGTTTGTAAAGTACTTGTAATCATCGCTGACAATCATATTCTCATCAGCTATTTCCTGATAGCGCTGAGATGGCAGATATGCTGGGGCTTTGGGGGCTTACGGTCTTTCAGAGGAAATATGAAAGGCAATAAAAGAACACCCTGACAGAGCAGGTGAGGAATCTGATTAAAAAAGAGCCCTTAAAAGCCATTTCAAAAAATATTAGCCTATAGGTTTTTCTCAGCTATTTCCAAGTATGTAGAGCTATGGAAGACAAAGTAATTGTTGGCGGGGGGATTTGCAAAATCACTGGATACATCTGTGCTGTGATTTATGGATGTGACTGCAACCACAGGGACAATTCAGAGGTCACTTTAGACTGGACAGAGTGGGTATTGGTCATAACAAAGCAGAGGCCACGCAGATTCAGCCAAAGCTGCAAAGCCCACCTGGGATGGCTGAGTAAGTGCTCAGGCACTTATGCCATGGTTAGGTTTGTGCTGCTACTGCCTTTACGTGGCTGTCAATACTTTATTGGGCTACTCCCAGAAGAGTTGCAGCTATTCCACCAGATTGCGTTGCCTCTCTTTGTGCAGCCTGAGTTTACAGGCAGGGTCTTTTTCACTTTCAACATCATCTGAGGGCTCACCAGCAGTCTGCCTCTCTGTGAGAGGAATCTTTTACCTGCTGCAAAGAACATTTTTCTGGGACCTTAGTGAAGCCACATTATCACCCCAAAACTTCTCTTTATCCAGTATGGCAAGCTTCAGAGCAAGAGGCTTCTTACAACTCCAGCCATCTGGAAAGACTTTCCCTTATCTCTTCATTGGCTCTCCATCTCAGTTGAAATCATATCTCTCTTTCCTTGCCTCTGTTTCCTAGGTTCATTCTGCTTCTGCTCTTGGTTTCTCTCTGTATTTATAATATTTGTGTTGTAAAGCATTTTCAAATCCAGGATTGGGCGATTTTATTTTATTTTAAGTGATGTTGTAGGATGAGCTCAACTTGCATTGAATTGTGTTCTGAACAGGAGGCAGAACGACCTGCAGAAGGCAGTGGGCTAGCAGTTAATAGGTCTGACTGTAACAATCCCCTTTGAGGTGGTCCTTAACCCTGGGTAGGTCACCGAATTGCTGTGTGCTTCTCTTGTCTGTGTACAGAGAGGTACACAGTACCTCTGAGGTAATACAGTAGTATTACCTACTGAAACTTTACCTACATTATATGTGTAGTTTTTCTGGTTGTTGAGGCAGATATTGTGGTATATGTATTTTTCTGGCACCTAGCACGATGTCATGGGCTCCTGATCTAGCTAATACTGGGTTGTGGCTGTCTGCTCCTCTGAGGGCAGGAGGGACCAGGGAATAGCTAGCCCTGCTCTGGGAAGCAGAACAACCCAGCCTAAGGAACGATCAGCCTGAGATGGGATACCTCAGGTGGCTGAGGGCTGAATACTGTGCTCGCAAAAGCAACTCTACTGTAAGAGCATCTGACTACATAGATCCCAGTACAGGCCTGTCATGTGGAAGTCCATTTCTTTTGAAGCTCTGTTTTTGATTCCTGCTAACAATGCTTTTCTCCGTGCACATTCCTATATTGTTCTTGTAACTGGGCTCTGTCCTTCAGAAATGCAGCGACTGAGCCAGCTAGTCTACAGGAGCAAGACATCACTTAAATACCGCTATTGTATTTTAAGTCCTGTTGTGATGTGGAAATTTGTGATAAAAAAGTAAAATTTTGGAGGACTAAACTAAAAGCAAAATCTACAGCTGGAGCAATGAATTGTGGGAGTACAATGCATACAGAAGCAGAGCAAAGCATTCTGCAAAAAGTAGTCACTCTAAAGTGCAGTCTAGCTGCTTTTAACCAAAATGTCTAATGTATGGCTTGCCAGTGGCTTCAGTCTCTCTTTTCATTTCCTCTTAGGGGAAACGGTTCCTTGGAACTGCTCTGGTCTCCTTGCACTGCTGTGTTGGCAGCGAAACCGGCAGAGCCAGCTTCAGGAGCCTCCTGCCAAAGGTGTTAGGAAAGAGCTGTTCATGTCAGCGAGCTGGGGTAACTCCCAGGTCCTCGAGTACAGCACAGCGTGTAGGACTTCAGTTATCACTAGCTGTCAGAAAGTCCCTGGGAGGTCCTGAGTCAGAGACACACAATTCTGAGTAGATTGGAGGCAGTTCTTAATTGCAGTGGGAGGTCAAACCACTCTTGCTTGCCACCAGGACCTGAGGTCACAAAAAACCGTCTTTTACCCAAGCCAGGCACTCTTCAGTCATGGGCTGAGTGCAGCTTGGTGGAAGGAGGGGGATCCAGCCCAAAGGTCTGTTCAAATGTTTCCATTTCATGTGGCTTGGTATTGTAACATTCTCCCCTGGTTCTAACAAGTTGTGTAAAATTATGAAGCCAAAGCAGCATTCTTTCTTTAAAGTTTCAAAATTAAGAAAAATGGTTGTGGGGTTGGAAACTTGGGAGAGATGTGCTGTGGTTATCTACTGGTCCAAGAATAAAATTCCTATGGCTTTGTACAAAAGCACAGAGTAGTTGTCAGTTAAAAAATGATATTAAAAAATGAATTCAAGTCAGGACACCTTTTTAGTGGCAGCTGGACAATGTTTAGAGGATCTGAGAGGCCACACATTTCCTTCTCATATGCCTCTTTGCGATTCCAGTAAGTGTGAGAAGTGCAAGTCAGAATTTTTGCCAGGGGAACTGGACAGACGAGAGGAGTAGCACACATATAGCTCACATAGCCCGCAGCTGGGCTTTGAAAGGAAATATACCTTTGACATGGGAAGAGTTGGCATGCAGCTATCCAGGCTGGGGCATCAACCACATGGGGCCTTTTGGGCCAGGGAAAATAAATTACCTTTGCAGCCAGAATATGTTGCGGCATCCTGAGGCCTCTTGACCAGCCTCGAAGACCCAGAGTTGGAATGGTTGTGACCTTAGTGGTGGATCTGGCAGGACATATCCTAGAAGTGGTTCTGTTTTGAGCAGGAAAGATTCAGTGGCTTCTATTTGCTTTGCCCAGAAGGAAGGGGACAGACTCTTGTCTTTGTGGGATAAAGGAGGTTACACATTAGCTACACATCAACAGGGCAATCCATTTATATAGGGGGAATCCAGGCTCTCTATGGGACTGATAAATGACTCTGAGAATGAGTAAAAATAGTTGGAAAAGCTTTTAAGTTTTGTTTAAATTTAACCATCAAAAGTCAAAACATTAGAGGGTGTTTAGAGAAGTGCCTGAAACTTGGAAACCCTGAGAAGAACCAGAAAGGGAATCAAAAGAGCCTGGCAAAAAAAAAAAAAAAGGAAAAAAAAAAAGGAGAGCGATTAAGATTAAACAAACCCATCTGAATAAAGCTAATCAGCTGAGATCCTGCTCCATTGAGATCAACTGGACAAGTAGTAGGGCCTCAAGATGTTAAAAGAGAGAATCTGTATGTTTTGGGTTCGCTGGAGAAGTCTAAGCCAGACCAGATTGGTTGATATCAGTGGACCCTGTTGTATAGGAAGTGGTGGTGGTGGGGTGTTCCATGTAGAGGAAGGGAGAAATTATAAAGGCCCCAACCAGCTATGTATGGTAAAGCTGAATAATGGAGTGGCCAAAGGGAAGGGAGTTCCTGGCAAAGTCTGGAGTATTTATAGGAATCCAAGAAGGGTTTTTGAGTAGTAATATTTATTGCAGTGCTGTCAGTTATCAGTGCTGAGAAATCTTCAGTTATGTCATGACAAGCTGTTTTTGTTCCAGTGGCCATAACTAAACCTGCTGTGTGGCTCCCCTGCCTCCCCCGGTTCTCCAGTCACACGTGGTGGCGGATTAACTTGTTCAGTACCGGCTGCTGGGCTTCAGCCTTGCCGATCTATGGTGGTTTGGGCGAGGAGCAGATCTTGGCTGCTACAGGGCCGCTTGCTGGGCCAGAGTTTCTCCTTCCTCATAGCTCCCGCTAAGAGATTCCCAGTGGTGCCAAAGAAAATAGTGATAATGTTAAGAAACAAAGACTTGGCTGTTAGGATATTTATTGCACTCGTTTTCTTTTTGTATAAAATTATAAAAAATGAAAGTGAATTTGTTTTGTTTAGCCTTTGTTTATAATTATCGGTGTGATGGGTTCTGTTATCACTGCTAACATTGACCACTGGAACGTCTGGGCAGGGATTGCTCCTGGCATTCAGGGTCCTGAGCTAGATTTCCTTGACTCCAAGATCAAACCCTCAGGCTGAGCGCTAAGGAATTCCTGCAAAGATTTGCATGCGCTTCATTTTACATGCTGGGCCCAGCTGTTGAGCCTGGTGATGGCAAGGAGCCCTCTTTCTCCCCTGCATGAGATTTTCAGACTGCCAGACCCTGCACAAGGGAAGAGCAGATGTGACCGGCCTGTTTCTCCTCTTCCCTCGTGCGGAGCAGGGAGTGAATAGTGCCGCAGCTCCACCCTCCATAGCATGCCAGCACAGCCGAGCCACCGAAGGGAGCGGGAAGTTGTCTACTAAGAAATAAGCATTAATCCAACACACATCATCCCACAAAGGACTCGTCCTTTTCCTCCGTTTTCTGCTTGCCTGGCTTGTGGCTTGGTGCAGGTATGCAGTGCCCTATGTGTGGGCTTGGTCCCAGAGGGCTTGTATTACCCACCGTCTGTGGCCCTGTCGAATCCAAAAGGGTGCTTGTGGTGTGTGAAGTTAAAAGACGTGTGTTGGTCTTTACAGGGTCAGGAGCTAGGTCTGTTCAGGCGTGTTACACGTTGTGGGTCTCCGTTGTGTTATATTCTACAAATACAATTTATCCTGGAAAACTGAAGAATCAGCTGCGCCAAGAAAACATCAGATAATCTGAAATGTATCTACCTTTATGAGAAGACCATTGTAGAACGTGTAGAGGAAAGAACTCCAAAAGTAATTCCTCATTTCTCATCTAATGGCTTTAATTAACCTGAACAGTTACGCTCTTCGATCGTGCATACTTTAGGGACCAGCTCGATGGCACCCTTCCTGCTGCTAGGAGAGTATGAGCATGACAGTAGAGTTACTGCTGTGCATTGTTAATATGGTTGATCTTGGTCCTGCTCCAAGAGAACCTCTAAGCAATCATGGAAAATGAAGGGTAACACATTTTTAGAAGGATTCTGGATAATTTTGGCTATAAAACAGGCTGCATAATCTTGGCAAAAAGTGGATGAATTCATTATCTGCAAATAGTGGAAAATATTATAAATGGCAGTAAATGAAATAAATGGGTGTTTCCACTGTAATATGCTATTCTCTGAGCCACCCAGAAAGAATACAGCTTGGTTTACTGGGTGGGTAGTCCTAGATGAAGTGAAAGATCATGTTCGTATGCTCAAATACTTGTTTGGGAGTGAGATATTTTATGCCTTTGTTGCAGAGGGAAATCTATACATTTTACATATAAGAAGCTATATTTTATGGCCACGTACGGATGTTGGAGTGAAACTGAAGGTCTATATGTGCCGTATATCTGTTTGCATTCCTCAGCTAACCTCATTTTCATTTACTCTACTACACCTTAAGGGTTTGGAGAACCCAGTGACTCACTCTAATGGAAAGTCACTGACCCACCTTATTAGAAGAAATTGATCTTGTGTATATTTTGGATTTGTTTATGGGCCAGAACTCTTGCTGTGAACACATGGAATTAAAGTCCTGGTGATTTTTAATAGAAAAAAATGTTGCCTGCTAATGAACAGGATTTGGCTGGATGCTCTTCATTCCCTCTTCTTTGGCCTTGGGATATATCCTCCTTTTTGGTATTCCCTTCATCACAAAGTGCCTAAGCCCATGTGCATTTCTGAGCACGTGAGTATTCCCAAGAGCATTTGTACGCCTAAGGTTACTCATGGCTGAAAGTGTTTTGCTGGGTGAGAAGCTAATGCTTGTCTCATTTAGGCAAAATGGACTTTACCGTTTGCAGTAATTGTAAAGAGAGGGGACTTTGAGGGGGGCTGCGGTCCTGCCCGTGAAAGCTCTGCGCCGTGTTCAGGGGAGGGAGTCATAGGTCCTGCATTTTGTAATTGCCTTCAGGAGGGTTGAGGTTTAACTGTTTGTGTCAGAGTGCCCCCGGATAACTCCAGTGGTTTCAGCAGGAGCCAGCACCAAGGATAAATTGGGTGGCTGTGCCCTGGTTTTATTAATAACACCCAGACCCTTTATCAAACAGACCTGTTGGTTTTGTCCTTTTGCCTTGCAGTCAGGTACAAAGGTAAGGTGTCAGGTTTTGTTGATGGGAGGTTTGGGTTTTCATAGTATTTGTTGGATGTTATTTTTACTTCTTAATCCATCAGATGGTTCCTCTCCTAGTTGATGATACCTCTGCTACAGTGCTTCCTTTTATATTGCTTAAATAAAATTTACCTTCATACTGCCTGTTTTACCTGCCTGTTAAGAAAAGCATTTCCTCATAGACTTTGATAAGATCATGGACATTACCACAGCAACTTAGCCGCCCCTTTTCCCAGTAGCAAATACTATTACAATTTACTGTTTTGCAAAGAAAAAAATGCATACAAACCCAAACAACTGTCTGCATCCATGTTCACATCTGGATCTTCACATATGTGCATATAATTTTATATATGTATATGTATATCTATTTATATATATTACAAGTTTGTGCACATGTATATTTGATTACGTATATCTAATTGATTTTAATTAGCTAAGCTTAAGAAGCTCTTACCAGCTTCAGGGATATTACTGACTCTACTGGTATTTTTACTTTAAGGATAGTTTAAATGTATGGCTACTGCTTGCATATATTTATGTACTATGCTATCCATGGACAGATCTCTGTTCTCATGCCATGTCTGCTTTTGCAGCCATACTTCTGCATATATAAACAGCTGCACTCATAATCCTGCAAGTACAAATAATTGCAACTAAAGAGGTGAGCATTTATAGCTGCCCTTTTCAAAGGAATCTAAGGGAGTTAAGTACCCAAATCTCATTGAATTTGGTTACCTAATTCCTGTGGCTTCTTTGAAAATTCCAGCCTTAATTAACTATTTATCTTAATTAACTAATCCAGTCAACTATCTGTGAACCAAGCAGTGTAGTAGAAACATGACATGCTAAACCTAGTCAGTTTTGGTTGCACAAAAGTTACCTGAAAACTTTTCAACTGAAACTTTAATGGCTTTATTATTAGCAACCATGATGAAGTACTTTCAGTGGATCAAACTGCAACAAGTAACATAAGCGATGCTACCCACCCTCATTTTCAGTGTGGCTCTCAGGGTCTTTGAGTTGACTAGTTTATGTGTTTAGACTTGCTAACAAGGATGGATGGTAAACTTCACAGGCTTCCTTTAGGCGTCATCTCCACCTTTAGATGCTGCTGGGAATTCCTTACTGAGACTACAGAAGGGGTAGCTCCTGTGAAGGTTCCCACACTGGACAAACACTGAGCCATGCCACTGCCACTTTGCAGTCTGTACTTTGGTGGCACCTTAATCCAGGGAGGGACGTCTGTGTTTGGGGAGGACAAGGAAAAAACAAACAGCAAACAAAGGAAAAACCACGGAATGAAAAGCTTCTGAGTCTTTACATTACCCTGCCCAAACTTATTTCTATTACATAATAGCTTTGCCTTCTTGCATCTTTTTTAAAAAATTCGTGTTTCAAAAAACTTTGATGTGGGTTTTTTTTTATTTTCTTCTTTGAAAGCTTATTCTGCTAAGTATGGAAAGCCACAGTTTTAACAGTTCCCCTGTTTGTTCAGAAATAGTATCATTCATATTTGGCATCAGAAGGAAGACTATACTGAAGTCCAAATTTACTCCTATTAAATTAAACCTAATTGAAAAAAGGCAAAGGCATTCATTAACTAGTTAAACAAATGGTATTATATTTATTTTTTTATTTAAAAGAAGAAAGAGAACAGCTTTAACTAAAGAAACGTAAGTGGAAGAGTAGCTATTAAAACGTGATGGAAGAAGTACACGTTGTTGAAAACTTAAGAAGAAACCACAAACTTGTATAACAATAAAAGAAATGTACCTTCTTGGCCATTTCTCTTCTCTGTTATTGTGTCAGATGTTTCTGATTTGAATAAGAGCTTTCCTTCATGTCCCTGAGCTTCTCCTTCCATTTGACTTTACATTGAAGTCATAAACCTGTTGTCATGGAAACAACTGTGACATCACAGATGTAGCATTAACTTCACCACAGGGCAAAATAAATGAATGTGATGGCCTGTGAGGAGAGAGAACCTTTGTTTGAACCAAAAGCCAAGCTTATCCGAATCTTGGCCTAGAGCCCAGTACCCCTAGAGCCTTCAGTGGGATCTCAGCCCTGTGTTGTAGGCACAGAACAAACACCGCCTTGTAGCAGAGACCTTCTCTTGAAGCTGATGGTCTCTGTAGACAGGACATGACACAGAAGAAAGGAAGCATTATCAGCTGTGTTTTAAGATTGGAAAACTGAGGAAGAGAAAGACTAAGCAACTTTACCCCAGGTCACAGAGCGGATTTGAGGCAGAGCCCAGAACTGTGCTCAGATAACTCAGCAGGAGCTGCTGAAGATGCTGAAATACAGGAGTCAGAGCCTGTTTTTACATATCAGTTCCTGGAAGTCTTTCCCAAGCTCTCTTCAAAACTGAGAAAATATGCAAAAGACAATTGAGCTTGGGACAAGTTGAAACATTGCTGCAAGCCTTTTAAAAAGTTCAAAATGTCTTTGCCCTCTAGGAAAGTTTGTTTTAGGAAGGTATATATCTCCAGAACCACATGTGGGGTGAAGTCTTTCACGGCAATGTTCCTATATTCTTTCATGGGCCCAGGATTCCATCCGTGGCTTTTAAAAAGCAACAACCAACACCTGGAGTTGCATTCAAATGTAAAGAAGGAGCAGATATTTTATAGAGAATAAACATAATCGCTGTTACGGCCAACCTGACAAACTAAATGGTCTCAGCAATTAATGAGTTTTACTTGCATTATGATAATGACCTTAAGTCTTAAGAGGTTCCTCTGAATCTTTGATTGCTGCTGCTGTCAAGAGGTGGCATTGGCTGCTTCGTGACCAGTACAGCAATGAGCCCAACTTGAGACTGCCCTGTAAGATCACTAACAAGTTATAGCTGGCAATGGTGTGTGTCACAGGTGGCCTGGTTTTGAGAATAGCTACCAGAAGTGGATTACTCTGAAGTGGAATAAGCTCCCCTTGCTCCATACTTTCGGGAGGAAATCACCATTTGGATATTAGCCCACCAACCTGTCTACCTGCTGGGTTGTAGGTCAGATCCTCCACTGAAGTCAGAATAATGGCAGTGACTCCCACTAGATAAGGTGTTTTTGCCCATTGTCTTACTCCACAGACGTGCAAAGCATCCAGCTTTATGAGAGTTACGTGGAAGGCTGCCGTACCACACCCATGGACTTGAACTTCTCTTGACTTTAATGAGAACTGTGTGGCTAAATCCCACTCAACTCACAAACCGGAGGGGTTAAATCCATTTCACTTTTGCCTGTTAGTCTATGGTTGCGAAAAAAATAATCCCATGTGTTTTGAATTGTTTTAACTGATAAGTCTGGCCAGCAATTGAGAGTAAATCATAGTATCAGCGCACACCCACAACCTAGTTTGATATACGTCTACATTTTAAAGCGACATGAGTCATGAGAGCAGAGTTTATTAAAAGGATTGGAAGTGTCAGAATTTTCTTAAATCTTTTATAAAAAAGACTTACCCCTACACTATACTTTTGTGGGACAATAAACAACTGTGATTTGTATAATGGAATTTCAAGGAGAATTTGGCTTTTGCAGTGTAATTTTTTACTTTGAATGCTTAAGGCACACAAATGTAAAGCTGGTACTTTTATCCCAGTAATTGTTTTATCATCTTAAGTTATCAATCTTTGTGACTGCAATAGCCATTATATTAGAAGAGGCTTGTGTAACACATGACAGAAAAAGAAAGGCCTGTCAAAAAACACAATCAGAGTATCACAGTACTTCAGGCCAAACCACGTATTCATTAATCAAGCAAAAGTCTTTATGAAGGTGTATACAGCAATGAATTGATGAAAGCTGAAGAGTCACGTTAATTCTTGATTTAATAAAATCCTATTGTTTAAATTCTCAGTGGAGCCACCTTGTCAAAAGTATAATAGTCTGATTTGTCATGAAGTGTCAAACAGTGAAACGTATCAATCCCAAAGCTAAATAAATACAATAAAACCACGATATTATTAAACAATCAGTAAAAAGAAAGAAAGAAAGAAGTTCTTTAAAAGCTAGTTTACATGTGCAAAACTGAGTTTCATTGGAGTGGTATCCTCAATTCACTTATATTTGGTTTATGACAATATATAGTGACCAGGGTTTAGCAGGGAAAATATTTATCAGGAGTAAATGTGAAACTAAAAGAATTGAAACAAAAATCCGACAATCCAATTTGCTTTTAATATGCCACATTTGGAGTTTTCAGCTTAAATGCACATTGCTTATTTCTATGGACAAGTAGCATCTCTAGAATTAGAATTGATCATGACATCAGAGAGGGAATACTGAGCTTCCAGGCTTAAGGCAATATCTGACTGTAAAGACAAGGATGAGTCCTCTGTGGGAATTAAATTAATGTATGTTGCACCAACTGAGACCTTATGAATTCCTCCAGAAGATCAGGTGCTGGCTACTCTAAGAGACAGCATAAGAGGCCAAGGAGATTGGATCAAATCTTATAGGACAGCTGAACCGTTCTTAAATTTTTCAGTCTGGAAATGAACTCTATCCCAAACAATTTTGGTCATTACCAGCTAGAGAATGCTGGAGGTGAAGTCCTGAATATTTGTAAAGAAGTGTTTGTGTTTGTCAGAGAAACTTAGAAATTTCAGGATCCTACTGAGAAAGATGTGTCACAAATTTGAAATAAATCAAATGTGAAAGTTTAAATGGGAAGACACTGTTATGAATTTATTTGCTCACCTGTGCTTGAGGCTTATTTTTTTTTCCTGCAGCAATGATTCTTTCTTTAATGTGCATAATCACTGAACCGTGCAATGCATCTTATAGGGCGTGGTGATATTCCTTGCCAGCGAGAAGAGCTGTGCCAGCATGAGCAGCCACCTAGCAGTGTTGGAACTAGCAAAGAGTTGCATTTTCCCAACTCCTTGTATGACCTGCAAAACTGTGTGTGAGATTAGTACAGAGAAGTAATGAACTAGTGCAAAGTGAGAATCTGTTTTGATTGTGTTGGCTTTTGGGAAATTTATCTCTTTCGTAGACCACTGAGCTGATCATATACCCACAGTTCTGTAGCCAGCCCTTTAGACCGAACACTGTCTTCATGTGCATGTCCTTGAGAGTCCCCAAACTGTTAATTTTATTAGTAAAGCTAAACAGGTATGTCTCAATTTAAGGGACTTTACCATCAGTTTCTATAGAGAGGTTTGTATGGACTGGACACAGACGAAAACGTTACGACTTGGACAAAGGAAAGGTGAGCATGGAAATACTTCTACTTCGTTAAGAGCAGTTCTTTCCTGCTCACTTTCCTTTGTTACTCTTTACATAGGAACTAGAGGAGCCTCTATATTTCATCATTATTGTGTACTAGGAAAAAGGTTTATCTGGAAATTGAACGTTTTTGCTAAAAAGCTTTTATGGCTTGGAGCATCTAATGGCAATATTCATGAGAGCCAAATCTGACAAAGACCTGTCAGAAGCAGGAAACTCATTTCTTGCATGCGAGTGGCTGTGCCAACATGTATGATGTTCATGAAGTGCACCCCAAATGTTATAATTTTTATAGGAAAAGCAATGTATTTATATTGTATCCATCACTATGCTGTCTAAGTACTTTAACATGCAGGACTGTGCCATTTACAGCAACTGGTATACAGCCATAAGAAAGACATTTTTATTTTGGTTTGCCATTTTCTGAAATGTAAGCAAGTATTGCATTCCCAACTTCTTCTTGCTAGTGCAACAGAGTTATCTTAGTTCATCCTGGGGTTATAAGGCCCCACCTAGAAGCCTGGCTGGTAGCCAACGCTAGAGGGGAGCTGTAGAGCAAACCTCAAGAGCATTCTTGAGGTGTTTATTTTCCTTTGCAGGCAGAGGGTCAAAGAAAAAAATACATGGGAACCCAAAAGAACACGTTGAAGGCTGGTTTGGGGCACCAAAAATTACCTGATTGCTTAAAGGCAGCAGTTTTCAAAATAAAGGTCCTGAGAGGAAACCATGGGGTTAAAGAAAGCCAAGCAGAAAGTTGATCTGGTAGAAGACCCTTGCAGGAAACAGAGGGGGAAGACTTAACAGAAGAGCATTTAAAAAGGCCATACTACAAGTCTTGGATTTCAGGAAGAAACTTTAGGTCCTGTTATTAAGCCTACCTAACTTAGTGACAGTTTTACTAAATAATGGAACTGAACAGAGGGACTAAAATGGTTCTCAGGCTTATGGATTGGCATATCATTTTAAAGAGTACTTTCACCTTGTCTTATTTTATAAGCAAAAGGGTGGCCATTATCACATTCAAATGCCATTTTTAAGAAATATGGGATAATTCAATTTCTCTTCTCTTCATTTGCTTTTTAGCAAAACAAGTTTCATATGGCTTCTGTAACGAATGGGCTGGAGTGAATCAGTAAGGGTGACTGTGGTTTGCCTAATGCAAAATGTGTATTAACACACTGCATTGTGGAGAGGTTGGTCAGTTTGAGTTTAAAGTCTCTTGAAAGTTTTCAAGACAAGAAAGGATGTAAATTGGAAGCAGAATTACTCCTTCTGACTGACAACCGGTTTGGACATTCTTAATACAAAATCGAAGTATCTGCATATGGTTTTGTTCACCAATATGGTTATTCTGTTTTAAATTCACTTTCTGCCTTTTCTCTGAAATAGCTTTTATGTGTAGAAAGTCCCTAAAAGGTGTGAGTCAAAAAAAATTAATTTTTTCCTAGTTTGATACTGTACAGAAAAAGGGAATTGGCTAAATGCATAATGAAAACCTTAGAAATAAAACCCCCGACACCCAACCCTTATCCCCCAAATAGAACATAAACGATGAAGTCCACAGGAGGACTGATGGGTTATCATCTTGTATTGTGTTCTTTTGACAAATGCACAGTTCGGTGATGGACAATGTCAGTTGCTCCTGAAACAATTTTCTGTGCAGGTAGTGGGAAACACCTCTTCTTGGAAGTCAGAGTATAATTTCAGTCTTCCCATGAAGAGGAAGGCTTTGTTACAAATTCTCAGAGCTGAGATGGAGACGATCAGGTGATGGTTCACTCTGTTGACACAGATCCTTGGCCATGTCATTTAAGGGCAGTGTCTAACCTGATTTCTATGACTGTAAATCAGAAATCGCCTCCAATGAAACACAGGTAGCAAGTGTTGTACGAACAGTCAGCCTGCTTTTTTTTTTCTCCTGCATCAATTTTCTGTCTGTAAAGGAGGGGGGTGTTCATGAAAATTCTTTTCTTCAATGGGTTCTTGATTGCTTGTGCAGAAGGGAAATGCTATGGTGATAATCTTCAAAACAAAGCCTACAGTCATTTCCACTTTTTTTGTTATCATGCTAATAGACATATTTCATTACTTCATGTAATGAGAAGTTCCCCTGGTTGTTTTATCCATAATTAATCATACTGTTTCTGGCTTAAAAAACACTTCCTTTGTATGTTTAGCTGTTCATTATTGCCCTTTAGTTAGTTCCATACAATGTTTTAAATCCTGGGTAAGTCAATGATTTTTTGTTTAGCAAAAGGTATGCTTAGACCAACGCCCTGAACTCCACAGAGACACCATTCCAAATTAATTCTCCAGGTTGCAGCTGCATGATCTTGCTAAAGAAGTGAGTAATATTTTGACATTTAATATTAAATGAGTTATCTTTGAAAAATGCTTCCCTGCCCCTGGTGTACCTCAGGCAAATGGAAACATGCTTAACGTGCATAATGAAACCTTGGTAATGGAAAAAGTGGGGAATTGAAACAACCTATCAGCATCTAGAATCTGCAGGACATAAAAACTGATGGTAAAACGATGGTGAGGTTAAGGCATAAACTAATCAAATTGATTGCATTTAATTGGAACCCTCTTAACAATACAGATGTGATTATTCTTAATCCTCTGCAAGTCTATAGAAGGATTTTTGGCAAGTGTTTGATTTTTCAGCGTTGAAAATTAGTTTGTGAGATTTTCAGAAGCACTGAGCAGACCAGGTTTTCCAGCAACTTACTTCAGGGAGAATTCTGTGCTCTTCTCTTCATTCAAAGAGCACTTGCCATTCATGGAATTATCTCTTCTTATTTTGGCCATCCAAAATTTACTTTTAATTTTAAAACGTAAGCAATCTGCTAATGTTGTTTGAGGAGTTTTCAGGAATTGTGATTTTTCAGGAAAAAGTCCTGAGATTATGGTAGGAAGTGTTTGAAATTGATCGCTTATCTGTCAAGTATGTACTTGGCTCAAAAAGCAGAGCTTCAGAAAAGTAGAAGTCTGAAGTAAGCGTATAACAATTTTTCTGAAATATATAGCATCATCAGTCCTTGAGGACATTTTGCATAATTCCCTAATTGTGAGCAATTCGTTTTCTCAAACCTTTGCCAACGAAGCCTTTGTACCATCACATGCCATCGTTTGTCTGCAGCTATATCTAGCTTTATCTGCATACATCAATGCTATGTTTCCGGTAAAGAACATTATTGCATGTGCATATGCATGACTCAGAAACCTGTGGTCTTTATGTTATTAGCAACTCTCTCAGCAGAAGAACTGACTCATCTTTAAAAAAAAAAACAACACGTCTATCAGAATATCTGAAATCATCGCAGGGAGTTTAAAGAAGTTAAAGGCCCAGTTCTAGAAGAGGTTGAGGGTTGAATAGGCTTCAGCAGACTGAGCAGGTCTAATTCCCATTGTTTCCCTGAGTGGTTGTGTTTGTTGACTACTAAACCACTTCGTGCCATTAGGGAGTTCGGCTCTTGCTCTTTGGCTACTCCGCGCTAGATAATTTTCCCTCAAGTTAATTGATTGCCAATCAATTTGAGGTGATTTAGACAGTTTAATGACTACTCCCCAGATGCTTGTTGAAAGCTGCAAGTATTTACTGTTTACTGTAATCGCCTAACGGGCAAACAGTTAGTTTTTAAGATAGAAAAAGCACTTTATAGGCAAATTTTACAATTCTTGCCTGCATATGCAGTCTTCCAAGCAAAAGCAGGCAGGAAGAATAGACAGTGTAAAATACTATAGATCACAAAAAGGATTGTCACCACCGAACAGGAAACTGGTTAGTCTATTCTATTTTTAAATTAACTGGTTAATGTTGCAGAAGGAAAAAAGAAGTTTCTCAAGTTCTTAAGAGAAAATTGCCTTACTGAGACATACACTTTTATCCAGAATATTTGAAGTAAAACAAAGGTCTTGCCACTGTTCTGTAAAAGTTACGATGTCTACAATATAAATCTAAACAAGGAGAAAAGGTTGAGTGCAAAATAAACAAATTGTGGCCCTTATGGATTATATTAGTCAGGAAACAAGAGAGCTACATGACACAGTGAGTAAAGTGCTTGGCTTTCAGGCCTGGGGCTGTTTATTTTTAATAATAGCAAAAAAATTAGAAATGTGCTGGGAGGAGCAAACCCTGGGTCTTCTCTGAGAATAACCCAGAGCATTTCATTGCCCGTGTTCTGGCCCACTGGTATGCAGGTAACATTGGCTGGGAGAGCTGGACCCTCAATGGGCAAAGGGGAAAATACTGCCCAGGGAAAAGCAGGCACTGCTACTGCCAGCCCTGTCCCTCACGGTGGACAGTCAGGGACCAAGTGCCGTCAGCACCTCAAACTTTGAGAGCCATTTGGGAATTTCAGATGAATGTGGGAGAGTGGGAATACTCTGGCAGACCCACTGAGAACATTGAAAGCAAACTGGGTCACTCAGGGTCTCAATTAAAAAACTTAATTGGTGGTGAACATGAATATGCACCCAAGTCTAGAGTCCACAGCTGCTGAGTCCTGCTCAAGTACCACTTCTTTAGTGATCCCTGTGAGAAATGAATGAGCTAACAGAAACAAAGTGGAGGCTAGATAAGACTAGCAGTGAGGAATGTATATTCTTATGTTACACAGCACCAAAGACACTTCTCCTACTATCGCAAAAGAACTAGCATGGCTCCAGATTACTCCATTTGAAACAAAACCAAAATAGTAGAGGATGTTATTTTGCTTCAATACTGGTCAATAGGTAAACAATTTTGATTTTCTTTTCTGATTCTATTCCTGTGGTCAAGGATTAAGCAGGATTTAAGGAGATAATTTTATTATAACTAGAGTCTTTTTTTCTGTATGCTTTTACCTACAGAACTGACTGGGAAAGGAGTTCTTAGCAGGGCTAAGAGTAGGGTAGTGCGTCATTTAGAAGCAAAGAGAGCATTAGACTCCCTAAATCACATACCTGTGAAGCAATGCAGTACTACTGAGAAATGCATCTTGAAAGAAAAATCTGGGTGTATTCAATAAATGAAAACAAAATATTCCATCATTCCTGAACTGAAAGATGCAGTATATAGGTCTGCAACAGATTTATTTCAGCCAGTTTTTCATTTTGATTTGGTTTGAAAACTCTTGTAGAAATGGTAGGAATTCCCACAGGCAGAAATAAATCAGTGGGTCTTGGGTTTGGCCTGTAGGTTCAAGCTTAATAATAATTTTAATAATACTAATCTGATGGCAAACCTTGAATCCACTAGAAAAATGCCTAATCTTTTTTTTTGGTGAAAACAGCCTAACTGACCTCTGGCCTGCTTTGTAATTATCATGGCTAGTTAAAATTTTGCATTGAATTAAACTTCACCCTGCTGCAGCAGCACAGTCCAGGGGTCATTTTCAAGAAATCCCAGCATTTTCATCATTGAAACACAGCCTTATTAGAGACAATGTGTTTCCTTCCCAACCTAACTGGAAAATTCTTCCCCCTCCATCCCAATAATAATTCAAATACCAGTGTGCTAATTGTAGCCCACTGCTGACTTTTTAATGGCTTCACTTCCATATTGTGTCTTGCATCAACAGGGTCTCCAGACACTGTGCTGACTGAAGTCTCAATTCCTTATTCATATGACTAATTTGCATTCATACAAGTAGTCACATTGACGTAAGTCACAGAATCCGGTGACGCTGATTAGATGTTTGTGTTACAGGGAAAGTTGTCTGTGGCATGGTCGAGACATGTTATGGTATGTATAGCATTAAGTCAAGAAAATTCTGTGAGGACTGGCAGTGTTTCAGACTCACCTTTTCAATGATAAATTCCTTCCTCTTGTCTTCACTGCGCCTCTGATGCAATGTTATTATTGGGTGAGAGAGTAATAGCAGCATTTGAGTCAAAATAATACAAAAGCAGAAGCACAAAGTTTTCATTCACCAGTTGCTTTGTATATTACCAGTACAGCTAAGTGCAGTTATTTCTTTCTTTTTAGCGTGTAAAGAGTGACATATATCTGGAAGGAGAAGAACTCAAATGTTGATCTAAAAAAGCTTGTGTAGGAGCTTCTTCATTAAGATAAATTCCACCTAAAATTATTGTAGAGAATTCTGAAATTGCAAAGCTGAGTGGTTATGAAGAAATATTTCTTTTTTTTTTTTCCTAATGAAAACTCTCATGAGTTTTGCCCTCTTCATCAAGAAAACTTTAAAATGTAACAATTGAAGTTTTTGCATTTTGATGCAAAAAAAGAAAATCTATTTTTTTAGTATATCTTTTTGAGAAGTGTGGAGGGTTGTGCTAAATTTTGGTACTAAATGGATTTTCTTTTTTTCAGTCCTATAAGAGAGAAAATTCACCATCCATAAGCGTGTCTTCATTTGACAAATGTGTCAGTGATTTAGATAGCATTGCTGATACAAAACAAGTATTGACTATTATTGATAGAAACAACTAGTAATTTACTTTTGTCACCTCCACATAAGAAAGAATGCCCTTTACGTGTGTGCTTTCAGAACGCATCTATTGTTTGCAGTTCTCTCTCTGTACCCACAGAAGGTCCACAGCATCAACAAACTGTGTTACTAAGTGGCTGAGAAGACCATGTCATGCATGATTCTGTGCCTGATACTTCTGTGATTTGATTTCCTTTCTGAGGAGTTTTCCACAGAAAAAGGTCCATTCATATGGTGGCCGTGTGGTCTTGCAAAGAGAATATGTTAAGGATTATGCAAAGAGGTAGAATCCTGTATGGCTTCTCCTCAGCAAATCTGCCTACCCTGTTTCTGTAAAATTAGGGTGGATTTGCTTCCCTTTGCTTCATCATACAGGGTGGTGGAAATCGTGAAATCATAAGGTTGCTGCTTTTGTCTCATCACTTCCTGGGGACATGACATCTTGTAGTCATGATGTGCAACAAGAAATATTTTTTGTAGAGGAATTGATGCTTTTCTTCTTTGTATTTTGCTAACTGAACCAAACTATTAGAAAATAAATTGATTGGGCAGGAAGTGAAGCAGACAATTTCTGTGTCTTTCAAGAAAATGTGAACCTCCCAAATTACATCCATATTTTGGCATGAAATGGAATATATATTTTGGATTACAGTATGACTTTACCCAGCACTTTCTTTTTGTTCTAAGGATATTTTGAAACAAAAGGTAGTGTTTTGAAATGAAAATACTTTGAAATGTTATTACTTCATTTTTTCATTAGTATGGCTAAATGAAATATCTTGGCATTTCTGGACTGAATTTTGTAATTGTGAAAATATTTTCCTCTGGTGAATGTGATAAACATTCCAGGAAAAAAAAATATGGTGGATAGTTTTTTCTTCTGTTCACCTCTATTCAAAATCATACAGTTCAAATTTTAAACATTTCCAAATTATTGTAAGTCACTGAGATATGATAGCTGAGTAGTAGATTAATACTCATAATTCTTTGTAAGAAAAATATGTGTGTCTATTGGCATATCACTTTTTAATGCAGGAGTTAAGATCATAAAAAAATAAGGAATAGGAAATATTAAATGGAAAAAAAATTGGAAAATTAAGAGTGTTTGAGAAAATGTGAGATTTTTGGTGAAAACTTAGTCAGCTTTCAAGAGGAAAACTTTAGCAGATGTAGTCATTTGAGCTAGCCTTTCAGATAAAAAGACTAGTGAGGGGCAGAGGCCCAAGCTGCACTTTTGCTTGCCTACTGCTCTAGGTTACATTATTGCAGGTATTACCCAGAGGTGCTTACGCTGCCGAGCAGCTGCTAGGAGCTCAGAAAATGTCCAGGCACGGTACATCTCTGAATGCTGACTGTCACCTCCTTGTGTAGCAAACCCATGGCCGAAGGAAAAGTTGTTCACAGAATCACAGAATCTTCGAGGTTGGAAGGGACCTTAAAGATCATCTTGTCCAACTGTGTTGTTTGGGTACTGCTGAACAAAAATCAGAGAAACATAGTCACAAGAAATATCAGGGAACACACTGATAAGCCGAGCATTACAATGGATGTGGCACTGGAATATGTGAGGCGTGGGGTTTATTTTTAGCTTTCTCACTCTCATCTGTTGCATGAACTTCAGCCCATTTGCATTATTCTTCTCCAAGTTTGATCAAGAGCCACTTGCATCTGCCTACTCTGTGTGTGCCTCATCTTTGGGGCTGTAACATCTTTTGGAGGTTCCAGGAGCTACTGTCATTTCCATAATAATCAAAACCTCCATTATTACTCTTTTGTCATACTTCAAGCCTTCATACTTCAGAAGCTCTTCATAGACTTCTCATGGTAACTTAGGGCCCTGACCCAATGCCAAAAGGGAAGAGTCAGATCAACATCATTGAATCTTCAGGGTCCATTGCAAAGAAGTCTGGACAATAACATTAGTATTTTATGGTTTACAGGCTCTGGGTATATCCTGTTTGAAATCTGTAGTTTCCCTTTGGCCTCCACATTTATACTGACATATGAGATGAATGGAACTTGGCCTATCGTCTTTTGAAGGATTTGATTCTAAGTCCAGGCCAACGACTGGCTTAATTTCAGAAAGGTGTTAGTTACGCTCTTTTGTAGTTTAGCTAAACTGGAGTTCAGCAGCTTGTTTAGACCAGAGAATGGGTCATCGCCCTGTCTTTGATGCATTTACTCTCATAATTCTTCTGTGGGGTAAATGTCTGTTGTTAATTTCCTTTTTGCAAAAGCTGAGGGACATAGAGGTGGCAGGAGATTGTGGAGGAGCTGGGTTTTGCACCCAGACTTTGATAGCTGTGTATTTCCCAGGCTTTTGCAGATGTCGAGTAGTCTTTCCTTGGACAAAGCACCCATTTTGGTTATTAATAGCGTTGAGGAAACTCAGGCTGAGACAGGACTCGAGGAACTGGCACAATAATCCTAAATCCTGCCTGAGCAAACTGAGAAATGTCATTGTGGGAAAAATGTTATGAAAGCAATTACTCTACCTGCTCATTAAGTGTGTGTGTGTGGGAAGCTGGGGAGGGCAGTAGGGCTGGGTGTGACAGGAGGCCGCCAGAAGAGACATGCATGGCCAATGGCAGCAGAGAGGGGAAAAGCAGGTGCAGCCCTAAAGGCTGAGAGATGTGACTCTGGCACATCTGAGAGGGAGGCAACCTTGAAAGGAGCAAGAGAGGAGAGTTAAGATCAAGCAGCACTGGCAGCAGTTCACCCCCAGGGCCAAGCACAAAGCAATGGAGGTGGGGGTGGCACAGACATTTCTTTCTCTCATCTCTCTGCCCCCTACCTTCCTCCCCCACCCCATACACTTACTGCGTGTTACAAGGTGTAAACAAATCTATTTAAGCTGGAAAATACATCTTTTTTTTTGTTTCCATCCTGAAATTTGTTTGGGTTTGGTTCTTTTTTAAATAGTAACAAGGAAGAAAAAGTCATGTTCAGGAACGTTTGGCACACCTTAAAATGTTTTGGTTTTTTTAAATTTTTTTTTACTTGTGGAAGACTCCTCCAAACTAATAAAACCCACAACCTCCTCAAGGGACTTTCATTAACACCCTTTTACCTTTACTGTACCACTTTATAATATCCTCTCCCCGGAATTTTCAGAATAATTTAGATCCCTGACCCAAAGCCAGTGGGAAGAGTCATATCAGCTTCAGTGAATCAGGTCTTTAGAGTTCTTTGCACAGCTGCCAACTCACTAAAAAGGGTGTAATATGCAGGCTAATAAGCTACTTAAAAAACATAATATGAGCATAATTCTCCACTTCATTACATTGGTTTTACATGCCACTAAAGCCAACGGAGTTACACTGGTGGAAAACCAGGGTCACAGAATGGAGGCTCACCCCCTACATTAGCCATTTAAAACTGGTTTCAAAGATCAGAGGCAGTTAGTCTGTATCGTATACTGATGTTGGGCCTGATCCAAAGCTCACTGTGCTCAACTGGAGTTGTTCCATCAGGCCCTAGGGATATATATGTCTATGCACAGATGTGTATGTCTCTATGTCAATCTATCTGTGTAATTTATCTATTTTTACCATGCTCATCGCTGGAGTGACTAAGAGCCTGGGTGACTGAGGTTAAGCAATATGTAAAGTCCCCAAAGCCTTGATCTAATATATACTTGCTGATCCTGTAATATAAAAATAAATGTAGGTTAGCATATGATCTGTGGGACATATACAGTCAAGCATGCAGAACACACAGAAAGAACAGGGCTGTTTCCCATCCAGTTGGACAGGTTATGCCATTGGCAGGACATAGCAAGCTGCTGCCAAACAGGCATCACCCATTTTTTAATTCTCAGACTCTGTTTTTATATGCTGCTGATGGATATCGGATGAATTGCTCATTGTAAATCAATAATACTTCATCTTCAGATTAATGAGGAACTAAAACTGTTTCTAATAAATGCTTAAATGCTTAGCATTTTTTAGAAACCAAGCCTTTTATGAGGAATCCATTTTTTTCTATCAGGCAAGAATGGTATAAAAACGTTTGGGATAACCTTGTGAATTGTTGAGAAGAATAAATGGACAGGCATGTACTCTTGCTCTTTGCTTTATAATGTCAACTGCATAGAACCTTGTGCATGCAACAGAATCGTAACAGGCAGCACATAAGATGCAGTATTTGTTTTGATGAAGGTGAATGCCCTTCAGAAGAGCAATCATGCTATTAACTAATAGTGCTCTACTGTAGCTGTGATGTGATTGCTCTGCTTCAGACTGTGTCCTGCTGAAAAAGATCTGGGGATACTACAAAAAGGAAAAAGGTTGTCCTGGTGTGCCTCTTGGTAGTGTCTGAGCATGAAGTTTTTGCTCATGAAAAAAGAAAGGGTGTCAACTGATTGGGGTTTTTTTTGTAGTTTTGTATTTAGGAATTCTTTCTGTGAAGTAATGAAAGATGAGTGCGAGAGATGGACTTAAAATGAATGGGGCAGAAACAATTCATTTTTATAAAGAACAAATGTTTTATCCTCCAGAGGATCTATGTGAAGTGAAACTGTATGTCAGAAGTAGCAAAGCAATGCAGTGGTTGGTAAACTGCAAACCTTAGCTGTTCATCAAACAAAGAAAAGCAATGAAATGTTCTTAGAATTTCCTCTTTACTGTGTGAGGAATGAAAATAGCCAAAAATAATGTGGTGGGTGAACCGTATACACCGGGCAATAAACTAAACTTCCTGTCTCTAACAAAAGCCTTCTCTTTATAAAGTGCCAGCACTTTTAACTGCAAAACATTGCTATCCAGTTCTCCTTTAGCTATTTAAGAATGTCTTCTGAGGAGTTTGTAGTTTGGCATTTCATTTTTTTTATTTTTTTTTAGAAACATAAACTGCTGATAGATGAAGAGCATAAGCTGTAGTGTTTGGAGCCCTGGATTCCAAACGGTTTGGAGAGCAAATCATTGTCAACCTCTGATCCATCTTGCAGACCCCCCTGCACAACTGCATAGAAATGAATTTATACGTTTTACTCTTTCATGAGTTTTTGTGGGCTGATTACAGACCTACTGAAGCACTAGTAATTCATAATTCGAGCTATTTCAGCTTGGAGGTTCTTTTCCCCCTTCCTGTTCACACTATTCATTCACATCTTTCTGTCAATCTTGCAAACAATATTTAGCTACTAATGGATTATAGTGTATCCTACTGGAAAAAAACATTAGATCTCTTCCATCAGTTGCTTCTTAGCTGACAGGGCTATATCCTCTACCTGAATGATAGATTGACCTTTTTTCCTGAAGAAAATTAGAATTTACTCTCTTTTAGGGTTGTAGATTTGTATACTCATGGTTGCAGTTTCCCTTCAAATGGTTATCCTTTTTCCCTGAAATAGTATGGGAGAGATGTATACTGCTGAAGTCCATCTGCTTAAGTAACATTCCAAAAAATTCAGTCCATCATCTCACAGTGATCGTTTTGGAGTTGCTGATACCTGTTTTCTGTGGGCAGCACCAAATTTACCAATTTTTATCAGCACAGCAGCAGAGTTGACAAGGACTTCTGGTTGTGTAGAATCCGAGGGGCAATCTTGATTTACACAGGCCTATCTTGGAGATACATGAACTTCTCCACGTGTGGAGTTTTGGTACACCACCTTCAAGAGATGCACTGAGCTGAATTAAACCCTAGACTGGCAAACAGAGAGTTGTCAGGAGCCACTGGGGAGGGGCAGAAGGGCTCAGTCAGTGGAGAGTGGCAACACCTGGAGTGGCTAACAGTTGAAATAGGCACACCTGCAGCAGAGCTGGCTTTTCTCTCCTGGAGGAGCTTCCTCAGAGCTGTTCCTCTGAGAGAAGGTTTGGGTTGTGTTTCAGGAACAAGCTTGGTGCAGAAGAGAGGCTTGTTCTGGGTTAGTAGTCTTCAGCTTGTTATTTTATTGAAGAACTAAGTTGGGTTTAGATGCATCAGTGTGAGGCTACAGTTTCCATGGCTGGTATACAACTGGTATACATGGAAAACATTTTGTAGTTTCACTGACCTGTGGGGGAGAGAAATAACAAGCATGTAGGTACCGTGTTTGGATTTGTTGGGGATTAATTACTTTGTGGGTTTGTGTGGTGTTTGTTTGATTTTTTCCTCCTGTGGTTTGCACTGAAGTTGATACCTGGAAATTGTAGGGCTATGGGTTATGCGCTGGCCAGAGCACTGGATTGCAAAAAAGCAGACTAGGGTAGACCTGGGGCAGTGGCTATCAGCAGGCTGAGATCAGCTTGATCTCTAACTGCAAAGAGTTGGTCTTCTGTACATTCTGCAAAGCTTAGGTTACTTGCAGTACAGCTGCTGGGCCTGGGCTGACCTTCTGGAGTCAGGGACTGCTTGTGTCCCTGGTTTCTTCATGGGATCTGCGCTCTCCTTAGAGTCATCTTGTGAGCATTGTGAGCAGATCTGCGATTAACTTATATACATGTTGGTGAGGCCAAAGTGTTGCTATGTGCCTGTGCTAGTGCAGTGTACTAGATAGCTCCAGCTAAATAGTCTTGATAAGAATACTGAAGTGTTAACAGGCTTTTTGCTCACTTTAAAGGAGGTACTGGGGTGTTGTTGCAAAAGGGCGCAACAGGCATTTAATGAGCCTTAATTCCCATGTGCTCCAGGAAAGAAACTGTGTGAAGAAGAGCATGCTGCCCTGCTGTATTTGTCTAACTTGCTCACCTTTAGTTCTTTTTAGTTATTATCCTTTTGTTTTATTTCTCTGTAACTGTCATGAGGAGGGAAGATTCCCCTCTGTTCCATCATCTGTGTCTGTGAAGGATTTATAGAGGTTTCAACGTGGGATTATCATCCATTTAAGTGGAGGGGATTCAGAAATGTGTTTCGTTTCTCATATTTGAGACTAAGCGTGAGGGTAGAAACCCATTGGGACCTGCTGCCCATCTCAGAGGCAAGAATATGCCAACATGTTATTTCTGCAAGAGGCAGCAGGTCTCACTAAGTTTGGAGCTGATGGGAGTACGAGCATTTTCCTGAACCACTAATTCCTCTCAGATGTCCTTGGGTCTGCTGTCTAAAATGGTGATGTCTGTTTGGGCCCTTGTGCCACAGGCACAAGGCCTAAGGGGGTGCAAGGCTTTGTGTGTCTTGCAGACCTACCCCAGTCAATTCACTAGGTTGGGTACTCCGAGATGCAATGACCCAAATGAGGGTGCTGCAGGCTTTTTGCCGGCTGGTGAGTTTGGGTGTTTCATTTGTGTGTTGTGTCCATCCTCTGAGCACACACGCTGCACCCTGAGTCACTGGGTGTGCTTGTAGCAGGGAGAAGGCAGGGTGCTTGGGGCACTGGGGAGGCAGCATCTCCTGCCCTCGGCTTTGCTTTGAGTGGAACAGTTGTTTGCTTCCTTGTATCTGTGAAGTCCAGCGCTTTGAAATTGTGCTGAGAGCGTGCAGACTAAAGAAGGAACACTTCATGTCCCTATGCAACTGTGCTTTTCCAGCCTCTATATGAGGGACCTGATTTTGACCTCCCATACACCCATGTTAGTTAACACTGGTGAGTTGCTCTTTACTCACACATGCAAGACCAGGTTCAGTTGCAATCTCTTGGTTTAACAGCAAGACTATCCAGCAGCATTCCTGCTCGACTGAAATCTTTGGAGAGATTCATGTGTTTGGCTCAGCTTGCCTTGACGTTAATCTGCTGTTGGAATATCTATGGGAAAGAACAGCCAAGTGACTGAAAAATATAAGAAATCTTAGTTTGTCTGGCACAGACTAGCCTGCCACCATAAAAGATGAAAACACAAGAGAGGAGGTAGGAGGAGTCCGCTCAGCTGTTTCAGTTTTCAGCATGCAGTCTGGGCTGGTTTCCTTTTGATTATCAGGGAAAGCTAAGAAAAGTAAAATAATGTTGCTACTCTGTGAAACATAACCTTTAAAACAAGCTAGGTCAATAAATCAACCTATGGGTCAGCTGTGAAGGGAGGTAATGTGTGTAGTAATGATAAAGAGATGGCATCAATATAATTTCAAAGTGTTTCATATTTAAATGTGGCTCCAAGTTTGTTGTGCATAACAGGACAAATATAACTAAGGTGGGGCTGAGCACAAGAGCTGGATTCCAGCCTGTTTTAGGAAGCCAAAATAAACACTTAAACAAATGCAACATTTCACATGGACTTTTGTGCTAATTATCTACACTTTCTGATGCTGGCTTTTAAAAGGGAGGAGAGGAGACAGTGAAACATCCAGAAAGCATACTGACGGGACTACTACTGGGGGCTTTACCCTGATCCTGATCTTGCTGTGTAAATCATGTCTGAATCTTTAGAAGCTCTAGATGAGGGTTGCCTGGCCTTTCTCACCGGGCTATATTAGGGTAGACTTGAATATTTAAAAAGTGAAAGACCAGAAGTCATTGAGTGGATGCTGAAGTGAGGATCTGCTTGTTGGGCTTCTCTCTGCTGGTTGCTGTGCTGTGTGATTTAGAGCAGGTCTGTCTCGGTTTTCCACGTGCTCTTTGTCCAGAAGCTGCCAGTTCTGTACTATTTATTTGCCTTGTGGTACTGTGGGCTTAGTCTCTTCAAATGCACTCCACATCTGTTTTATCCCTCCTTCTCTGTTACTTAGCTTATCTTTTTCCAGCTCTACATATTCTACTTTCATATAATGGGCTCTGTCTGTGTGTCCAGGCTTGGCATTCTTGTTTGCTTACACTGTAACTCTTTGGAGCAGGTTAGTGTACCCACTGCCATTGTTTTATCCCTTGTAATAATAAGAGATGATTGTTACCTCAAATAGAGATTTTTATTTTTTTTTAAATAAACTACTATAGTGTAATCCCATACTTTACTGTAGTTGATGACAGCAGTTAAAGGTTCAGGGTTTGCGTCTCTGAAGCTTTTATAATGCCTCATGCAGCAGGGCTCTGGTTGTCTTTGGAGTCTCAAGGTGCTACTGTTATGCTCCTAATAAAGTGCTTATAAAACAGAAATGTTTAAAGCTACTTTCTGTTCTTGGTGTGTTGTCTGTTAAAAGAAAAAACCAACCCTTTCAGTTTCTGCTTGTTTTTTGTGGCAGTAAAAGCTCAGTGATGTGTGTTAAGCTCTGTAGAGACACTTTAATTACTGTACATCTGAATGGCTGTCACATTAGGAGTTAAAGATCTCTATTTCAAGGAAAGAAGCATTTTTATGTTTCTAATATAAATGAGTACGCTTCAGCCTTTTTACAAAATTCAAACTGCATGGAAGGGTATTTTATAATAGACTAAGAAGGCAATATAAAATTAAGTAAAGCTGGGTCTGGTGCCTAAAAATATTTGGCAGAATTCCCTGGAAAGCCACATTTGAACATTTTTAATATATATTACAAGGCAGACAAGAATAATTATCTTCTCTTGAAGTTCCCCAAGTGAGAGAAGTGTATTGTAATGCCCTTTGAAAGAAAATAATATAAGTTGCCAAATGATTATGTTGTGGAATTCTTCCCCACCCCCTCGTCTCTTTCACCCATCTGACTGAATGCAAGAGAGGAAGAATATGATACAAATGAAGCTGCTGTTCTTGCATTCCTTTTTAAAAGCAAGACTTAGCACCTTTAAGCGTACCTGTCAATGCACAGGGTAGTCCTTGGAAAACAGGAATTAAGACAAGTATTTGTAAATGACTAAAGCGTAGCACTGTTAAAGATGAGGCAACTCTTTCTTTCAGTTTTATGCTGTGAATTCTTGGGAAAAATTCAAGTAACATCACTCTGATTATTTCCACCCCCACCCCTCTCCACCCCCCTTCTACACACAGTATTCAAAACCAGGGATGCAAAATCCTTTCGAATTTGCCTCTTTAGCCACTATTAAAAGGAATGGCGTAGTCTTAGCAGTGGGAGATAAAACAGGATTAAGTGAACCTGTAGCAACCATTGGGATTTTAAAGGGATCTTAGTAAATGCCCAGGTCCCTCAAAAATTAAGTTGTCCCCATGAAAATCCCTGTAGTGATAGACAAGGGGAAAGACATATCTTTAGATGAGAAAGAGAACTTTCTTAAAACATGGAGATCCTTTCAGGATCAGTAGAAAGATTTCTTAGTGCCAGGTATCATGGCTTTTATTTTCTTTTCAGTCTTACTGTGCCTTTTAATAGGCAGTTACAAGAAAGGGCAGTTGTGCCACTGTCTTTCTGTGGAGCTTTTCTTGTCCGTCATCATCTGGTGTTGAGGAGTGTAAAGGTAACCAGAGTAAATGGTCCAAAACATGATTCTTGGGAACTGAGTAAGATGCATACTTCACAGGTAATTTTCAGTGGTGATGAGGAAAACCTTAGTCCTGAAGCTGAATTCCTAGAGGGAAAGAGGCATGGGCTTATGAAATCAACATGGGGATAGAGGGACTGAGGGAGAAGCCAAATTCTCTCCTGTTATAGGCTGGAATTACTATTCCTTGGATAAGAAAAGTTCCTTCTGTTTTACACCAGCCAAGAAGGGTCCTGCAGGGTCTTGAGAGAGCTGCAGATATGTGATCCTGCAAGTGAAGAAAGAAAACTAGGAATATGTGGAGGGGCAGTGAGAGATATTTTGGCAGCAGGATTAAAAGTCAGAAACAGGGTGGGAGGCAAAGCCGTGATGGGAGTGCTGAGGCTGAGCAATCCTACCCTGGGAAATCTGTCTGGCTGAGGGGCTGCAAGCTGCTTTCTTAATTATTTATTTTTTCAGACTAAAGGATGGGAAGTTAAGACTCTCTGATTTCAAGGGGGAGGTGGGAAAGCTGAAGGAGAACTGTGTTTATTTGATTTAGTGGAATCTTTCATATGAAATATACATGCACGTGCTTTGTGTACATCTGTTTCAATAAAGACCAATTAATCGGGTGTTTAGGAGAGATTGTTTAGATCTCTTGGTCTTCCAAATAAGCGTCCTGATGCCTGGCCCATTGCACTGAGATAGGGTGCTTTGGCAACATCTGCAAAATTAACTTTTAGAAATGTTCTAATGTAATCTGCATGGGACCAGTAAAACTGTGGTTTCGTTTTATGGGTGACAAATTGATCCTTGGAATACTTCTCTGCTGCAGTCAAACATGGTGCTGGGAGTGTGTAACTCTATCTCCCTCTGGCACTGATGACAGCGTTCCTGAAGCAGCGTGGAGCGCAGCACAGCCCAATCACCATATATTTATTCTCCTTCTTGGAAAGGTGGTGCAGTTGGTATCAAACTCAGTTTTGCAGCTATAGTTCAGCACGTGCTGTGGTTGTGTTCTGAGGGCATATTAGCGATATCATCTATTAATGTTTTGTCTGGGATGTCGGCTAAGGCTTGTCATTCTTGGTTATATGACAGGACTAACTGTCCTCATGCAAATCACTGTGATTTATGCTGTACATGGCATTAGAGGTACTGCAACTGGATGTTGTTAATTGCTATTATGGACTCATCTCCACAAGCTTTTAGTGAATTGATTCCTGTAGGCTGCTGGTAGCAGGGAAGGCAACAGTTGATGCACTGTGGTTGAGAGGGAAGTGGTGGTGGTGATGACAACTTCATTCTTCTCTCTTCCTTTACTCTTCTGCTCTGTTGGTAGAGCGCAGTGTATTGGAATAGATCTAAAGGGACTTTGCAGTTCATAAATGTTAGGCTCACCTCAGAGAGGCCAAAATGCAGTGCAGGGGAGTCCAGTCCGTCAGGTGACGGGGCCACGCAGAGAATTGGAGGAGGAGGTGGTGCTTTCATCCTCTTTCCTTTGGAAGATAAAGCTGTTGGGTACTTTCCACCTGTGCAGAGTTCCAGCACGTATAACTCATATATGTCTCTCTGCTCCCAACTTTTACTGGCTTAAAGAAGAGAGATTTTGCTGCCAGCTGAGAGTGCAGCCGCTCAGCTGCCTTAGCGGTGCCACCACGTCGGCTATTGTGTGCTTTTCAAGTCCTTTTTTTAAAATGTGACAGATCAGAGCTTGAAAAACAGGACGTCTTGGAACCAAAACTAGATGAAAACAAGCTACACTGAAAGTGAAAAAAACATATCATTTTACTGCTGATTGAAAATTAGGACCAGATGAAGCCTCTGAAGCCCTGGGCATTTAATTTACTGGAGTCGGTCACTCCTCTGTGAAACCAGCATTGGTCTGCATTCTCTGTACATAAGTGATATCTTTGTTTGTTTGTATTTGACATAATTGGTTGAAGAAAATAATGAGATGGATTGTTTTGGTTTTCTTGTTTGCATAAACTTTACATACAAGTGATTTACTTTGCAAGCCACTATGATAGGGTGTCTGTAGTTTACATGGCCAAGAAATTCTGTAGAACAAAGCTGTCTAATGAAATGTTGCTCCGAATCTGGAGATGAGCTTTCTAAATAAACAGGTTAATGCAGTTCAGCAAAGTTTTTTCTTGTTGTTCTTTTCCCTCCATCTGCATGCATATGAGTTTTATCAGTCATATTCAGAAAAAAAAGTTGCTTTGCAATCTAGCCTACTTGTTCTGTTTTTATGAAGTAAACACACCTTTTCCTAGGGACTCCTTGCCCAAGACTTTCATTGTGTGGTACTTCCTGACTCAGCACCTTTTTAGTTTGTGGTCATAGATATATACATATCTCTGTTTATTTGGTTGTCAGTCTAGAAGATGGCAGGATTATAATGGACTCCACACAGTTAAATGTCATTGTCCTTTGAAAATGAATTATTCTTTGATTATTTTTTTTTCAGGGTGAAAAATCAGTTGTTCAGGTATCCAACTGAACTACTTTTTTTTTTTTTTGTACTGTTTATTTTCAGATCTGCTTCTACCTGGAAAATTTGGCTTACAGTCTGAATACCTGTGACCTAAGAGAACTAATCATGGTCAAACATCCGGTAAGAAGACAACCTCCCTCCATATTTGCATTTGTTTGTAGCATTTTATATGGAAACATATTTTGAGGCAAGTTTTTGGTGGTGGTCTTTTACAGGAATTAGGATCTCAAGCCATTTTAACAACATACGTAAAACATGCCTTCATGAGGATTTCATGCACTTAAAAGCAAACAAACAAAAAACCCCTCATGCGTGTAACCAGTAATAAGAAATGGAAGCACACTTAGCTATAGAGGAAATGGGATTTCAGTGCAATGGTTAATATAGTCTCTTAAAAAAAAAAAACCCTTCTAAATCAATAGTGTTTTTTCAACTCTTGCCAAACATGTTTTAGTAAAAATACTGATTCAGAAGTGCTGAAACTTTTTATTCAGATAAAGTAATTTTACTTTGTGTAGTGCACCTAAAAGGGAAAGCCTAAGTTTGCTTTGACAAATTGGAAAAATATCTTAAAAGAAGTCAGGAGGATACTGCTGAAACAAGACATTTGGACTTTTCGATATTAAACCTTGTCAAAACAGATACCTCCCACCCCAAAAGAGTAAAGCTTTTTTTTCTGGAGAGCAATTTCTTGCTGAGATATTTGATAAGTGTTAATAGCAACTGTTCAGTTCCAGCCTGGTCTGTTGTCAGGTTCTTGCCAAGTTGGTTGTAACACCAATTGTAATAATGAACTATGGTGGTGTTCTCCAGCCTTGGGAACAGAATGCTGGCCAAGCTTCTGGGACTGAGGAGCTCATGTGTCACTGGGTAACTTCTTCCTTCATTCTTGTCTGAACAGTGTGCAGTATTGCTGATAGGACCTAGAATAAGTCACCTATAGAGGGAGAGGGACAGACATCTAAAAAATAAAAAAACCCACAAAGATGTAGAGAGAAGAATAAATGATGTTTAGGGAGGAGCATGAGAGAGATCCCCTCTGCCACTGAACAAGCATAAGATAAATGCTTTCTCATTACAGTTACTGTTACTTGTGAGCCCTGCCAGTGTGTACTTTCTGCGCTTGTACACAATATGTTGGTATTTACACTGGGCTAAATAGATATCTGACAAGCAGTATATGTAACAGACTGGGTACATGGTCATGGACTCTGTATGGAGCTCTCCAAACATGCAGACGTGTAGGTGTTTGGGTGCTGATGGTACCAAGGAAAATCATAGCTGTCCTCTACAGTAAGTAGATGAGGAAGAGGGTGATGCACACCTGGCAGGTGTGCAGGTTGGAAAGGTGCAGTGAGAGCTCTCCACTTTTTCTGCTGATACAGTGTGAGCAAATTGCACTTGCAGGAAAAAGTTAAGCCGAGTCAGAGTGCTTGTGTGTGCTTAACACTTTTAAATAGAAAAGCTTGAGAACTGTTTTCTTTTGACTTTGTTCTGGGTAAGTTTAATGTGGTCCTCTGTAAAGAAAACAAAATCTGGAAACCCAAATCTCCAGGAGACTCTGCTATATTAGATAATTTGAAAATCTGTAATGATCACACACATAGATCTGAGACATCTCAGGCACACAGCTGTAGTTTCACAGCACTGGCTGCATTTGCCATCTGTCTCTAAGCAAGCAGATTTTGGCTGGGTGTTCTGCTTCATATAGCTGAGTGTTACTCATTTCGCTCCTCGTCACCTACAGACTGGGCTTTCCAACAAGATTAATGGAACCCGAGAGAAACAACCCTTTCCCTTTCTGAAGAAAGCAGTAAAATGTCATGTCAAATATATTAACTCAGATCCAGTTGGTGATGTTTTGATGTTTGCCATTTCTTTTCTGGGCTGAAACTCCTATTCAGCCTAAAAATGCAGAGAGGTGCTTCTGTTCAGTAGCATTAGAATTGCTTGTTTTAACCCCAAACCTATGCAAACTTCTCACTGGTGAAAAGGCAGAAAGAAAAGCTGTATTGGTATTCTGCTGTCTAGTGGGGCACTCCTAGAATCCCATTAAACTGTCAGGAAAAAAATTGACTAATCACTGTGAGTATCTCCTCAGTCTCCTCTTTGCTAGTGGGTAAAAGGAATGTATATTGATTTGGGAAACAGAAAAAACTTTTGGTTTTCATTACAGCCTGTAAACATCTTGGGTTGAAAGCCTCGAGAGTGCTATCATGTCCTACCACATATATGTACTCTACCAGGCGAGTTTTGAAATAGAGATTTTTACAATGACTGTGTTTACAGTATTCAGTGAAATCAGGGATGACTGGGCAACAGGATGCCAAACCCTCCCTTCTGGGTTAAATTGTGTGGATGGAGTTTGAAGTTGAGAAGTGTTTATTAATTGTGCTTACCTTCTTCATGACTATGGCATCAGTAGAAAAGTGGAGTTTCTCATAATCTTGCTTTTTGTTTACAGCAGTGGGATTGAGTCAGTCCCTAAATATTAAGATGAGACTAACTAACTATTAGTAAGAGGCTCATCCTTACAAACTGGTGGCTAGGAAAATGATGAGGTAATTATTAAGGTGTACTAAGGTGATTTTAATAAGGTGTATTAAGGTCATTTATTTTTTTTTTTACTGATTTTGGGTCAATTGTAAAGGGGAAAGGTGTATGTGGAGGGGATCTTGTGCTTATCACCAGGTTTTGAATGAGTTGACAGCTCTGTAAAGTAGTCATACTTAATCTCTGCCCCTCCTTTTAAGAGTACAGGATATAATCTTTCTTCTGTAAGGGGTTCATTATTTTAAAGGATAACTTGCTTGTAAGTTGGAACAAAACCTTAAAATGTTAGTAAAGCAAAAATGCAAGCAGTGTGACATTTGATCTATATAAAATGAAAACTTAATTTATTTTCAAACTGCCGACTTGATGCTTATATTTCTCAGTTATTCTTCTATTTTTGAAGAAATAAGTACAAAAATTGAAACTGATATTTCTGGGGAAAACACATCTATTTGCAACCTATTTTTTTTCAGAGGGAGAACATTTCTGTGAACAGAATGCTGCTGTTCTTAAAAGACTACCTTCATGGTAAAAAACACTTTCATAGCGGTACAGATAAGACTTGTGTACTGTGACTTGGTTCTTGCAATTCCCAGTTTATACATATTGCCATGATGCTCTTCCCACAGGAATTTTTCTGTAGTTTACTTTTCACTTTTATCTCTTTGCCCATGGTGATAATTTCTTATTAAAATGCTCACATCAACAGAACAATTAATTCTCAGTAATTTCCAAGTTGCTTTGGTTTTGTTAGTGAGTAATGTGGTGCAGTAGGAATGTATCAGTAGATCAAAGCAGCCAGTGCTGAGCCCCCTGAGTCTCTGCTGTGTGTATATCGTGCTGAGTCGGGGGATATGCTTTAGATGGAATATATCCTCATGCCCAAAACTTTGGAGCGAAGGAGCCTAGCTTGTATGCCACGCTGAGCCACACTAAGGCAAGCCTAGATGTGCTCACTGGGGACAGTTGGTGGATTTGCTTCAAAATTGCATTGTTGCTTTCAACACAAATGCTGAAATGGATGCAGCCTTTGGTTCTCGGTCTATGGTGCATAGACCAAAGCCTAGTGGTGGATATAGTGTTCTGTATATTCTGGAAACTAGACTATACCTAACTAATAATCAACTTGGGTTTACTGGTCTGTGTGTATCAAATACTTCCTATAATAATCTAAAAGGAAATCCATGCTTGCTTGTCAGAGACAGGGAACTCTGTCAATGGAGCACTGTAGATGTTACCTAAAGCTCGGTGGGATGCCTTCAATTAGGTATGCTGCACCATGTTTCCAGTTAGCTGGGAGACAATCAAACCAGCTCTTTTCCTGTGGGTTTTAAAAACCTATAATTGCGATTTCTAAAAGTCACAATTGCTGGGGCTTCACTGTACGGACCCACAAGGTGTGTATCCCCTGTCCAGGGAACCTACACAACCAACACACGGGTCTGTTTGTGGCAATAGCGAGTGATTCCAAAGCAGAGCTCTCCCTGTATTGTGCTCTCTGTGCCTGCCTCTGCCTGTGTGTGGCTGGGGACACCCTATGCTTGAGCTTTTCTTCTGACAACCAGGGGTAAACTTATTTCTCATTTGGAGAGGATTAAAGAAACATAGGTTTGTAAGTACTTCAGTGACTCTTCCCCCTCCCATCCTGCCTGTTTTCTGTTGTTGATTTTAACCTCTTTGAAAACAGTGCTTAGGCAATAAACTGAACCTCTAGCTATATAAGCTATTATGGACTTGCAACTCTGAAAGATTTTTATTTGAAACTTTCTGTCTGAGTAGTAAGAGGGTTCAAACTCAAGTGTGGTGTCTGTCCACAGGTCAGTCTGAAACGAAGACAGATGTAGTCATAGTTCTTTGCCTCCATGCATTTATAGTTTGAAACTAGTGAAGGAGAAGGGTCGGGGCTAGTTGCAGAAATGCAATATGACAAGTCATCAGCCCAGTTAGACTTAGATCCTGCATTTTCTATCTCTTAGCTCCACTGTCTTCATGTTGGCCTACATTGCTCTGCTTTCTCTAAAATTGGTAGAATGGTAGAATTGGCCTTTTAAACTGCTTATTTAAGATACCTTCTTTTCTCCTACTTCTTCAGTAGTCAGCATTAATTAGATAATGCTCACCTACCATGCTTTTCTGCAGTTTTTTCACCGTGGTCCTTACCAAGGATTCTTTTGCCAGCTCCGCCTCCTTCCTTGAACCTAGGGAACAGGATGCGAGTGCTTGCTTAAACACTGTTCCTTTCTCTGCTGGACTGATTTGAGCTGCAAATTGAGTTCTACCCTCCTGCATCTGTGAAGACGTGGGCTCCTCTTGGTAACCACCAATAGCATTGACCCGTACAAACTCTCACGCAGCTCTGAGAGTGGAAACCTTGTATATGGAAAGGACGGAGGAGGGGTGGAGTGAGAAATGTGGATTCATGTTCTCACTCTGCAACAGTCTTCCTGGGTGGCCTTGAACATATCACTTCCATCTTTCCTTTCTTTCCTGCCCCTCCTTTCCTTCCTTATACTTCAGTCTCCCACCTGTGAAATGAGGATGGTAAAACTTCCTCTCACCCTTCCTCTGGCTTAAAAGTTCAGATGGCCAGCTCATCCAGCTGATGCTCTCTGTACAGTGCCACAGCACTGAAATCAATCAGGTTAACCTTGGTTGTGAGCTTAAGGGTTAAAGTAATGCATGTAACAGAGATGTTCAGAAGCTAGAATTTACTGTAGGTTTCTACAATGGGATGTTAGAAGCTGTGAAGACCATACACTGGGGAGACTTTTCAGACTGATCACTTATACAGTCTAGGAAAATCAAGTTTTAAATCCATATTCAGGTCTCTGAATCAGTGGCTTGACTTCAGAAGTGGTGAACACCAAGCAGTTGGCTGGTAGATGTGAATTTGAGGTGCTCAGTATTTTTGCAGGTGTCACAGATTTAGAGATGGACTTAGGAGACTTGCTGTAGATGCATGAGGTTGCAGGGTGGTGGTGGTGGCTGTGTGTGGGGTTTTTCCCCCCTTAAACCACTGCTTCAGTTCAAAACGCAACTTTTTCACAAGGACAAAGTACATGTACTAAGTGACTTGGTTATCAGTAGATTCCAGACTGCCTGAGGCATTTGGTGGTCTTGGTTATTGTCCAACAGAAAAAGTCACAGAGACCTGACAGTGCGTGTATATATTTTCACACATAGATATTTTGGCATTCTAGCTAACTGTCTGTGTTCACTCGCTAGAAATGTGGATGGAGTTATTGCAGGAGCGAGGGGGTGGTCCCAGCAGGTCAGAGTTCGGGTTAGTGGTAGGGCAGGGTGGGGAGGTTTGGATCGCAGCTGCCTACACAAAATTTGACCTCAGATTAACCACACAGCTTCAGTTTCCACTGCCGCTGTCCCAAAGCCTCCATGAGCAAAAATAACCAAAGTACAAGAAAAGAATATAGATTTTTGGAATTTGTACAAAACAGGGAAGAAAAAACTTAAAGCGAAGATTTATCTCTTTCTTTGATTGGTACCTGCTGATGGCTGAAAGCAAATGTTAGATATTCTGAGGCTAGTACCACAAGAGTGCACCTATACGTCAGTGCTAAACAGGTTAGACAAGATCATGTACCGATGTTAATCAACAGGTCTCTGTTGAAATTGTGCCAGTTTACACCAGTTAAGGATATAATCCATCAATGTAATAATTTACTGCGTTATTCCCTTTAAACTCCTCTGTCTTCTTACTCTGAAGGCAGAGCTGTTTTTTATTAGATAATGAGTTCATAGGAATGGGGTGTTTTTATTAAATATTAAAAATTCACCATTAACCTTAACTGAAAGTCTTGGCTTCATTTAGCCCTGATTGAAACTGACAGTGAAGAATATATGCTGTTCTTGCCAAATTCTGATACGGTAGGGCAGCACAGCGTTTTGCGCATGGTGGTGAGTCTCTCTTCTCAGAACTGATCTTACTGAGTTTCTGTAATCAAGGACAGACTTTCAAAAGGCTCAAATATGGCTTGTTTTTCAGAAGCTGCTGAGTACTGAGTGCTAATCTTCCTTTGAAAAACTATGTTCAGTTTCATGCCAGAAGCTTCTGGGTGCCAGGAACTCTTATGAACCAGTCTTTGAGTGTCTTTTGAAATATGGAGTGTCTCTCTAAGTAAGAAAATTCTCTACACTTGTAGGCAATTTTTTTAAACAGTATTGTTAAGCAGAGGATTGCAATGGTGTAATTAGCCTCACAGAAAAGGGGAATTATGCTAAAATCTCACTCATTTCTTACAATGAACTTAGCTGAACTCTTTGAATAATTTGAAGATGATCTGAGGAGAAAGCAGCTCTGTTTTGTGCTTTCATATATCTGTGTGCCCTCTGTTTTGTTAAAAATGGTATAAAAAACGTTTTGCTGAAGAATTTAACTTCCGAGCCTTATCAGAAGAAGATGTACCATGCAATTCAAATGCCATTAGATTTAAGCCCAGCAGACTTAAATATTTTGGATAAGGATTTATGAAGCTTCAAGAATTCCCTTAGTAAAGTTGGATGTTCATCCCACAGACTGCCTGTTTTAACCCTGCTGACTTCATCAACACAATATTCAAATAATGTTTTGGGAAGATATACTGTTGGTCTTGTCCCACAATGCATCAGACTTGACCTCTTCTCTTAGCCTTGCTGTATCTAAGAGTGCTCCAGGTGTTGTTCAGATTTCTGTGTCTTCAACAAATGTTATGCTGAATTAAATTTGGGGGTTTTTGTGCCTAAAAATCTTATTATTTCACAAAAAAAAAAGAGTAAACCAAATTATTCCTTATGGTATCATAAGTAACTGTGTCACTCAAGTGGTACCACGGACCAAAGGATCTTCAACTTTCTGTGAACAGGATTATTCGTTTCAAAAGATATCTGCAGACTGCAGAAGCAAAAAATGACAAGAAATATCTGATAAAGGTTGTTAGTAGCCAGAACAGGAAATATCTCTAAATTCTGAGGTTGAGGTACCTAAAAGTATTGTTTAAACTCCAAGTTCTGCGTTCTCTAAATTGAAGTGAAATATTCACTTCAGTACACCGTTATTAAAAATACAAGTCTCTCCAATCAATCCCCCTTGGTTAATGTTCCGTACGTAAAGAGTGTAGAGGGAGAAATATTCAATTAGAAAAAGCTTAAAGGTAAAACTCTGAATTTAATTTCTAGGAACACCTTTTTGCATTGCTATGGCTGCAGGCTTCTCCGAAAGGTTAAAGGTATCTTCAGTTGTCATTAAGGAGAGTAAGAGTGGATTAAGTGCCCTGGTGAAAGGTATCTGAAGGGAGAGTTCATCATTCCCACAAAGGAAGGATTAGGTTAACTTTGAGGTAATGTCTTCCTCTTCCTGGGTAGGTCTGGGTAAGGACCCAGTGGTTGGCCTGCGACTAGAGGGACAGGCTTTGGTTGCATCCTCTGTTCTCCTTCCACAGTGCCAGGAACGGTCAATTCATGAGCATGTTATTAAAACACAGAGCTGCAACTCTTCTGGTGCTCAGTCCCATAGTCATCCAAAGTAGGATGACTCACCAGTGCTGGATTGTCAGGGAGATGGATTTTGGATCAGGCTTTGAATGGATGTCCCTGACTCTTACTAAATTGCTGAAATACAGGTCTAGAAACAGGTTTTCAAAACCAGTTTGTACCCAGTTGTGACTCACTTGAAGTCCATACTAAAGCTCCCTTCTACTCATTTCAGCCAATACCAAATACTTTTAGATATTCAGTCTTTCTAATTCTGTTTCAGTCTTTATTTTTTGTCACTTTATGTTTGCACTGAATGGTATAACTACAACTTGGGGTTAATCCTCCTATGTTTTAATTACTTGTAAGTGAAAGAATTGATTTCTGCTCCTTCATCTTCTTAATCTGTCTGCATTTGCAATTGTGTGCAACCAACATTTTAGGGGATGAAGGGACAAAGGTGATGTCAGTTTACTTTGCCCCAGATGGCAGAGAATTCATAAAAGCTCTACTGCCTGGTATATTCCTACTTTCTAGATAGCTTTGTCAGTGCTCAAAGATTCCTTTCAGACTTCAGATGTTGAGAAATGAAACAAATAAACAGCTTGTTTCGGTTAACATATAGAAAAGTATTGGATTTTAGAGTACAAAATTTAAGCAGTTTCTTAATATAGAAAATCACCATATTTTTGAAAACCTTGAACCGTTAAGTTTGTTTGTATTGACTGAAGCAAAGCTAGAAGAATCCTGGGTGGAAAATCCATGGTCTGAGTAAATTACTCATCCCTACATCTCAGTGTGATGACATAACCTTACAGAGTATCTTTAAACAAAGCAAATAATTTTGCTTTCTCCCTTGTTGCTCTTCAACTCAGTAACTTCTTCCTTCCCATGACTTGTTACATTATTTTCAGTGTGGCAAGTTTAGCATGAATTTACTCTCTTCAACATGAGTGAAATGATTAAATCTGCTCCAGTAAATGGTTTCAGTATGTTAGAAGAAAGATCTTCCTCCTCCTATCTTCTTCCCCACCCTCCCTCTCCTTGCCCACATGTTTTTGATGCAGTTGCTGTAATGGCTCAAGCTCTGCAAAGCATCCCAAAACATACCTGGTGCTGGGTGTTTAGATTCACCTTGGAGGTACATTCATATCTCAGTGTGCACAGAAACTTCATGTTGCATTCAGGTTTATGGCACCTTTTTTCCTTCCCTTCCTGGAATAGAAATGAGGTCTGGGCATGGAACTCTCCTGAAGGTCCCGGGCCACAAATCATCCCAGTTAATTCAGAAATGTTGTGTTGTGGAAGCCACCACGTGTAAAATATCCATAGGGCAAGGCACTAGTTGTCTGCGTAGACCTATGTGTGACCTTTTCCTCTGGAAAGTGCTTTGCAACACAAGGTAAGTATCTGACAGGATATATCAAGACTTAAATGACTCTTAAAATCTAAATTGATTGGCTGTATGTGTACAGGAAGTAAAGATTTTGAGGCAGTCCTGTCCTTGACAGGATAAGGGGTTAAGACAGGACAAGGGGTAATGGTTTTAAATTGGCAGAGGGGAGATTCAGATTAGATCCTAGGCAGAAATTCTTTACTATGAGGGTGGTGAGACACTGGAACATGTTGACCAGAGAAGTTGTGGATGCCCCATCCCTGGAAGTGTTCAAGGCCAGGCTGGATGGGACTTTGAGCAACCTGCTCTAGTGGGAGGTGTCCCTGCCCGTGGCAGGGAGTTAGAACTTGATGATCTTCAAGGTTCCTTCTAACTCTAACCATTCTATGATTCTATGTAGCAATCTATAAAGTTCTTCCTGTTTAGTTATTTTGGCTTCAGATATATTGATCAATTGTTTTGCTTCTAATGCAAATTGCACCTACATTTTTGAGACTGAAGTTTTAATGGGACTGCTATTTCAGACAGACAAACTTCTCTGTAAGGGAAGACTTAATAATTGTTAATAGGCTTTCACTATTGTCTTTCTCTTGTTTAATGTGTTTGAATGTTGAATCATGCTAAATTATGTACATGTTAAATGATAAATTATGTAATGCTCCAATGTGGTGGGGAATTAATAGTGGAACTGCCTTCATTTGCTCTTTTGGTTTTGTGTGTGTGTTTTTGTGTGTGGTGCTTTTTTTTGGTGTTTTTTTTTTTTTTTTTGGCTATAAACCCCATTAGGTCTCTCTATGTAGATGGCTTTGTCAAATAGTATTCATAAGAAAGGAGGGGAGGGACTGGGGTGGGGGGAGAGGAGGAGGAGCGGGAAGCCCAAACCAAACAGAGCCTTGCTCCCTTTGGACAGATGGTGAGGGCTGAACCTTCATGAATTTGTTATTGACTTAATTGAAATCACATTTGTGTATTGTTCTAAAGCTATGCTAGGGATGGGGCTGGCCAGGGCGGGGGGAGAAGAGTTGTGCTGCAAAAATGCAGTGCTGTGAAAATCCTCCAGAAGGTTAAGAGGGATTCCAGCACCTCCTGGGCTATTGCCCCTGCCCACAGGGCCTGCTGCTGACCCAGGGTCAGACATGGGCAGGCACCTCGCAGCTGCATCCCTTTGCCTCCCTTTTCCCAGTGGAAATTGCTGCAGGGAATGGATTGCTTCAGATAGCGTAGCTGAAGGCTGGGAAAACACGTGCTGCTTCTGAGCAGTTAGTTTACAATATGGTAAATTAGAGGCAGGTCTTGTAGTCTCAATACCCATTAAATTAAATGAGGACTGTAAGTTTGTGCAGTATTTCAGTATAAGGGTAGTCCTGTTTCACTAGTTGATGAATTGTGAAGAGGTGTTAATGGTGGGTGGGATAAAGAATGCTTTAATTCCTAGGGCAGACTGTGAAGGTGATGCTCTAGGATGTTCTCTTGATTGCACATCTGGGTACGATATGGAAATGTGGTTTAATCCCACATGCTGGCAAAATTCCCAACAGCTTAAAAGGAGCAAGTGCATGCCTCTATGCCTGCCTCTTGCTTGGATGTTGAAGGAACAGTTCTACAGACAAAACAGAGGATTTTTTTTTTTTTTGTTCCCTGTTAGTTAATGGTGATTACCTGTGACACCTGTGAGTTTTGGCCTTAACATAAAAAGTGCCCTTTCAGAAATGTCAGTGCTGAACATGTTATTTCATCATGATTCTGGTGTACATTTGAAGTCAAAGATGAGATTCTGGTCATCGTTGCAGGCCAGGGCAATCCAGGGAGTTCAGTGGCTTGGGTTTACTTGTCTTCTTTTCCAGACTGGAAAAGTTACTCTGTAAGTCCACGGAGTTTGGACGTTGCACTTAAAACAACATTCTTTCTCTAGCTAACTGTCTTTTGATCACTAATTACCAGGAGTGGGGCTATCTTGTATTCCTACCAAAAGAGTGAGCTTAGATTTTAAAAACATTAGAGGTACTGATGTCTTTAATTTCAAAATTCATTGCATTGCTTCAGTCCTCTAGAGTGCAAGTGGTGTGTATGAGTAAAGTGCAGAGGAAGTGAAATGCCCTTTTATCCCAGGGATGAAGCTTGATGTGGCTGACACTTTATTTTTCATACAAAACTGATATGTTTTATTTAAAACCTTTCTGTTTTCTTGCATTTTCAAAATCGGCAAGTGACACGAACACACACTAAGTACAAATGATATCATGCTAGGAGACCACATTCCTCTTACACTAAAAATATGCTGGTTTTAGTATATATGTGTGCATGTGTGTATATTGTGTTTATTGTTGTGGAGTCCCTGGTGATGACTGCTGTTGTTGTAACAAGCATAATAATAATAGTACTAATAGTGCAGATTCAGACATAGGAAAGATTTTTTTTTTTCTCAAAATTAAGAGAAATCAAACTACTTTTCCTTCTTAGAGAAGTTTAGAGAAGGAATTCTTATACCTGGAAAAATTACTGATAGAACTTTTGAGTTTTGATTTCTAGGGTTTCAAACTTTGTGTACTTTTTTTCTCTTTCTTTTTTTAAACTTTTATTCCTGTCACTCTTTATCCTTTTCTACTTCTCTTTATCCTTTTCTATTTAATCATAACATGGAAACAGAAAGAAATAATAAAACCCAAAGTGCCTTTCAAATGTTGAAAGTTTAATTTTTTGTGAAAAATCTTGTCTTAAAGTTGGAGGTAAAGGTTTTCCATGCTCTTGCTGTCATGAACAGTTGTGTGTGTATATATATTTATATAGCTATGACAACAATGTGGAAATTCTCTCTACACTGGAACAATATAGTTATTTCAGCTTGCTTAAAAAAAAGCAGGACTACCGAAGAGGAAATGGGAATCTAATTTCCAAATTCAATTAAAAGATAATTCTGAGGAACAGATAGAATTATTATCTGTTATCTTTCTGATCAATTGTCTTCTGTGCATGTGAACATACAGGCAGTGAATAAAACCACATCATTTTTGTATAGAAACCCATTCAATATATAGAGGGAAACTAAGGATGGAGAACAAATTTAAAGATTATCAGTTAAAGTGTATCTTTCAGGAGTATTTTGAACATCAGATCAATTGCTGAGTAATGTATGTACATTAACTTCTCTCTCTCTGCCCCTTGCAGGACAGACCTTGTGATGTTTTTTTGACACTATTATTGTAGTCTTCATATATATAGTCTTTTGAGCCCATCTGTAATGGGATGCGTAAGTTTTGATGTAGAACTATGCCACTTATTTCCTAAACAAACATGGCAGATGCCAAAAAGGTCACAGTTTCTTAGGCTGTTCTTTTGTTAAAATATGGGAAGAAAAAAATCTGTGCATAACCATGTGGTGTGGAAAGCTCACAACTTCCGAGATCAGTTGAGTTTATTCTCCTACTACATTCTTGCAGAGTGCTTTTCTATCCTTCAGTCTTGCTTCAGTCTAATAGTTACTGTTGAATTTTGAGGTTGCAGCAAATTCCATGCAGTGCCTATGGAGCCTTTGAATATTCTACATTTTTCCACAAATGTTGAAGCTTTTTTTAAGGTCTTTGCTGTAGACAAGTCCCTCTCAGGAGTCTGCCAGCTTCCGTTCATGCTCTTTTCTTGCTGTTTAAGAATGCTAGCTGGACCCATTCTGCCCTCAAGAAACTTCAAGTGTAGTATATTCAGTTATTCTCAGGAGAGATGCAATCTTTCCTTTGCCCTGGAGGGCCCTACTTGACCCGCAACCCGTGAAGGAGCAAGAAGTAAGCATATTTTGACTCCCCAGTTTTTATAACAGCATATGCATTGTGTAGCATTGATACAACAAACTGGAGACAAATTAAGCACTTTTTCCATCTGCTAAATAGCCTGAAAACCTTTCAGGCAACAGATGAGGCTTTGCATTTGGATGGTGATTTGGAAAGAAGGCAGTGAATTGGCCTGATGCATATGGAAGTGTGAATAGGTGCAAGGATGCGAGAATAAGGGACTGGGGGAGCTGTGGGCCCCCAGTACTGCTTTGTTCAGGAAGCCTTGTAAGAGGGCTCCTGTACTGGGAAAGCTGCTGAATTTGCTTACTGTGGGAGCTGAGATGATAGCTGTGGAAAGGCAGCTGATAATAGCAAACATGGCACACTCAGCAAGAGGTTTAAAGTGGGAGGTTAAACGAGTGTCTGCAAAACTGGCCCTAGGCTCTAGCTAGAAATAAGGGAACTGACTGCTACCCTGAATTTCCTGACAGCTCATCGAAAGCCAGAGATAGGAGATGAAGATACCTAAGTAGATTGCTGGCTAAGCTGACGCATGCACTTATTTTGAAGCTATTATGAAAAATATGAAGCTTAACTTACTGTGCTGGTTGTCAAAGTCACAGGGGCAGGAGGAGCACAAGGATTTACTTCACAGTGTGTGAATGTGCTCCTGGAGTGGCACATTCCACAGCGATGGTGGTGTCCTCGAGGACAGCGTGTGTGCTGCTGCAGGGTGTTTCTGAACGTGGCCTGCTCCTCTTTTAACACTCAGCTGAAGTCTTGGATGCTGTTTGTTCCCTGTCATATGGAAAAGCGTGTGCTTGTTCTGTAGGTGAGACAGCTCATGTGGCCCTCAGACAGAAACAAATTTGGTTATGGATGGAAAATGCCAATTTAGAAGCCATTGTGGAGGACCCAGTTATTTGCAGGTGCTCTTGCCCAGTTTGTTATTAGTTCTTGGATTTTCAGTGTTTTTCTGTATCTATATGCACACACGCATATAGGGTAACCACAGTGATGTTTTGTCCAGGAAACTAATGTTCTTAAGAATTCTGGATTGCAATGACTTGAAAGTTGGCAGGGACTGCTTAATGCACAGGAGACTCCCTGAGCATTTGCTATCATAATTTTTAAGTTCAAATTCCAGCTTTTGTGCATGTTTCTTTTCATGACTTGAGTAAGTCAATAGAAGCCTATTCTTCCATTTCCTCTCTGCTGTGCATGGAGTGGAGATTGTTGTCTTCTGCTTGCCTTTTTGAATGGTAATCCGTATTGATGGATTACAGGATGGTTTCTCATCAAAGGAAATGCAACTAATACAGGGATGTAGGTGTGTATTCTTAGTGCCACTTGCTCCTATTGCCCAAAATAAATTAGTAATGTTTTTAGGACCTTTGTAGAGAGTCTCTGGTTCTGCAAAACTGGCAGATCTGTTACATACTGAGCAAGAACTCCATGTAGATACTGTAAACAGAGGGAAACCTTCTTTGCTGCTTGCAACAGCTTTCCCATTGGAAATGTCTTAAAAATAATGACAATGCAGATTTCCTAAAGACTAAACATGACTCATTCGCAAAGCTTGTGAGACTGTTTATAACAGCTCCATCCAGTGGCTTCTGCTATAATATGAATACAGGGCTTGGCTCACATGGGTTCAAGACCTTCAGGGCTGAAAAATGTTACTTTGAGACACATGATTTGACATTTATCACCTTGTAGAAGAAAGCATAATGAAAATGAAAGATGTGGTGTTTACATCTTGCAGTTAGTTGTGAGGAATTACTCTACTTTTTTTCTTTGTACTGCTTGTATCAAATGGCTTCTACCTCTTGGCGTGCAATGAGACACCATCCCTCTTCAGTGGCTGGAACACAAATTATGTTTGTTATGAAGATGAATAGAGTGCCTGTATGCAATGGATTTTTGAAAGAGTGAAATAGCCCAGGTGAACTCACTCGTGCAGTAAAAGGCCCGCTCTGTGGTTTAGGAGAGAATGTTGGAATTTTTCAGCAAGTTTTTGATGACACATTCTTGTTGAATGCCAATTTTTTTATACAAATTCTTTGATATTGAAAACATGAGCCTTAATTTTGAAACTTAGTTTTTCCCCCCTTCACGTTTAAACAAATTATTCAAATGAGTTGTTTTTTGTTTTAATCTTGTCTCTTATGAGTGATGCAAGTAGATTTTCATTGCAAAAATTTAAAATTTCAATTTTCTTTCCAGTTCAGAATGGGAAAAGCTTTCAAAATCTCAAACAATCTCATGGGTCAGAGAAAAATGTTTCCCACGTGGCTCTGGTCAATGGGAGCACTACTGTAAACTTCACTGTACTTTGGATCAGGCCCTGAGAGCATATTGGAGATTTTGTCAGCCTCATTGATTGCACAAATCAGCCTTGTTATGAGGAAACATTCCTGGGCCAGACAGCACTCTGACATTTGTCTGTAGTTTTCACATTTAGGAGAGATTATTGTCTCCAGAGGGTCATTCTTAATGATTTAAATCTGAGGTAGATCGTTTTTTCTGGCAGCGTGTGTGTGTAATCTAATCCATATATTGTTGAAAATAATTGGAACGAGCATTGAGTTGCTATATGGATGTGGTCAGTCAGTATTGACGACATTGAAACTTGCTGAGTAGGTGGTATGAATTATAAGAGGACCTGGAAAACCAAAGCAAAAAAAAAAAAATAAATTCAAAACAGGGCAATGTGGAAGTAGAAATGCTTTCCACTGGGATTACTTTGGAAGCAAACAGTCTGAGCTTTAGAAAATTTGCTCGTGTTAATTACATGTTGGAAAACATCACATAGACCGTATGACCCAGCGTATGTAAAATTTTTGTTTGTTCCCTATGCAAAGGGGTGGCTGGTGATTTTAGGCACATCCTCCGAGTGAGAGATGGTGTGTAAACTGTACCACCCAAGGAGCAGCCCCGGGAGGCAGTGTGACTCACAGACACGCTGCTGAGACAGAAATCCCTCCCTGCTTTCCCTGGGCTTTTAAGGCTGTGAAATAGAAAGATACTGCTGTTTTGTTTTTTGTTTTTGTTTTTTTTACCATGGTAAAGTTTGGCTGCAGTGCCACAGCTATATGGATTAGTAGTTGGGAGTGGGAGAAGGATGCTTGGAGTCCTGGCTCCTCATCTTCAGGAAGGGGATGTGTGGGCAACTCCAGTTTGTATTGTAGCCTAATATCAGAGTAACTTATGGAAGTGAGTTATTTCTTGAGCCTGCTGTGGTAAAGCATTTCAACACAGTTCCTTTAAATGTTGATTGGATTTAAATATGTGCTTAAAAATACATGCTCTAACACTTCACCAGAGAAAAAATGTTGTTATGAGATTATATTCCCTCTGCCTATGTGTATGCTCCAAGTTACAGTTCAGAATATTACATCTAGTATCTCTGAATTACTGTGCTGTCCTGTGGTAAAAGGGCTTTTTGCTGACTTCAGTTTCTGATACCTCTCTACTTCTTGTTAATTGGAGAAATATTTTAGATGTAGTTTATTAGGACTTGGTACTATCTATTAGCATTATTTCTGCATACTAATGGTTTACTTGGTTTAAAATACTTGGTTTAAAAACAGGAGACGTGTGTGTGAAGTATTCTAGGTAGTACCCTACACAAAATTAGAAATCAACAGCAGTGTTTTCCCCAGAGGTGCAAGGTCCAGTTTGACATACATCTAACATGTTGAACTGATTAGGAAGGTGTTTTAGTAGGAAGAGAGCCAAATTTAAGCTAGCAGGTTGAATTTTATTTCAGGCCCAAGAGTTAATTTTGCAAAAGAAATTAAGCCTTCCATTTCCCACCCCTTGACATTTACATTTCGTCCTTTGCTTTCTGTGGTTGCGTTAATTGTCAACTGAGAGAGTTATTCAATCCACAGGATGATTTCTTCAATGTGAGTAGTTTTAAGATATGGCTTTTTAAACCTTCATCTTATTGTAGTTTTAGTGTAAACCTTGTGCAAAAGACAGTTTTTGGAAGTTCCATTGAAACTACACTTATAAATATTTCACTCACATGATTAGATCAACACTAAAGTCAACCTCTTAATTTGTTTAAATTGTAATCATTGTTATCGACTCCTATTTTTAATCAATATTACCATGCTGAAAGAGACCTTAGCCTGGAGTTTCTGTGTGGTTTGGGTTTTTTCACCTTCCACTGATTTAATCTGTTGGTTGTTTCTCATGTGAATGAAGGAACCTTTAGATAAAGTGAGACAGGATCTGAGAGATGAGTATGTACCCAATCTTGGCATTTATGTAGGCACAGAACTCATGTTCATACCAGTGGAAACTCTTTGCTATATTGCTGTGCATACCTACGTGAGCTATGCAAAAGACTTAAGCTGTTTTTGCATTGGAAAATGTGGAAAACTCTGGAACTTATGATACTGCAGAAAGGAATTATTTCAAGTAAACAAATGTAGATATTTCCCTGCCTAACATAGGTGAAGGCTTAGCTAATGCATTCCACCTGTGATATTCATAAGGGGAACTCCAGAGACCAGCTTAAAGCTGCACCTAGAAGACTTCTAGTAAAGCATCTATTGAATTGGTAAACAGCAAAGTTATGTGCAAGACAGGATTATTGACCTTTATTTTTAGGGCAGTTTGTTCAGAAAAGAGAAGTTGTGCTCATAGTTAACAGATCATTTCCAATGTTCTGATATTGCATTGGAGTTAAATGTCATCGATATTTGGATTTTCTGAAGATAACTTTTAAAGCTCGTTAAATTAAATCTTGCACTTTGTACCTTAATGGAATCTTCAATTTTAAAAGGGCAGTGAAGGATTTTTAAGTACCTCCTCCTTCCCCACCTTCCCACCAGACAGAACATCTCAATAGTTTGAATATGTGCCTCTTCATATAGGATCTTTCAGAAGTATGTGGCACTATGGACTTTACAAACTGGGGAGTAAATCTGCTACTTGCACATTTGTATACAGGATTTCCCCCTTCCCTCCCGCCTTGTAGAATCTTGCTTCTGGGGCTGAAACTCCTACATAGTCTAATCATCAGTGTTGGCTGATACTAGAGTTGCAGACCTTAGGCTGTAACAAAAGTGACAAAGCTGCTGTAAGGAAGGAAGAGGAATGGAAAGAATTAAGTTTGTGTTGACTGCGTTGTGGGTATCTCTTAGCATGAGGTAGCAGTGGAGAACAATGTTTATTCATTAAGATATAATTGCTTGGAGCTAGATGCATTTCTGCCTTCCATGCTGGTTTTCTTTGAATCCTTCTGTTGAGATTTTTCTTTCTCATTGCTGTAATTTGCTATGCACTGATGGGGATGAATGTCATCAAAGGTTGAAGCTTTTGATGTTTCTAATATAAAATGCAAATGTTTAACAGATGAAAATTATTTGCTAATAAGTATCAAAAGAAGTACAAATAAAAAACCTGGTGTAATAATTGCTAAAAATTCAAGTGACTTATTATTAAACAGTGGGTAGGCCCTTCTTTGATGTATGTAAATATTTTCAGACAGAAGCGTCCTTGTATTGTTAGAGTGTAACTGCTATTTTCATTTTCTTTTAAACCTCACTTGAAACATGCTGGGGAGGTGTAGAACTGGTGAATCTTCCTAGATATAGTGGAAACTGAGGGGATAGAGGCAAGATGGAGTCTTTCAACTGCTGATGATTCCCATCCCCTTGACTGTTTAATTTGGGAGACTGTTCCTGACTCATAGATCTGGCAGAAACTCTTTTGTTCTGTACAGACTCCTACAAATTGCTTGTGTTCAATATTGAGCTTAATGGGTCCTCATGTGTATCTGAAGTTTCTGCAGGCTGCTGTAATAAATATTGGGAAGCTTAAAACTGTCTACAATCAGGATTTCAAATTGAAATGTGGACTTGTCTTGACTATATCACGCGAAGGCCCATCTTGCTGCTGATCATTGCAGCTGATACGGAGCAATGCTTTACTGTCTTTTATCATGACAGCCTGAGTTTTTGTAGTACTACAGCTGAAATCTGGGAAAGAATGTTGGGCCGGACGTGTCCAATCTTGACTGTTTTTTGGCTGATCAGTATTTAGGGGTCAAGGTGCTTTGGCCTTTGGATATCTTCACTTGCAGTTTGGAATGGCTGAAGTATTAAAACCCTTAAGTGCATTTCTTGTCAAAGACGTCTTAAATCAAACACATCTTAAATGAGTTACTGAAAAGAAACAGTTTCCACTTCTTCCTTAATCTGTCTCCCTTGCTCAGTAATTGATGTCTAGTTTCATGAGTCATATTTAACTAGCCTCAGGTTAAATCTCTTACAGCCTAATCCCGTACATCCTTCCCTAGTCAATGTCTGTGCTGGGAGTTGGTGGAGGTTTTGCATGAGTAAAGACTGCCAGATGGGTTTCTGCAGGAACTTGTATTGTTTTTATCTAGAAGGGGAAAAAACTTCAGGAAAAATCAGCGTCTATAGTCTTCGCCTCTTGGGTGACTGGAGAGGCGCCCTGCATTGATTCGGGGATTCCCAGGGAGTAAGGGGTTCTGTTGTATGGACATGCAAGATACGGATGTTTTCAGGATCTGATGTTATAACACATAGGAAGCCAGCCAAAAGCAAGTTTGTGTCTGATATCCCAAGCAGATATTTCAACAGGGCTTGAGTTAAAAACAGGCATAACAGCCAGAACTTGCTGATCCCCACAAGTGAATGAGGACTTCCCCATGTAGGAAGATGGAGGTGGGAATGTGTGAGTTATGCTGTTTTGATTTCTGCCACTACTGCAAAGAAAGCTCTCCTGAGCTGTGAAAGTTATACATAGAATCCATTTTTCAAAATACTTAACAGCCATTCTTTTCCCTCACTTATTTTTGTCTAGTATTTTGTTATGGAAAAGGAAGAAAAAACAAGGGAAGAAAGGCATCTAGTAACAAGAATTGTCAGTTTTGCTTGATGCAAAGGAAAATGTGACTGTAATGCCAATTTTCATTACAAATCAAACTTTCAACAATAAAAAGTCATCATATAATGGCTGTTTTCATTATTGTTGCTGCTGAAGAAACAAAATACATTGGAAGACAAAAAAACATCAGAATTTTTTCCTGACTACTGTCAGTCACTCAAATTAACAAAGAGGAAGAAAGTTGTGCTCTTTTGTCTTTTCTTAGTTTGTCATCTCAGTGTTATACATAGTAGAGAGTCTGTAAGTGCCTTGCCCCCTTTGTTTTTCTGTTGTCCCTGTGATTGTTTCCTTTCATAACCAGACCAATTAACATGTCGACAGAAGAGAACCACTTGTGGATTTTTTTTTTTTTAATTTCCTCTGAATCTGGAGCAAAGTTTAGCAGATAAATAGACTTGCCTTTAATGAAAGAGGGGAAATTGCAAATGGGAATTTCACTAGACACATGTCATTAGTTACTCCCACAAGTCTTACAGGTGTGACATTAATCAGGTTGTGGGCCATGTTCTTGGAGTCTCAGAGGGATCTGACACCATCTGTGTGGCTCCTGTGTTCAGGGTCACTAACTGAGCATGCAGAAAAAGATCACTTCCTGAGGTATCTCTGCCTTTGAACAGGCCTTTTCCACCCCATGGCAGATATCTCAAACAGCCAACACCTGAAGGGCATCGCTTTTCTAGTATTGACACTGATGGATGTACCCAGAGCTAAATTAGCACTTCCTCCTTGCCTGAAACTCTGGCTGGCCCATGTGCGTACAGGCACTGCCGTGGAGTGGTGAGTGAATGTTGCTAGATCCAAGGAAACCAAGAAGGATGTGAATGATCATATGCAGAAAGTTCCCATTTTTCCTACTTAGCAAATTTTTAAAGATTGTTATAAAGGGGCAGCAATTAAAATTTTAGGGCTTGGTCCTCAATTATGCCGTACCTTAGTAAGTCTTGGAAAAGAAATTCTTTTAAAAAGATACTGCACTTCTTGGTTGTAAAGATATTTCTCCATGTTACATCACCTACCGTGTGGGAGTCGGGGACAAAGAGATTTCCTGCCCCCCTTCTCCTCCCCAGCCCCCATGGAATATCAGTTAAAGGTAGATAAGCAATAAATTATTTGCGTTCTCTCTCTTCTTTGCATAGCTAACCGTGTAGTCATCCTTTTCACTCGAGTCTGGCTGTCTAGTTAGTGGTTTTATATTAAGCATCTGCAAGTTAGACATATTGCTCTGTATCTGAGGTAGCACAGAAGGTCCAGCTTTTGGACTGTAATTCCCATTGGTTTCTACCAAAGCCAGGTATTCTTTAGGCAGTTGTGTTCATCCAGTCCCAGACTGTACTGTGGAGAGAACAAACATCCTAGGGGTAGTTATCTGTATTTTAATTCAAGAAAATAACTTGCTGAATTTCTTCCCTTGGGAAAATATTCCCTGATATAGTTTTAGTTCTAGTCAAGCATCACAGTTTCAGTATCTAACACAGACCTAGTTTCCTTTAGGCTTACAAGTCTAACAACTTGGGAACTGTTTCTCCCTCTCCCTTCCCCCCAAGAGATCATGCTTGCTAGACGGGCTTTCCCAAATTCTCACAGCTCTAATCTGGATACCATTTAGTGTGACAGCCTTCTTCCCGGGTTCCCACAGCTGGTTAGTGTTTTGAATTCCAGCCTCATGAACTCATATCAGGCTACATGGGCTAATGCTCCGAGCACAACCTAGAGCAGATATCTCTGATGACAGAGTAATGGAGAAAACTGTGGTACTTTCTGAGTGTTTATAAATGCACAGTCATTTGTGGTGTTCTTCAATTTCTATGGAGAGTAACTGACTGTAATGCCTCATAGAGGCATTTAAATGTTAATGGCGGTGAAAATAAAATCATTACAGTATGTTTGATGAAAGACCAGTAAAACAACCTGCTGCAATGGGAAAAGCCTTATCAAATCCCAAGGGTCACAAATATGGCTAAGGATATCACTTAAATAATTACTCTTATCTCTGACTAAACTCTTACAAAGGAAAAGTCCAGGAAAAGTGTGTCCTATTCTCTCTCATAACATTCAAACTTTACCTTGAATAAATAGTGTTTCACATAGTAAGAGACAGTAGCTGTCAAAGAGCTCAATGGGCGTAGCACCCCCTGTTCAAGCCTGGTGTGGATAATGCCATTGAATTCAGTTCCTTGGACTTGTTTAGGGCTGGGTTTGGAAGCAGTCTCTGGTTTAGAGGGGTGCTTCTCACTCCCCCTGCTCGTTTTGGGGTGGGGGGCCACCAGCATATGGCTGGATTTGGAGAGATTTGGAACCCCAAACTCTACTCATGCATTTGAGAATCCTGTGCTCAGCACTGCTGTCAATTAGACCCGTAAATCTCTGAAAATCCAGCACTTAAAGCATTCCCAAAGTAGTGTCTTCTGTGGGAACACTAGTTCTGGGATGTAATTGAGTAGAGATGTGAAAAGTTGTAGAGAGCCGGGTAATTTCTGATATAAACTGCAGCAGCTCTACTGATTTTAGGAAGGGTTTGACAGTCTGTACTAGTGCAGGATCCAACCTACCTCCTCATCTTGAGTCTTCAGTTCTTTTTTCCTTAAACAATGAAAAACCCTTTTAGAATTAAAAGTAACTATACATCAAAATGGAAGTGATTGGTGGCACGTGTTGAGGGCATCTAGAAGCAGTGGGTGGAAGTCGAACATTTGCCTGCAATTGCGCTGTTCAGAATACTATTAGGGAGCTGTTTTACCTAAAATTTATGAGGGTGAAGCTGCACTCGGGGCACATGAGAAAGGATTTCACTCTGAAGCGTTTTCAAAACACTTGAATGTTTGTTTTTCCTTTGATGTTGACACAACTGCATCCCATGACTTGCCCATCCTAATCCAGTGAGTAGCAGTCAGGAAATTGAGTACTGTGTGGATGGGAAGTAACTTTCATTCATGGAGAGGATGTAAAGAACACCGTTTATTAGGAATCTGTAGATGGATCTCTCTATTTAAACATCCAAGCCCATTCTGAGGGGACATCAGATTCCTAGGATGTTGTTCAGCTTGTGGCCAGCTCCTGCCCTAGATCTTTGCCTGGTAGAAAGTCAGCAGAGATGAAGATGTGGCCCAATAGAAGAGAATCGGTGTAGTCAGAATTTCAGAGTCTGACCAAGTATAATAAACCCCAAAACTTATAGCAAGCAAGTGGATCTTTGTACCTCAGAAGAAAATACACTTATTTTGCTTTATTTTTGTAGGAAAGCAGAGGCTTTTCCTTATCATGCCCTTTGGCATAACCAGGTGGTTAACTTTGAATATTTCTGTAGGTGAGAACTTTGACTTGTATATGAAACATGAATGCAGGGCTAGAAGGGATTTGTCATCTACCAAAAAATAAAAATTCCAGGCGAGCGACCTGCTCTACAATCCATTTGTAGATTGATCAGGCTGTTTAAATTTGGATGTTTGGTATCTATTGAGGGGCAGTCTCAGAACCTCGCTTCTCTGATACTTCAAAACCCTTCTCATTTCTCTTCTAAATGTGGTAGTGCTCAACCTTTTCCAGGTGACATGATCATCCTGGTAAAAAAGGGGTGTTTAACCTGGATATCCTCTAAAATGTGATACATCTCTGTGACATTTTATGTCAGAGGAAGAAGGTAACTGGTTCCACTGCTGAATTCTAACCAGGAATTATTCAGACCTTTAGGAAACATGGGAGAGCAAATGTTTACTGACCGTGTAATTAGCATGATGATTTGCTCTGTCTATTGGCCCTTAGCACCGTATTTCCTGTCTGAGCAGTGGAAAGCAAAAATATTAGTTGCTGTTTTACTAGAGGAACAAGTGTCTTCCAAATGAACAAATGATCTATTACCAGTCTTGCAGACTCTTCCCATGGGAATAGGCATTTTGCTTCTTTTTTTACAGCCAATTTCTTTCATACAGCAGGTTCCCAGACACATCAAATGCCTCACATGTTAAGCTATTAGTTAAGATTTATAGTCTCCATTTGTGTTATCAGAGTGAATTACACCACGGCTGGCAGTCAGACTTCTTCTCATGGACTTTTATAAAAATGAAAAAATAAATTAATAAATTGGTTTTTGATATCTAATGGTTTCTAAAACACAAGACATTCTGAAGTCTCCTCTTGTGTTCGCATGTTTGTTTTTGTATTGCTGGGCAGCCTCCTTTGCTTGATGAAAGAATAAAATATATGCACAATGTTGATGGGTCTTCCATAGACAAAGGCTGTTGAAGAGGTTTGGAGTGAAATTCCGTGATTGTCCATCACTTTGCTGTTAACAGAGCTCAGTTGAGTCATGAGAGGAAGATATAGACTTAGCAGATGGAAGATAAGCGCTTTCTACATTAGGTTTTCTTAGTCTAGATCTTCAGCATACAGTAGCAGAGGTGGAAAGATATTAGTGCTTTTATACTAAGCTAGAGCTTATGAGCCTTCATCCAGTACTTTTCCTTTCTAGCTTTAAATGTTGTGGAAACATCTTTCCAGTAGGGTAAAACACAGAGAATAAAAGCAAAATTTGCTGTTTGAAAAGTGAAATGAGTTTCTGGAAAGATCAAATAAGCTTTTTTTAATGTTTCTGGGAAATTTTCTCTTAACTGATTTGCCAATTTATATTTAATTTTATGGGGTAGCTTGGAGTTGAATGGGAATGTCACTTCTAACTGTGAGAATCAAGAATTGCGTATCAAGGTATAAGCAAATCATTCGTTGGTGGACAGAGGGGAAATGGGGAATGGCATCTCCAAAAAGGAGACTTTGAATTTCCTCCAGCCCTGCAGCTTTTTTCTAGCTGTGTGATAAGTCAAAAGGAATAAACTTTTTTCAAAAAGATGGAAGCAAAGCCTTGCACTTTTCCCTCACCTGTCTTCCATCACTCTCCACTGTAAATGTTGAATTCTTTAAACTGCAGTTAGATATGCTTTTAAAAAAACAAAGAAAGAACAAACAAAACCTCAATTTTCAAGGTTTAGAATTTTTTAAAGAGAGTGAGGAAAAAAGGGCAGATCTTTTCAAACCAGAAATATTTCATTTTGCAAACTTTGACCTATAAAAGTAGGAACTAATGCATTTCTTAGCTAACAACTTAGCTCTACTTTTATCCATTTCAGACAAAGGAACTGATATTTCTCTTTAACGCCTGCTGTTCAGTCAGCAGCCCTGACACTGCATCACATCCGCTACTGCTTTAAGATACCTCTGTTCTCTGAAGTGAGACCACAAGATCTGCTATACCTGATAGTGAACCTCAGGTTTGAGCTGATCCATAATAACACAACTTAAGTGCTGATACTTTAGCCGCTCACCCACAGAGCTCCAATGTTTGCTGTCTTTTTCTTGGGGGAGATGTCACAATTGTTTCATTTCCAAGAATTATACTGTTTATGTAGTTCCTGGCTATAACAGTCGGTTCTACGTATTTATGTGTCTTTAAGTTAGAGTAAGACTTCTACAGTAGTTATATAAAAAATTTCATATTGTAGGGTAATTACTAAGTAATTCTGATGGCTATTATTTATTGCAGTGATAGTGGCCTGATTTATTTTTTTTTTACAAATGTTTAATCAACATTTTACAGAAGGAAGTAGATTATCTTTGGTAGAGATTTGTAGTTTAAAATAGGCTTGTTTTCACTTCAGTGCTGAGCAGAATAGCAGAGTCTGTTTTTCATGTTCTTTAAGTTACATTTTTCTGCAGTAGAAAGAAAACTACAAAGCTGCACTACTGTACAGTGGTTTAGTTCAATTGCTTTTCATCTTGGAGACCTGATACTGATTTAAGTCATATGTCAAACCGAGTCTGTTGCATTCTAGCCAATGAATCTTTATCCCAAATCTCATTGTCTGCCTGAGCTTCATCCAATTAATGAATTTCAGCACAAGAGAGGGCTGGAGGTTGTAGGTGAGTATGTTGGCGGGGCCATTTATCATCTGCCTTACACCTGTTTGCCTTGTTTTTGGTTGCCTGCCCAATAATGTGAGGTCCTGTTGTGACAAAGCATTAAAGCACTTGTGCAACTTGGATGTTCCAGGTAGTTGTATTGAAAGTCAGACTGTCACCGGTGATGTGACAGCTGATGTAATGCTATTGCATTGGATGGAACAGTGCAAGTTCACATCTTTTTAAAATCTGGGATCAGCAGACAAGGTTAAAATTACTATGCTACAGGCTCATATACTGAATGTCTTGCTAACTGTAAAACTTAAGTAGAAGTTAAAAAAAAATAAATCTAGCACTAACTTATTTGACTATAATAAAATATTTAAAAAATTACATGTACTAGGCCTGATTTTAAAAATGAAATTTCTTTATCCCTGCTTGAATTTAGCATATTCATAATTTTTGTTTACTTTTATTCTTTTATCCCCTCAGACAATATCATGTTTCAGGATACCCTTCTTAAAGTGAAGACAGTTTGAGATCTTGTTTTCCAATATTGTAAATACAGTAGGATTTTAGTCTATCAATGTTTACATATGGATTTAAATTTTGAGTGACCCTGTGTAAAAATGATCAAATTGTGTTATAAAAGTACAGGTAAATTTTGAGATTGGGTAGACCACAGTCTAAACAAGTATTTTATGCTGTTGAAGCCTGTTGAAATCTCCCCAGAGTAATTGTTTGAAAACACAGTAGGTAACAATTGTGTTACAGTATTCTTCTGAGATGTTAAGTTTATAAACAACTGTAGGGGAGTGTCTAATGTGTAGAGTCAGGCAATCCTATTGATACCTGTCACCTCTCCTGGAGATAATAGAGTGGGAACGATGCTTTATCTCAAGGTATTGTGGCATATAAGGTGCTTCTCAATGTGAAAGGGTATCTGTGAGAGTGAAAAGGGAGAAAGTGAGTTGATGGAGGCAGGAAGTATCCAGCAAAAGGGAGAATCTCACTGTATTTCAAGGGGAGAACATCCCGGGAAAATGAGAACAAGGGCAATATGAAGAGAGGACCTCAAACCTCACTTTGCTGTGAATGTGATGGGTGAATCTCTGGCAGGAGCAGTGTTCTTCCTACATCCTTTACTTTGTAATGATAGGTCACTGATATCCAGGAGAACAGCAGTGTTAGGATGATATTTCTTTATCTTTACCTTAGAAATAATTGCAGTGATCATTTTAAGCAATTTTAAGTATGCAAAATGTGACCCATTAGTAATTTTCCAATTCCCACCAGCCCTTGCCGGGTTTTTGTCATTGTCAGACAAGATAAACCCTGGGAGAGAAAGCAAGGAGCCAGCCACTTTGTCTTGTCAGGCAGCTTCTCCAACACGTTCACTGGAGTGGGATTCTTTCCCTGCAGCAAACCTACACATGTCATGTGTCAGGCTCTTTCCAGAGGGTGGGAACCTCTCTGCCCCTCTCCTTTTTGCTTCTCAAAAAAGTCAAAGACACCCAGCGAGCACTTGTACACATGTAGTTAGTTGGTGGTCTGCCCGCTGGCTTGCAAATTGGGCTCTTTCCAGGGGGGTAGGCTAGCATGTGGTTTCCATCTCGGGAGCTCTCAAAGCCTTCTCACAGTGCCACATGAGCCTGCTTTAACAACTTGGGAAGAGTGCAGCTTCTTTCAGGTACTTGGGTTTTGGTAGCCCTCCGTTTGTTTAGCTACACCCCTGAAAATAAATGTTTACAGAAGGAGTGTAAGGCATTTTGATTTACCTTTTGACTGCTTCTCTCTTAGCTGTGTCTGGTCGTTAGTTTTCCTCTGTGGCATCTGGTCTGCAGTCTCCTGAGCATACTCCTGCACAGCTAGGCCTGCAGTGGAGACTGTTCAGACTTCCCCTTAATTTCTATATCTGCTGAGCTTCCTCTCTTTTTTTTTTTTTTTTTTTTTGCCTTTGAGGTGATGTGGTTTTGTCTCTGCCACCTTCCCTTCTCTGTGGATAAACTAAAGCCATGCCTAACCCAACATGGGCAAAATATTCACTGAATGCTCATTCATTAGGAGACCTCTTCTCATCCACCTACTGTGTGGTAAGATGTTTGATAAATGCTCTTACTTCGCTTTAGTTGTGGAACTGGCACTAGGCTGAGGATGGCAGACCCTCAGAGAAAGGCGCTGGTTTGCAGGAGTTCTGATTTCAGTTCTTGGCTCTGCCATAGGCAGCCTGGTCCTGTTGGTGGATCTCCCTGCTCTCATTACTCATCTGTAAGAAATGAACAACAGTTTTTCTTTTCTCCCATCTGTGGTTGTTCCTGTCTGCCTTGACTGGATGCTTGTTTACATGAGTAGTGCCTATCAGTGCCTGTCCATCATTGCTTGTAGTCTCATTAATTACTGATATAAATAGTATTTTCTCATTTCAAGAAGTCATTCTTCATAAAGTCACAGCCCTGTAAAAGCTTAGGCTTTCAGAATTAGACTTTAGAAAACCCTGATATGCTGCCTAGATGATATAGGTTGTTACGGTGTCAGCCAAGATGTCTCTGAGTTTTTGCCATACTCTGGAATTATCTCTTCCTCCCACCCCCATCTTGCCTCTCTCTGGTTTTATGAATGGAATGTCATGATCTGCATCTGCATAAAGGTCCTTTCATTACATGCTCTGTTCTTAAGACATTCATGGAGGTTAATTTGGGGAAAAAATTCTTTGCAATACACGACATTTTCCTTCCATTATACTTCAGCTGTCCCAGATTTATGTGGAAAGATTACATATAACATCTTATTTGTAAGAATATGTACACTCATCATCCACACAGACAAAAATATTACAATGTATTCTTTCTGTGGGGGAAGATCTGTGGCCAGCCAGGGCAAATTACATCATGGGACTAAACAGTTTTTTATCAAAATCCTGAATTGACATAACTAATTTGCAACACTTCTTATGTGCTTTCCGAATCAATGTTACCAGAAGACCAGATGCACAACTCAAGTCATTGCTGACTTTGCCACTGTCTTTTGCCTTTATCTCTTTTACAGAGTTTCTGGTAACATAAACATTTGCAGCCCAAACCTAGAAAGACTTGTGGGAAATCAAACCAATTTTTTTTTTTTTATTTCTTTCAGCAGCAGCTTGCTCATCCTTATTTTATTTTTTTTTGGTTCCCAACATGTTAACAGATGTAAATATGAATCATATTTCATTCTCAGACTCCTTATAAAAATACACTCAGAACCAAAGTTTCTGAGTAATAAAAATTTTTGGATGCATCTCCAAACCACAATGAAACACCCTATCCCCAAACGAGTCAAGGCTTGGCTTGCACACCTCTGTCTGAAAATGAGAGGAGAAATCTTTTGAATAGCATTGCTGTTTATTTACGTGTCTCTTACTTTTACAGACAAGCAGCACTGATAAACCGATGTATGTGTGTCGCTGCGTGCTTCTGTGTGTGTTTAGGTGTATGGTTTCCTGTCTTCCTTATCGTCCCTGTCTGTTCTTTATGACTGATCTACACTGTAGACATTTTTGTGGTTTTGATGGCTAAAATGAGCTGATATTCATTGTTTTCAGTAAGCCTCCTTCTCCAAACGCTTCAAGTAAAATTCAGAATTAAGCTTCTGAGCTTGCTTCTGCACCAGGAAAGTCGGTATATATTAGTGATCTGGGATTATATTTAGGGTAGAGAGTCTTCTATGAGTTAACATATCAGCCAGTGCACAGGAACTGGTGCTGTGAGTTGGGTGTGAAGTTTGTTTGAGTTATTGGAAGGAATCTGGCTGGCTTCAGGCTTGCTGTAATGACCTCTAAGAAAAGACCCTTAATTTAAGCTCAAAATAAATTCTTTTCCTTGGTTAATGATCTCAGGATGGATGGGCTACATACAATCCTAATAAACTGAAAAAGGCTGGGACATGAGTCTGAGTACAGGCTTGTGCTGGTTGCTTGTCTTAAGTGTTAGGCAGTTGAGTAAAACTCTCGGTGCAGTTTTGATATACAGCAAGTAACAGTCACCCAAGTGACTTCTGGGAACTTTATGGGAATAAAGAGTAGGCATGGCCTGGTCCCAGTGGGTTGTCTGAGTGAGGACACCATTTTGGGAAGAGAAAAAATATTCAGCTTATGCGGATGTGAACTGTGCTGTGTGTTCCTTTGGCCTCAGGGCTGGAGAATAGGCCCAGCCCACTTTGGTAGTATAGGCATAGCTATTGATGTTTTCAATTGAAGCTTTGTATTCTGAATATTCTAGTTCTGGGCTCTACATCCCTTTTTCCATGTTAGCAATACACACAGTGCGGACACCCACGTTTAAGGGTTTAGATTTGGTACTATGAGCTGGCAAGCTTCAGTCTCACCTGCTGAAGAAATCAGCTGCTTTGAACAGAAAACTCTTAGAGTGGGCTTAATTAAGCATGGACTGTTTGACTTAACTGGGTTTTGATTCTAATGGGTTATTTTTTCTGGCCACAAGCCAACATAGCAGAGGTTGTTCATTAAGTGCAAGCATTCACTTTCGTCCTCTCTCACCAATTCATAAGCATCTTGCTATTGTGTGTGATCCTGTGGCACTGAATGATTCTTGCTTTCTCTATGGACTTTGCATGGACTAAATGTTTGTGCCTTGCACCCCCAGAGCTACAGGAATCCCAGTCAATAGCAGGAACAAACAGCAGTAATGGGAGGCTGGGCTGTATAGAAGAATTTCTGAGGTGAGGAACGGGCTATTCCTCTGTAGGACTTCCTTCCATAACGTAAGCCTCCAGTCTTTGTTTAGAAATGAACCTTTAATTGCAATGGGAGTTAATGAAAACTCTTCCAGGAAGAAAAGGGTATTGCTATCACTTGGCTGTAAATGCTCTTGAGGGATTCCTTGTACATAAAATACCCCTCAACGCAACTCCCTCCCCCAAACAAAAAACCTTTGTCACTCCCTCCCCTTAACTTAAACAGTCAGGAGCACTGAAAAGTGGTTTCTGCTTCATTATGCTCTTTGCATGGGCAAGGCAAAGCCATATATGCTGCCTCTATCCTCTAGATAATGTCTTTAAAACAGAAAATAAATCAGCAATGATTCACTTCTGTGGGAAATACGCTTCTTTCTTTGCTTATTTTGGGGTTTAATGTTACTTTGGAATATGTGTCTGCATGAAGAAGTGAAGAGGTAAAGCGAGGTTTTACTCTTCTGAATTTGGTTTTCTAGACGAGGACCCAGACGTGAGCAGTAGCAGTGTGTCATGCCTGCTTACATAGCAACCTGGAGTAGAGCAAATGTGGCCTGCTGGTTTTTCTTCTCATATCAAATCATAGTATTCTGGGAATGCCTAGGATATCCCAGGCTTTATGTCATGAAATGAGTCATTTGAGGATTTTTTTTTTCTGCTGTAACTGTAGAACATTCATATAGAAAGATCTCTTGCTAGTGTTTGCTTTGTGTTTACCATGAACAAACAAGCCAGAGGAGTATGTGGTCAGCATGATGGTGAGGGTTTGAAGCAAAGAGAAAAGCCAAAATGAGTGTAAACATGATCAAAGCTTTACTCTAACATGCATGCTTAAAGCACTTTCCCAGTATTTATGGGAAATCTATTTAGGACCTTGTGTTACCAGGAAAAGTTTTCAGCTCAGAGTGATGTCCTTATGCCAAATAAGATGCTGGATGTGAGGCTATTGTTACTACTTTTCTTTTGCTGAGCTAATTTTCTGAATGTATGTTGCTGCAAAAGTGTTCTAATTCTCTACTTATGGACTTGATTTATTTTTTTTTTTATGTGCATCACCTTATTAGTATAGGTGAGAGTAGGGGGATTGGGAAGGGAAGAAGAGAAAGTAGTTGGAAGTTCCTTTCTGAAAGCATTAGCTGGCTGAGCTGAATGGGCTCAAAAGCTGACATGAATTGTTTTTACAGGGAAACAGCAATTACTTCTTTCACTGTGAATTGGAAGAAATAGTACCTCGGCAATGTGATTCTTAGTCATCATGTTTTGCAAGACCATTTTTATAGAGCTTTTGTAACAACTCTGTTTATACTGCAAACTAAAATCTAAGGTTACTTTTATTTTTGCCTGTGAATGACTTGATGTGATAATGAGCTGGCTTTCTTCCTTCAAGAAAAAGCTTGCTCTTTTGGGGGGAGGCGGGGGGAAGCGAAGTCTTCTTTGTTGTGTTGGAGATCTTATGCTATTACAGAAAACAATGTTGGGTGATGTAACAGAGTTCAGCCCTCACTGCACTCATGAAATACTGTTCATGTATACCTCAGGGCAGAATTAAACATGGTGGAGCTTATTCAAATTTCGGTCTGAAAAATCTTGCTCAGCATCTGTTTCTGAGGCTCTCTCAACTCTGCAACAACCCACTGGATCTAAGAGGGATCTCATTAGGGTTACCTTTCCTGCCGGAGCTGAAATCGTCTTTGATTCTGCTTTGTTTTTCTCAAAGACCATGGGGAGAGCAACTCCATGTCGTTTGTCTGCTTCCCTTCTGTGAACTCATTCCATTGAGTGTGCCTGTCAGCAGCTGGTACTGCTGTGCATCTGGGACATCAACATCATTGATCCACTTTCCCTTTTGTTTAGGTTTCATAGTTCCCAGTTCATGGACCTGTCTAACTGCTGAGAAGCTGTACTGCTCCCTCTGCGTGGTTTTCACACCTAGTAGTCTTCAAGCTGGCATAATTCAAATGTTCTCTGCAGAGTCCCAGAAACTACACTGTTGGGAATACCTCTGCCCTGACGTGGGCTCTACATGACCTAGTAGGCCTTTCCATCCCTAATTACTGTGATTTTGTTATTTGCATGCCTTAAACCAAATAGCCTGAGGGAAGTCATGCAAAACCCCTTGCTATTCTCTGGGATTACTAATTAAGAGATCCATCCTCTTGTTCCTGAAACTACATGACAGTCATATTAATGGGGAAAAAGTACTGGAGGGAGGAAAAAGGCATGCTGACTAGAACTGTGTATAATTTTACACCAGCTTTCTTTTTCACTTAGAAATGCAAATTTAGGCCAATCAAAACTTTTATGGACTCATTTTAAATACCTTACATTGTTCCATGTAAACAGAAAATAAAGTATTAAGAGACTACTTCACTTTGAATCCTTCAATGTGAGTATTCAACCTAGTTTTTATACATCTTTTTACAAAGATATATAAAGGTCTAGATTCAAGGAGAAAATATTTACAAAGGATCAAAGTTTTTAATATTGCAAATACTCCAGAATAAAGGGTTTTGTTTTCTCTTATAACAATGTTTCAGAGCTTGTTGTCTACAGGATGATATAACAGGTTAGTGTATGGAGAAGTATTGGCTGTATTGGCCTTTGAGAAAGGATTATTCAGGATCTCTGATGACAGTACAGTTCTCTGTGTACTTGCAGAAAGGGCATCTCCACATGTTTATTTATGGTGCTTAAGAAAGATATGTAAAGTGGAAGGATGGTGTGAAATCCACCCTTCTCACAGCTAATGCGCCCACTTTTTGTTAACGAAAGATCACTGTGCTGGTGGACTGTCACACATGCTTGGTTGAACAACAGCCCTGAAATGCCACCCATCAGCAGGTGTCTCTCAGGACTGTCTTGTTATCTGTCAGCTGCAAAAGGGGTTGCAGGAGTAAGCCTAAAGGAAATCCAGGTGGCAAAGATTGCTAACCAACTCCAATTTAGGTCTATTTGCCAATAGTATCTGTTATCTGAATCTTAAATGGCTAAAGTTGCATTGTATAACAGTCTTCCTTTTTTGTGGCAGTGATCTTCTAGTAAATTCTGTGTAAGCAAACTTTTTTAACTCATAAGATTATGCCCCTTGATATTTCTAGCTGTTGTTTTGAGCAAAGTATTAGAACATAAATGTACAAATCTCTCTGCTGTAATTGTGAAAAATCTTTGTTGCCATATGTGCAAGTAATTCCTCCACAGAAGTGTGTAATAAACACACCAACCCCTTTGTCCCAAAGAGGAGTGCATAAATAGTCATAAGCAGAGAGTTTTTCTTTGAACCTGAGTAAGGAGCCTGAAAATACAGTAAATAATTCAGGTAAAGGCAGATATTCATAAGAAAAAAAAAGGTAGCTGGACCATAGGAATCTATCTCAAGAGTAGGCAAAGTTTTTTTTATGTGAATAAAAAAATCTTCTATTTCTCTTTCCTCAAACCAAAAGGCATCCTCTGAACCTGTATGTCTGGCAACAGATATTATCCAATTTTCAGCATTAAATGGAACAAATGAGACAAATACGTATTTCTCCTCAGAGGGAGGGAGCAGAACCAAATGGAAGAATTGGGAGGGAAGAAGAATTTGAGGATGTTGTTTCCCTCCACAGGTTTAGTGGAACTTGTGCATGTTAAAAAAAACTAAGTCCTGCTGTGCCACATGAAAATGTTTGTTGTAATGCAGTATATCTTCAACAGGCATAAATATGTGTAGCTCCCTGCATATTGATGGTTCCTGCACCACAGCATCTGACTTTTTGATTTAATTGGTCATAAGCTGGTATGTCCATTTGCATATTAATTTCATTCCTAGGATATCATCAAAGCTGTTTAAATGCACACCTGATCTGTGAGAGCTCATGGCACTCCAGTTTCTGCCTGGTTCATTTCTAACAGTACTTGCCAGGCCAAGTTTTGATGGCTTTGTCGAAGTGTAGAAAAAGTTTTTTATTTGGGTGTCAGGCTCCAGTAGGTAACACCTCTTGGCAGTGGAACTCAATGCCCTGTTTGCCCTCCCTGTACTGGGAGATGGCTGCATAGTGTGAGCCTTTCTGAGAGGTCTCCTGGGTGCCTAGGGCTAGCAGGTACGTACTTCCTTTATGATGAGACCTTGAAAAAGGAGTCCAGACATTGTAAGAATCTGTTATGTCAGCTGTCCAGTAAATCCTCTTCTTGGCTTGGGCTATAATTATTTTTTTTTAATCCACATTTCACTGCGTTTCACTTAACCGGCTGTTGTGTCCCTGGTTGCTTTTGGCACTTTTCAGGTGGTTAGTAGAGATACAAATAGTGACAGAGCTTGTAGGTGTTGCAATCTGAGCAGCAAGTTGACATCCATCCACTTGAATGTCCAGGCATTCTCAGTGTCTGTTCCTGTTCAAACATCCATTCAATGATGTGATGGACAAGGGGAGAAAACTGACCTAGAAGAGATGCTTGTGGGTGTCAGGATTGCTGTGAAGAAGCAATTGATATGCCTGGAACACAGCTGGGTCTGTGACCTGGTCTGAGGCATTGCAGGGAGGGAATATTGGGATTCAAAGATCCTGAGACCATTTCACCGTGCAGATGTGATGTGGCAGCTGAGGACAGCCTGCTGCTAAATATATCCTGGGACACTGGTTCCGTGCAGGGGATGGACAAACCCTGTGGATCTTGAGGTTTTCTGCAGCATGACTTAATGGTTATCAGAATGGCAAAAACCAATTTGAGATCAGAGACCTTCTTTTTCCTATAATTCAAACACATGGTTGTCTTAATTTTCTTTTCGTTGCCCCTCAAAATGATTCAACTTCAAAACAAAAGTGTAGCTTTCTTAAGTCTGTAACGAGTTAGGGTTAGAAGGGTATCCACAAAAGGTAGGCTGGGAATGTGCCTATAAATATACACTCATCTACCTATCCAAAACTTTATTTTTTCACTGACTGTGTCCTTCTCTGTCCATCTTCTGTACTTGTGCTTTGCCCCTCTTCCCACTCAATCTGGTTTTATTTATCTGTGGCGTATACGCAGAATGAAAATCCAACTTATTTATGATGAACTCGTGAACCATAAGATGTACTACAAAATTAGTGGAATAAAAAGGTCTTCCCCTCAGTATTTTAGATTGATTCTTAATTATCTGGCAGTTACATTTTTTTTTTTTCATTCTGAGCTCTCCATCATAACTGTTCACCTGCTGATTTTTTTTGTGTGTGTGTGCAAGTGCGTGTGAGTGTTTTTGTATGTGTGTGAAAAGGCTGATAGTTATTTACTTTCTCAGAGGGCTCTTATGAGAAACTGTATCAGAGTCCTTTGGAAAATCCGAGTACCCTATAATTCCAAGTTCATTCATATTTATACTTGCATTATCGAAGAGAACTTTAATATATTAGAAAGCAAAGGTTTGCAGAATTTCCGCTAGCTGTGAATTTACATGTTGTAGAGCTCCATTCCTAGGAACAGCTCTGGTTAGCTCTTGCTCATAAGATCTGAGTACTTACAATGTTTTGTTTTGTGTGTCCGTCCCCCCCCCAAGTTCCTTTCTTAGGGGAACTTTCCACTCTTCAAAAGCATCATCTCTTTCTAGTTCATTTTGCAAATTATTTACTTGATGATTTGCTGGTCCTTAGAGGAATGTCTGATATGCTTACATTTCTAATATTGCCTGTGATTTCTTGAAGGCAAATTCATTTTTCTCTTCGGTGTTTTTTTTTTTTTTTGTTACTGATTATTCTATGAGGAAACTCAGTGGACTATGAATTTTTCCTAACATAATCTAGAAATACGGAAGATGTAGCTGGTCTACTTCTTAACTAGCTTTTAACACTGTTAACTTAGAATTATGTAAGGACCAGAGTATGATTCAGACCATTTGTCTGGAAAGCTAGAAGTAGCTTCTTTGCATCTTATTGCTTTAAGATTTTTGTGCCATGTGTCTTGATGACTTGGGACAGTTGTTCTTCAGCTTCTTTGAAGCATCTGGCTACCTTTTGTATTTCTCATTTCCCATGAACTCGGCAATATTTGCGTCGCATGCTACTTAGACTTTTCAGGCATGATTGCCATTTTGTATTTAGACGTGAATGCATTTGTGTTCTTTATCAGCCAACCAGATTTGGTTTATTTTTTCAGCCTCTCCTTTGTGGCAGGGGCTGGGGGATGTCTGGAAGGAGAGCAAGGGAACATTCATGCTCTGCAGCGTAGAAAACAGAGGAACCCAACTGCCAGGTGCCCAATGCAGCCTATGCAGTTGTGACCACAGATGGATATTTACTCATTTTTTCATGCAGTACTTTGACGTTTGTGGACAGGAGAAAATATAAGTGCAAAGTGTTATATAAATGTTAATTAGCATATTGGTTACTACTTTATCATCAATGTTGTTGAGAGTGATGTTTACGCTACTATGACCTTTCATTGAAATCCATGCCTAACTTGTTTTCCTGGTGGCTGGAAAGCAACTGCAGGCTTGTTGAGATAGACTATGGGTACGTTAACCTGAATTTGAAGACTTGATGTTGTCACAGCTGAAATGCAGAATGGCTGGCTGGCCTTCATTTTTCTGCTACGCTATTTTGACTAATTTTGTGTGTTAAACACAGTTTTTGGATCACAGCAGTTGCCTGCCATACACTGATTGCTTTCTAGTGCCAGTATTGGTAATCCCAGAGATTGGCTTCCTGATGTTAGTTGATACTGCTGTTGACTTTAATGACTTGGTTGTTACCTGCTCCTGCAAGACATAACATCTACTCTATCCATACTGAGATAAGTAAAATGATAGGTAAAATATTTTACCTATCCATAGAATAGCTATTTCTTGATATTTTTGATAACTTTTCTGTCAATATTGCTTTCTGTAACTCTCACCTGTTTTTTTTCTTCTCAAGTGTTTCTATGTTTCACAGCCTTTATTTTGATTGACAGAAAAGACAATTTCTTAGCTCATAATATTACAACATTCAGTGGGGAAAAAACCTCGGTCCTCACTGATATTTCTGCATTACCTTGGATAACATTCCACTTGTCTTCCATCCTACCCTCCTAAAAATATCTGAAGATCCAAAGGTTCACTTTGATGTGAACCTCATTGAGATAATCCATAACAAAACCTTTTGTTCCTCATGATAGAGCCACAAAGACTATAGACTTTCCAGTCTCTTTTGCTTCCAGCTATATTCTAGCAATACATTCTGGTAATGAAACACAATACAATAGTGAGTTAGCCAGGATTTGTGACACTGGTAAGGTGGACAGAACCTCCTGACTTTGTAAAACAGCAAACCTACCAATAATATCGGGTGATCAGGACCACTGTAGAGCCTTCTGTTTTAGAAGACTGTTCAGTAACCTGAAAAGATGCCAGGATTAGCTGTGGTCCAAAGAAGATGTCTCTCAAATTTCAGGAGACTTTAGTATATACCCAAAAAAAGAATATACCTAAAGGAGTCTGGTTTCAGGGCCCTATGTGCTTATTATGAAATTTCATCCTGGCTTTTTGATTATAATAGAATGTATTTAATTTAGCTGTGAGGAATGTGTCCTTCATATTTTCTACGTGTATGACTTGAATTTTGGACTCCACTTCTTCTAGAAGTCAATGATGCACAATACGTGTGCTTAAATCAAACAGCTTATGTCAAAGTACTGATGATTTATAACACATCATTCTTTCAATCTTGTCTCCAGCCAATGTCCATCTTCTAACAGTCCAAATTTAGTCAGAGCAGTGTTTCAAAAATCATGGCAACATTGTAAAAAAGAAACATCTCTGAAAAGGCTTGCTTTCTTTTCTTCTTGCCCTCTACTACCTGCAGTTTCTCCCTAAAAGTTAAATCTAGAAATAAACAAAGTGAAGAAGTATTTAATATTCTTCTGATTTGGAATGTTTCTTAAAACAGCTGTTTTAATATAGTGTAGGTTCACTTGTATGATCCTAAACATAGTTGTAAATGGACTTTGGAAATCAGCGTATTGAAAATGCCATAAGAATTTTAAGCAAGTTATACAAACTTGTCCAAAAGATGATTAAACTTTTTCTTCCTTTTTCTCATTCAATTCCTGCTATAGATCTGTCTTTGTGGATGTGTTCTATGGATGTGAACAGCTGAGGAGTACTTATCTACAAATAATTTTCCATTTTTCTAATTGTAAAACAGCTTTGTATAGAAAATGACTTTCACTTTTCACTTTAATGTCAATTCCACTCCATCCTGTCTTCCCTAATCAGTGTTTTGTTTGGTTTGTATACATGATTGTTGCAACAGACGCATTTCTCATTTGCTGAAAATATTGTATCCAGGAAAAAAAAAAGTGTGTAAAGTGGTTTACAAGAGAAATTTCAGAATGGAAAATGAAATGGAAATTAGAAGTTAATTTTGTTTATTGGGGATATTTTAGAAATCCTGGAATGTAATACAGAATATCACTTGCGCAGTCCAAAACTGTGCAGCGTTCTGCGTTCTCCTTCAGTGGGCAGACGATGTAATTATCTTCTAAGACAGGCAGTTGTTAGTTCATATCATGTAGATGTTCTCTTTTCTGTGGTAGCTGAACCAGTGGGCAGCCACTGATCCTGCTGGCGTGCGTCTCACCTGAGCCTTATACCCCTCTTGCTGCGCTTGATTCTTTTTCTTTTTTACTTAAGCTTGTCATCTTTTAAGATTGCCTGTAGCTAGCACAAATGATACTCATAGTGGTGTGGCAGAGGAATAGTCCTGAGCACCCAGTGAAAGTTGTGACTAGGTGCCTGTCCTGCCTAGAAAATGGGAAAGACTGAACACTTTTCAAAGTTGTCATATTCTACAAGGTTTGGGTTTTGGTACTTATGAAATTAAGAATAAAAGAACATATTTAACGCAGCTCTGTAATGAATGTCTAGAATAGCTTCTGTCTGTTTCATGTATAATCTCTAAAGTGGCAGTTCAGTGGAGAATGGATCTAGAAGTCCAGCAATGCAGGATTTCTTGGTTTGCAAGTAGTTGAAAATATAGGATCATAGAATAACTTGGTTGGATTTTTCAGCTGCCAAATAGATAACACATTTAAAAACTGACTGCTTGCCAGGTTAACAGGTTTATGGCAGGTTTTCTAAAGGTCTTGTTAGCTCTTTCTGATGAGTTGAATATGAGACTGTGATTAACAGGAAAGGAAGACTCATGTTTAGTATGGACAGTGCCCTTGAGATGCCTGTAACTTCGCATGAAATTGAACTCCTCTGAAACTTAACAGATGTTCAGATGTGTTTGTTGTAACAACCACTGAACAGCCATCCTTCCCAAAGACACAACCAAACTTCTGAACTTAGTTCCTTTGATTACTGCTTAAATCTATTCATAGAAACATGCGCTGTTCTTGGCTACCTTTGCAGATATGGAAACTCCTGATAATTGGTATGTTTGCTTATTACCTGTAAATACTCCATTTAATGTGATTTTTTTTTTTTTTGGGGGGGGGAAATAATCTGTTAGGCACTCTTAATTGTGGGAGTTCTGGAATAATCATCTATATCACTTGCTGTAATTTAATTTTATAATAAAACTGTTGCCCCACGTCTTTCCCATTTCTCTTCTACTTACTAGTCCCATTGCAGAAGGAGGCAGTAATATGTTATCAGAACAGGTTCTGGAATGTATTATCACCTTTTGTCCTTTATTACTATGGCACAGAAGTTTGCAGTGGGTATTTGGGTAAGGTCAAGTTGGTGAAGTAGTATCTCCACTGTGTGAATATTCAGATCTGATTATACCTAATCTTTCAGTGAGATGGGGACATTTCTGACCTTTGTCGTGTTGAAAGTCCACGAGACAGAAAGCACCACCAAAATGAGAACTTCAACTGTCTAGACGTTTGAACAAGTGCCAAACTTTGTCCCACCATCTGTGACCTGTATCTCCTAGAAGAGCTGTTTTTTCTGCTCTGGTCACCAATGATCTGCCCTAACTATGACAGGGTTATTGTTTCACATTCTTGGTGATAATTTCTAGTACAACATGTCCCAAAATACTTCTCGTACTTTTGGAAGCTGTGCTTTTAGAGTCTGATCCAATACTCACTGAAGTCAATAAGAGTCTCCCCATTGATTTCAGTTGACTTTGGATTCAATCCTTATTTAGGGGCTATAAATACATCACTGGAGGGGAAAATCCCATCCCAGGCTGCTTGATAGATTTATTTATTTTTTCAAATTTTCTTCTCTTTCTTGCTCTCTTGTATTTTTGTCAAATGAAATCTTTCAAGCTCTGTTGCACTTCCTAATCTTCACTCTTCTGACAGACTGCAGGCCAGCAGAAAGACAAGCTTAAAACTATGAAAATTAAGTGCTTCTTTCATTATGCTAAGATGTTTTCAATAAAACAGAGAGAGATATCACTTTGCCAAATTGGTGTCATGACGTTCCAAAGGTTTTGGCTAGTTAGCAGACTTCCAGTAAAAATACATATTGCTCTTCAGACCTCTTGTGGGTGATCCACACCTCTCTTGGAGCCTTCTCTTATTATCTTGTGGCTTCAAATGGAAGAAAGTCTAAACTATTTTGGACCTGTACTAACAGTTTTCAGTATTATTAATAGCACACTGAGTGAGCTTATTATGTAAAATGCTCTGATTGCCTCTTCTGCCTTGCATATACTGCACTTAGCAAGCAAACAAACAAACAATATTGGAGAAAACACGACTTGGTTAACCAACTTCACGTGGAGCCAAAAAGTAGGTGAATATCTAAAAGAGTAAGGAATTTCTGTGAAGAATAAAGAGCACATTCCTGAACTGTGGTGAACAGACTGAAGCCCTTTCCAAGCTAACGTGCAACACACATTGGCATTGGATTAATGCTGTACATGGCTGTCCAGTTGATTCTCACTCTCTTTTTTCGGAGAAAGTCACTTCTCTACGTTGTTTTGCCTCCTACCTTCCCAAGATAAGGTGGTTTTTTTGTTTTTGATTCTACCCATTCCGCTTTCATATTTCTATGATTTGGAAATTAGTCACTGGGACCTTTGCAGCCAGCAAATTACTTCTGTCACTTTTTGGTGTCTGTTGTTAGAGACAGTAGTGATGGATCAAAATTTATGTGGTTTACCTTTAGCATTCATAACACACTATTGTGTATGTATTTAGTTATTATGACAAACATTATTATCAGTATACATAAAAACTCTGGGTTTTTATATATGTGTCTAATAGTCATGTGATTTTTTTTGATACATGGTTTAAAAAGGTGAAGGTGAATGCAAAGGAATGTAATTGTCGGAATTAAAAAACAACACAAAACAAAAACCCGGACATTCCTATGTCTAACTGCTGTGTTGGATGGATTTAAAACAGAATTTTCCACCATTATCCAGGGAAAAGAATCTGAAATGTAATAATACTTCTGGCACCACCTTTTACAAATAAGGCGACTGCATTTAGTTAGTAGGCATTTAAAATTCTGCAATAGGATACTCACAGCACACTTCAGAGACTGCAGCTGACTTCAGAGACATCCTCACTGGAGTCTGGGAAGCAGCCAGTATCACTGGAAAACATTTACAAAGAAAAGCAGTATTAGTATGACTTGCTGAAAAAACCCTAAACAGCCAAACCAGAATACTCAGCCCAATGCTGCTTTCCCCATACGTGCCCAGAGGTTCAGCCAGGTCCTGAGGGGCCTGGAACGCCTTCAGCGTGTCGGACTGAACCTGGCAATGAGGAACCTGAGCAAAAGCTCAGCTCCTTTGTGTTGAAGGCTAGTTCTGATTTTGAGCAGCTCTCATCTTGAAGTGTTTGTCGTTCTTTAGTACTGTTGTGATAGACTACATGGTGAAGGGAAGGTTAATTCTGAATATTTCAATGCATCCCTTGATTCCAGGAGTGGTCCCTGAGCAGGTGTGGAACACAGACACAGAACATCTGTTTAACTGACAGCACCTGAAAACATTGAAACTTAAAGAACTGTCAAAAATCCATGTTTACACAATTTTCAATCTACATGTTTGCATACACTGTCTAGGTAACGGTTTGCAAAACTAAAATATTGGAATGACTGGAAGCCTGTCTGTTATCAAGGAAATGAATGCAAACAACATAGATTACTGTAGAAAAAAATTCACCAATGTTGAAAATCATTGCATAAGCTGCCTACAGGAATTCACAAGGTTCCACAGCTTGTACAGCCCTCAGTGAACCAAATTTAGATTACTGAGGCCAAGCAAAGTTTGAGAAAAGCCAAATGAGCAGAGCTGAATCTTATCTAAGTTTTCAATTTTGAAACTAATGTTCAAGTGCTTGTTAAAAGCCCGAGGTTGGCTGCCTTAGTGTAGCTGTTTGATGAATAAACAGACCACTTCAATCCCCAAGTACAGCCAGCTTCAGTCATTTCTGCTATGCTGGGGCCTGTTAGTAAAGAGTACAGTAGTTACCAAGGTCAAGAGAGGTGGATGTGAAACTTCAGTTTGACTTTATTCTAATTGCAGTGTATTTACTGCAGTGCAGTCACTCAAGTGCTGGCTGAATCACAGAGCGACGTTTTTTTTTCTTTTTGAAAAATGCTGAAAGGAAATATGTTTTTGATAAATGGATGAAAAACTGAAGTGAAAACCATGTCTTCAATTTATGAGAAACTTGATATTTTTTTTTTCAAGGTTTTTTTAATGCATGTGGAGGAGTTAGTGTGGTGGTCCTTCTTATCCTACTTCCTAGATTTTTCTACTAGAAAATAAAGGAAATGTTCTTTTAAAGCTTTGTTTTGCAAGAAGTTGTTTTACACCGTACGTTCATGGAAGAAAGTAAAATTTGAATACTTCTATGAATTTGGCTTGATTTTTGTCTAAATTTCTTTAGAGGGCATTTTTTGGCAACTTTCTTATTTCTTCTGTATATAAATAAGAGAAGAAACTTGTTTTGATAAATCAAGACTAAAAAGCCTATCCTGCTTTGTTTCCCCCTTCAAAGTTGCTGTAAAATTTAGAGGTTTTAGATGTTGAAATTAGCAGTATTTTTTGTATCAAAAGATGTGTTCTGTAGAAAACCAACTATTGGAACAGTAATTTGCTCTTACAGACTTGGCTACTTTCTTCTCTTCACCAGCTGTTGGCAGAACCGAGTTTCTCAGAAATAGTAGCGGTGCACCTGATGATTGCATAGAGCAGAAAATCTTCCTTTTGAAACCTGATTTTCTTGTCTTATGTAAAACTAATGAAAGCTTATTCTGTTGTAGTTAATGCCTGTGTCTTCTCATGGATTATCCTATGGCAGTCAAAGATGGATATGCACAAAACCACCAGAATGTTAAAGCTTTTGTGCTTTATTATCTTTGTGCTTTTATGATCTGTGTTTTTGTTAATCACAGTGTTGGGAGCTCGTGTAGATTCGTTCAACCTCATTTACACTTCTGGATATTTTCTGAAAACGACATTTGAGAAAAACAAGGGTTAATTGCAGCTTCCAAGATGTAGTTTTATACATTTATTATAAGCTTGATAGTAGATAGAATACAAAGTCACATTCACAAAAAAGGCCTCGGTGACATCATATACACTTGTGACATCAGCAAATCTTCAAGAGTGAATTACTGTCTTTGTCTATGTTGCAGGAGCAGGCAATGCTGTATATAGTGCTTTGTATGAGTGAATGTTTTGCTGTTAGCTTGAAGTGGAGAATGAGGTTTTAATTTGGGCTCAGTGAATCATCGCTTTGCTCTATTTGTTATTTTTCACTAAGTCTGTCTGTGGAAGAGAGCAAGCCACGTTTTGTTGGGTTCAAGTGGGATACTGAGGGGTCTTTACAGGACCATGTAGTAAAGTTCTGTGGCTCAAATATACTTCTCAGTAATACTGGAATTCAAACATAGTGCTGCATGAAAGTACTGAGTTATTTACTATCTCCTAATGGCTATTTTTTATAAGTACATACAATAGATGTTATGAGAACATGTTAATTGTTCATTGGGGGGAAAAAGAAAAGAATCCTTTAGGATAGAGTATTCCAGGAGAAGCCAAACAACTTATGTTCATCATCAATCACCCTGTAAACTGCCCGGCATTCAGAGAACAGCAAGCACTTAGCAGAAGAGAAATATTTTAGCACTTTGGGAAATCTGGAACATGTTCGAAACATGTGGGGAAAATGATGGCAGAGCAAACAAAATAGCGAACGGTATTTTGAATAACTGCTTGCCGCTTCTTTGTAGACACCTTCAAGGGTATCCCTTTCATTAAAATGATTTTTTTTTTCCTGTAATGCTCATGTTACATATTTTTCGGACAAATTCAGTGTATTGTGGTTCCAGGAAATTCTGACTCATGAATGTGCTCTCAAATATTCAGCTTCTTTAGACAGAAAATTTTAACCGCTTCTCTAAAAGACTTTACCATTAAGCAGGACCAGTAGGAAAACATGTAGTTACCAGAGACAAACGTCAAGCATTTAAAGATTAATCTCCTAATTTATTTACAGATTAGTCACTGGCTCCATCAAAATAATGATGTTGTTATTACCACCACTGCTACTACTAATTGATTTATAGATCACCTTGCACATGTCTCAAGGTGCTTTAAAATATAGCCATAAAAATGACACAAAGTCACAAAGGCATAATAAAATATAATTAGAACAAGTAATAAATCCAAAAGTTGCTAGAATAGTCACATGGGAAATAGCTGTAGTTCTAGGAATTACCTTCGATCAGTCAAAGTGCAATGGGAGTTGAATTTGCTCCTTTTTTATGACTCCTGCTATCTTCTCTATTTCTAATACTAACTAGCAATATCACAGTCTTTGAGTCTCACTTTCACAAAGTCAGAGGCATAAAAAAGGACCAAGTATCAAAGTGCCTCAAATTCGTGCCTGATCATTTTCACCCTTTACAGTTGGAGGCTTGGTTTTCAGTGACACTTTCCCTGAAATTAGGTAACTCATTGCCATTGCTCAGGGTCAAAGAAGGTTACTATCAGCCAGATATACCTTGGGATTAGTGTGTAACATAGGCTCTTTTTGTGTTTGAAACCTCTTAGTAGATAAGCAGAAATCTGTGTTCCAAGCACAGGACCTCTCCTTTCTTTTCTTATGTTTCTTTTCTATTTTGGCAGGGTTTATATAATATTAGAATTGGAATGTTTTTTTCTCTTAATTTTCTATGAAAATTGATATTTTGATTTTGAAAATTGATCGATATTTGAGAAGAACTTTCGTTTTGCTTGTTTCATCAAAACTGTATTTTTCTTTGTTAAAATCCTGAATATATTTTATTAGTCCTGAAAGGGAAAATATGCAAATTTGCATTTTGTTACTGGGTTGTGGTGTGTGGTTTTTTGTTTGTTTGGTTTTTTTTTTTGTTTGGTTTTTTTTTTTTTTGGAAGAACTCCACAAAAGGGTGGTAAGGTTTACAGCAATACCTTCACAAAAGGATACATCCTAATATCCTTCTACAGTATCTTGTGATACTCTTCCGGAACTACATGTTACATCTTTATTAGAAGAGCCCTATTATTCCATTTGATGTCATGGTGTCTTAATTTTCCTTTTTGATCACTTAAAATGTTTTAGTGCTTTATGTCAATATTGAGCTCATATTACTGTAGCTAAAGACTTTTGTCCTTAAATTATCAATATCTCTAGATACAGTGCTTTATGCAGCTCTGCTTACTCTTTCCACTGACCTGATTTGTATTTGCTAGCCATTGATAAGGCCAGGGACCAGGTAGCGATGCTCGTCTACTTCCCATATTTGACCAATTGGGAAGGAAAAGTGCTAAGGAAGAACTGACTGGACGATTAGCAAGATAGATGGAGGAAAGAGCCAGGATCCTGAGCTCTTATATGCATTTCTGGTTTTTGATATGCTACTCTTATATTTTGATCCATCTGATAATGCTAGTCTTGGATGCTGAATCTCAGTGTTTCCAACTGAACATGAAGAGAATTAGGATTTGGCTTCATCTGTGCTGTCACAGTACTGAATTGACAAAGCCAAACCTTAAATACTGCAAAATCTTTATCAGGAACTTTCCTTTCCCTCGCTTAATCTGGCTCTGAGTTATTTATTTTTAAAATTACAATATATCTGTAACTAGATACCTTGATAGAAACCTCATTAACTTTGAACTGGTGGTCTACCTCAGGAATGGAATGAAGTCCTCAAGTAACTAAAGACCACTGCAAATTTCTTTCTGGTACAAGTGCAAATCACTATATCATCTTTTATACTCTTATGTTCTTTAACATGAATCACATAGTGTATGCAGTCAAAATCCAAATAAAACCAGGGCAGAGAGTAATGTGATAGAATACTTCATCAGGCATGCAACTCTCCCCCATAAATAAAAAATGAGAGAGAGACAAAAGATGGAATTTGAGATATGCTTGCCAGGCAATGTCACTTAATGTATTTTGGGAAGGGCCATAGCAACAGTAGCGTAAGAGCCCAAATAGACTGGAAGAGTCTTTCTAAAATGCTGATGTAGCAAATAGTAACTTCTTTCAAAAAAAAAAAACCCAAACCCTCTTAAAAAAAAAATCCCTTATTTCCAAGTACTGTATAAAGGCAAAAATGTCTCTTGGATTTGCTCAGCTGCTGCCAATGACATGTAAATTTTTAACCATATTTGAGGAAGTGCAGACATTGCAAAATCCAGGGAAGGTTATTATCTCATGCACTACATTCTTCCAATCTGGTGGAAAAAAAAAGGCTAGGGTAATAAAGCTTTATGATTCAAGTCAAAGACATGACAGCAAATGTTACGTGATTGCAAAATGCCCCAGTTCTTGTACTGTTTACATTCTGCCCTCTGTGATTCTATATAAACAGACTCAATATATCTGTCACAAGTATATGCTGGAGCAACACTTCCCAGGACAGATCTGAAACAATTTGAAGACTATGGAAACATTCTTGCCTGCTTCCATGAGTCTTAGATGAAGCCTAAGCTTTCTGGGCTGTATTTTGGTATATGCCTGATTTTTCTTCCCCTGTCTAAGGGCTGTAGCTAGATGCTCAAATGACACGATCAAGTAATTGCCAAAGATAATGAAAAAATCCTTCTGAGATTGTTGATGTGGTTCCTGAGGTCCTGGTGTGAGCTGGTGCTCTCTTCTTGATGAATAATAGGCTAATCCTTGAAATCAGGCAAGTATAAGAGTGTACACTATACATGTGCCAGCAAGTAAGCCTGATACCATGTTTTGGATAGTATTAGAAACCGTTTTGTCGTTCTGTGATGAGAGGGTGCTTCATTTTATTCATTAATTTTTCTATGGAGAGCACTAAACCCTTTACAGTAGTTGAAGAAAAAAATCCCTCTGGCAAGGCAAAATGGTATTTAAAAAAAACAAAACAAACAACAACAAAAAACAAATTGAAAAGCTGCCCAGTGGGAGGTTAGCTGCTGTGATGGAGCTGTGTCGTCCAAAGGCCGGGGGAAGAGATTGATCCTAAGACCATAGCTGTGAAAATACAGTGGTCCTCTACGGGGACCATTCCTTGGGATGGGGAAGTAGGTGATGCCAGTGTGATTGTCAGCTGATTGGAGTGAACTGTCATGCTGCGTTTTCCTGGTGGCTGAAACGTTGTGAGCGCTGAACTGGTATGTGATACGGCGTCTACAAGTTTTCTGTTGGTCTGTGGTCAAGATCGCCTCCCCCTAATTCTGAACTAATATTTAGAAATTGGTAGCTTTTGTCTCTTAGGCTTTTTGACCTGCAAGAGGGTTTTATGTGAGTTGTCATTTGGGTGTTTTGTTTTTTTTTTTTAAAGCTCTGTAAATTGTGAAGTGAAAATCTACTCCTTCACTGAGAACTAAACCATGTTTGCCTTTAAGCCTTTGCTGAAGTGCTTGCCAGGGAGGGATGAGGTTATTCATGCTGTTGAACGTAAGCACATGCTGAAATGCTTCCTGAATCAGGATTGTAATGGGGTACAGGGAGGCACAAAGAAAGGATGAAATCAGTGCAACTGATTCATAGTAATTTTTTTATCTAAATGTAGAGCTGACCATATGTTATGGTTTGAGAAAACCCATAACAATTTATTGTTGTTTAGACAATTATTCTATTGCCCGATGACCCCTCCCAAACCAGAAAGGAGAATTGGGCAACACAAAGAAACAAGAGGGTTGAAATATAAATAGATTTAATAGAATAAGACTAAATAATTAACAGTAATACTAAAGATCCAGTATTAATTCCGATACTGATATAAGATATAAAAGAATTATACTCGGCCAATGATATCAGCAGGAAGCTGTGCACTCCCAGCAGGGACAGCAAATGGCGGACACTGCGAGCACAATGGCTTCGGCAGGAAGGGAAGGCCTCAGGGGTCCGGCACCGGGGCAAGGAGTTGTCTGGACCCGCCGCCATCAAGGGAGAGAGAGCTCTGCAGCAAACTTTTCTAATTTATATTGAATGTGACATTCATAGTATGAAATAATCCTGTTGGCCAGCCTGGGTCAAATGCCCAGGCCTTGCTCCTCCTTGGCCCTGCACCTGGCAAGGCTCGAAAACACTGAGACCTTGAATCGCACAGGGCCTCGCTGGCTATAAAGTAAGTATTTTCAAGAATTCAGACACTAGAGACTTCTAAAGTGCAGGTTTCCCCAGCATTAGATGAAAAGTTAGTCCTGTGTCACTCAGCACAGGATACCATAAAGCTATGTACTGGATCTTTCTGGAAGGAAGCGAAACTTCACTAAAATCATGTTTTTACTGGGAATGTAGTGATTTTGAGAGACATTTGGGCAAAAAAGCTAAGGCAAACAGTTTTGTCATTATTGTTTCATTTTGTAATATTGTCAAGTATAAAAAAAAATAGAGAAGAAAGTAATTTTGGCATCTTTTTAAAGTTAGCTTGCAAAAAGTATGTTTTGGTTTTGATTTGCGTATTTAATTTACGTTTCAGATTTCCTGTAGAATTTTAGATGCTACAATAGTGCTGCTGATTTATGCTGTCATTTTCCTGATCAGTTCTATACCTATGTTTCTCGGATTTAATACAAGGGATTTTAATTAAAATATTCTGATGTTAAACAAGTAATAGAATAAATTGGGATCATTGAGACTAGGCTGGTAGTTTCTAGAACAGTGTAGAAGGATGTTTTGATGTTCATATTTTTGGGATAACTTCCATTTTTTCTAACCAAAAATCTTATATCCTCATCATGTTCAAATCACAGTATTTTCTATTAGCTGTAAAGAGAAAACATGCCCGAATTTCTCTTTGTATAGCCATATGTGGCTAGAACTAGAATCAGATGTTACGCTTTCACTCCAAACTTATACTTAGTACCCTTGCAATATAATACTGTGCCCCTTTTATGTCAAGATGTCAAATCTCTCTCTATTTTTACTTTCACCTATATGAAAATGTCATCAGGGCTAAAACTGAGCTGTTTTTCACACCCTGTGCCCTATAAAACATAGAAACATTACACTCATTAAATTTTATGAAAGGAATTCTTCTTTCTTAGTCCACCGCAAGTAACATTTTGTGGTGTGTGTTTCGTGGTTAAAAGGCAACAGCAATTTGAGGACTAACACCCCATTCTTCCCTTACCAAATCAAGGATATTCCACTTGTTTAAAATTACAACTTTGTTTTACACTCCAAGGGTGCCTTGGAGAATACTGGAGTCAAAAAACGTGGAGAATGTATATACATGTATTTATGCATTTAACAATAACCAGAACATGATGAAACATAGGACATAATGAAATTAGAAGTATAGGACCTATAGTTCATTTTTAATACATAAATAATATGGAGGAAACTGAACAAGTTTGGATAATTGAGATTTAAGAAATTTGAAAAAACCCTCGATGTATTTTGGGAAGAAAGCAAAAGGGTATTATTGCTGTGCTAAGAGGCTGTTTATTGGAATACAGCTATGTTAGCATTTTGTGATAAGGAATAGCAGGAAATTTTAAATAGGTATGTTTTGCATATTTCAGAATTATTATTGTTATGGCAAAATTAAAGTGATATGCATATTATATCCATTTTAGGATAAACATATAGAAAAAATAGCCCTTGTTATTAATGTTTCACTTTGCTGCTAGGTTTGAAAAATATAACAAATACCATGGCCTAATCTAAGTAAGCAATCTATTGCTTACTTGGAATAGTAAGCAATAGGAGTAAACTGTATCCAGTGTATTCTTTTCATTCATAGAATAAGGAAGACAAATATTATCCTGAACCCCAAATTATATGTACGATACCTTCAAGTTTTTCTCAAATGAAGCAGCAGCTGTATCAGTGTGATAGTCCAGATTTCTGTGTCCTGACTCTGAGAATGTTTCTAGCTTTGATTGTTATTACCTGTACTAGGAACTCCGGATTTCTTTAAAGCTCCAGATCCTAGAATTTTGAGAATCTCAACTTGTGGTTATGACTTAAAACAAAAATGCTGGTTTTAAGGAAAAAATTGCAAAATATGAGGTAGGTGAAACTAGAAGACCCAGAAATTGAAAGGAGAAGAATCCAGAGTACTTCTACAATTGTAAGAGGTATAAGGTCTTGCCTCATGCTGATCAAGCACTTAATTTCAACAATTCCAATTAGATTCCAACAAAATTAGATTCTAACAAAAAGTTAGAAAAATTATTAAAGACCTGGAATACCACTCCCTGAGGAATTAATTCCCACCTAAGTGTAGGAAATGAAAAATTACGCATCTACTCTAAAGTATTTGCCTAGGCTTTCTTTACAGTCACTGGAGAGGGATGGCTACTTTTATGGTCTTTTGGGGATGCCTGTTTTTCTTTGCTGAATAAAGAGTCTTGTTATCTATCTTAGACTGGGGCAGCTAGCTTTTGGATGTGGGAAGTAAAATGAGATGTTTTCCCCAAATTGATCAAAATGCTGGAAAAACAACAACAACAACATGTCTTGTAATCTGTCATAGTATTTATACCTGTGCAGGAGGTGCCCTGCAGACATGCAGAGCTGGCCTTGCATACAGTGAGGGAGTTCCTTGCTGTCCCGACAAGCCTGAGCAGTGTTGAGTGGAATCCTGGGAGGTGGATGCTCTTTGGGCACTGGCTTGTGCTCGAGGCAGGACCTGGCGTCTCTGCTCTTGGTACAGTGGAGGAGGAGCTGCTGGACTTAGAGTCTCTGCAATAGTATTAGAAAAAAGAAATCCTAAGAAGGGGGTGCATTGCCTGTTGCATTTGGCTGTGAATCTGCTAATTTAAGAAAAATATTTGTAGGACTTTAAAAAGTTACTATTAATACTAGATTCTTTAAAATTAACTTGGTGATGAGGACATTTTTAAGAGCCATTAGAATCTATTGTATATAGAGCCTGTTTGTTATTTTGGAACACTTTAAATTGCATATTACTGACCTGGGAGACTCTATTGGGCGCCACTGTAATGTTTTATATTACCTCATCAAACTCTTTTTATATAGTTAAAATGTTATTTGCTCACAGCTAAATACCAGGAGCTTGCCGGCCTGGCAACTGGAAAATATTACTCCTCTCTAACTAGCACAACAGAAAGGAACCATTGCCTTTCCCATACATTGCTGACAAGGATCTTACTGCAAGGGTAGTAAAGGGCCAAGGATCGTTGAGATTTGCTTGGGTAAGCTTAGGGTACATCCTCAGCATTTGTATATTGATGTTCTCTCTGCTAAAGGTCTATCCCAAGTATGTCATACACAGCCGTCTGTGTGCATGTAATTGTGTATCAAACACATAAGCAGAGTATGATTATTGCTGCCAACCTGGACTGTGACACTTAGTTCTGTGAAGGCAAGAGGTAAATAACAAAATGTATACAGTCATACATAATATCTCCTTTCGTGATACATGGAGATACAACAGGAGAGCAGGCTACACATGCTGAATATACATGTACTACTCTGTGTTTTTCATGGGTTCAAATTGATTTAAAAAGACTTTCTTTAAAAGCAAATACCTGTGTTACAAATTTTAAAGATCACTGCGTGTGAAAGCAGAAATATGAGCTGGGCGTATGTTAGCATAGAAAAATAACATTCCTACATCTTGAGTTCTCTAGTGTGGATTTGACTCTTGAGGATGATAAAAGTGCCACTGTTACTGCAGAAGGTAAAGACCCCTCTTAGTATTGGTGGGTGTAAGATTGGTGACAGGATAGTATCAACTTAGAAATTAATTCCCTTCTTTGGTCCAGCAGACAAAGCTTGTGTGACCTTTTATGTTTTTGTACTCTAGCAGAACCTAATGAGAGATATAGTCAAGTCCCTCTACTGACTTCAGTGATCTTTGGATCACTGCAACTTTACATAATGCAAATTTATGCAGTGTAAGCAGGACTCACTTTAAAAATCATGCTCCATTCTAATATTCAAAATGCCAGACTGCCTGATAACAGCTATTTCTTTGGACCTGGAACTTTCTGAAAAAATAAGAATAAAGGAACAACAATGTTTAGCTTCTTGCAGTAAAGGTATTCTAAAGCAAATGAGGGCAGTCCTGCTTTATAGCTGACTGATTCTGTCTTGAATTCAGCTTTCAGGTATTTATTTTAAAAGCTTCTGCTGCTTAAATGATTTCCAGTCTGCGTTGGTGCATTGTTGCCTTATCTTCATAGTTTATACAGCTGTCAGATACCTGTGGAGGGTCCCTTATAAATCAATTCCCCAGTAGTAATGTGCAATTGGCCTGAAGGGAGGCTCAGGTCATTTAATCTGAGAGAGGTGCAAAGAGGCATCTTATATATTGTTTGGTTTTACTTGTTTTTGTAAGACTTGAAGCAACTTGAAGCTTTTGTGAAATAAAAAGGGAATTTTAGCCTGAATGGAATACTATGAACTGTCACTAAATGATTTTGCGTTTTCTCAAAACATACCTTTCTTTATTTTGAAGATCTGTACTTTGACTCTGGTCATGCATCTCTACCAGCTGCTTCAGCTGAGCCTGGGAAAAGGATCTCAATCATGACTAGGTTTGTCTCAGTAAAGCACTGTGTTTGAGGAAGCAGATGCAGAAAATACAGCAGGAGCATCGTTTTCAATATGTCTGGGAAAAAGCAGATTTGATCTCTTCCTTAATTAATTGGGTGTGTGTATCTATACATGTACATATGCAGAAGTAAAAGGAATTGGAAAGAGAAGAGGTAAAAAGAATAACTTGAAAACTTAAGGCATGACTTCCTGGAGTTTGCTTTTCTTTTTATGATAGCATGTTTTGTTTTATTTTTCTTGGCACAGTATTTATTTCAGAGCTCTTGGTCAGATGCAGCATTTGGTTTTAGTGATTGTGTGTGTGTTACTATTTTTCAGATAGGGAAATGGAGGGACAGGAAGATAAAGACCTGTGCAGGGTCCTGCAGTCAATCAGTGGCTCAGCTGAGATTAGGGACCTGGTTTTTCTTCTGACTTTTAGTACTTTCTAGATTGACTTCATTCCATCCTCTCAAGTTTATCTGGTCAGCGGGTTTTGAAAATGAGGAATGAAGGCACAGTTTTAAAGAATGCAACCAGACCTCCATATAATTTCTGGTTAGATTTGTCAACTGCATTGTCACTCCACACTTGAGCAAATCATGTGTGTGTATTGAAAACAATATAGATGTACTTCGGAGTATGCTTTAAAGCTCAGTGAGGTAGTGGGAATCTTCCCATGGAGTTCTCTGGGATTTGGACCAGACCTCTGAGTCATAATATTTCAAAGGGAGAATGTATGATGTAAACACAAATCATTTCACATTCATGTGTCACAGGAACCTTAATGTGCTCCAAACTTGAATATCTATTGTTCAAACATCTCAATGTTTTCCTTTGTTTCTATGGGTATTGTTTATACTTTGGAGACTGTATGTGTGGATGAAGCATCATCAGTGAAATGATGATTATTTATTTTTTTTAGGAACTGAATCCTATCAGAAGTCCACAACTTGTGTTAATTTGGCCCCATAAATATCTTCTTGGTACATTAAAGGGACTGTAAAAATATGAAAACAAATATAATAAACACAGATTAATGATACTTGACCTAGAAATACTGGAATCCATTCTCACACCCTGTATAGAGGATTTATTGTTATCACGTATTTCTTTTAGGAGTACTTAATCCAATGGTTATGAAAATAGTTTCCAAATTCCTTGTTACAAATAAATCCACATCCAGTGGCAGAATAATTCTCTGCTTTGTGACAGGAGAGGGTCTAGCCCTTGATGTTAAAGTCCAATTGCCTTTCTACCACATTCTATCAAACGGGGCCAATTCTTATGTGCCGTGTTGATATATGTGAGAAAACTAGGCTGATCAATGCCAGGTAATAAGAAGTAGAGAAATAATGTTTTCCATCTTAAAGCATGTTGCAAACACACACTACTCACTGTCTTCTACCTTAGTGACCTTTGTTCTTTTATTAGTGCTATAGACGCAGATTATGACATATTTAAATACACAACTGTATTTTAATAGGCATTAAATAACATGTGGTATTAGTTCTGCAATTTTTATTATATGAATTAATCTAGCAAAATATCTGAACGGAGCTTTAAGTATGTGAAGTCAATGAAGCTGCACACAAACTTATATTTGAGAGCACACGTGTTTGGGTAAATTAGAAACATAATTTGAGACAAGTAGGCAGATCTTGAGTTTCAAGCAACTTTCCTCTGCTGTTGCAAAACATCTATTTATTTTTTTCCTCTCTTATTTGAGGCATTCTTGCACTTACCATGCTACTAGAAGTGGTTTTGGCTTCAGCAAGCTCTTGAGCAAAATGGAGAGCCAGCGCGGGAGGCTCTCTGCCTCCCAGCACTCAATAGATGAAGTCAGAAGGAACCAGGCCAGTGGCGAAGGGGCCTGTGATGTAGACTTCTTGCTATTATTGTGCAAATCCTGTACTTCCCCATGGATGCGGAGCAAAGACTTTTTCAAATAACAGCTGCTACATGGGAAAAAAACACCCAAGAAACCAGAGCTGTTTATAAAGACCTATTTTGATCCTTGGTAGAAACCATTTCCAAACTTTCCCAGTCAAGGCCTGTGTTTTTCAGCTGATTTGTTTTCTAGTTTCTAGGTATTTCAAATAGTCCAAAAATATTACAGCAAACTAATTCTTTCTGACCTCTGGGGAAGGAGTAGGGATGATTAATTCTACAGTGTCCTTCGGTAGTGAGTCAGCAAGTTTCTTACTCATTTGATTTTTCATGTGTGCCTTCTTATTTGTTTTTACTTAGCCAATGGGAATTTCCTCTTTTCTCCCTTCTCACACCTAGTGCAAAATCTCACAGTTGGTTAAAGTGCTCAACCAGTCCTAAGAAAATCCATTTCTCCAGCTGAATTGCCTAATCTGAAGGAATATCAAAACACAAAATCCAAGAAAGTGCTCAGATGTTGAGAATCTATAGCTCTCATTTTTTAGTTTATCACTTGAATTGAAATGCTGTTTTGTTGTATCCAAATGATAAATCCTGGTTTGCAGACAGGTTTGCAGGTGTTTAGTTATTTCCTAAAATAATAGTTTTGCTGTGGACATGCTCATTTTCTACGTTTCAGTTCTTGATACCTCCCTGTGTATTGGAAGGTAATAAGTAGTCTTTCATAATGCTACTTATGAAGGCGGATGCTGCTTTGAAATAATTCAGGAAGTGGAGAGTACTTGCTTTAGCAAACATCAATATAAATAGTGTAATGTCTCTTGATCTTCGCAGGGACTTCTTCCATACAACTAAACTTTCTGAAAGTGCTGAAATGTGGAGGTAGCTACAGTTACTGTCACATATGATTCTGTGACAGTGATAAATCATTGCTGACGTATCTAACAATGTTAACAGTGAAAGTATTTCTTGTGTTTTCACACTAAGAAGTGTGCAAAGAAAGGCATGCATTGGATATGCTCACTAGACTTTCTTTGGGTAAGTAAGTATGGGTTGATGGTCTTCGTTTCCCAGTGAGTGCACTGGCTGTAAACCAAAATGGCAAATAAGACTGTAAGTTGGGATAGAGATTTGCTCCGTTTTATGTTAATTTCCAATGTGGTAGTGTAAATTCATATTTTACCAAGCAGATGTTTGAATACACATTTGATAGGAAAGATTATTTATATGACTGACAGCCTCATTGAGCCATGTAACAGCTTTATGTGAACTATTATTTACTTTTTCAGTACCTATTTTAACAAAGGGTAATCATTTTATTTCTTTTTTACTCAAGTTACTTGAGGTAAGGTTTTTGTTAGTAAAAGGCTTTTTTATTTTTCCCCTGCCCATTGGGACCTATCCCAAAGCACAAATAATTATTATTAGATGACAACAAGCTACACAAAGCCTAATTCTGGGAGAAATTCTATCCCATTTGAAGCCATTTCAGGTTCAGTCCTTGCTGTTGAGCAAGGCTTTTTTATATATCCTTAATGATCCTATAGATAGTTTAATGTTTGTGGCTTGAACTTTTCATCTGAATTGAGATGCATTCTATATTCACTCCTAAATGTTTCTCTGCATGCTTTTGAGGTAAAAATGAAAAGTATCCTCTGTTTTGAGCTTGGTTGTTTCGTTCTAAATAGAGCATTACTACTGAGATTACGCTCATCATACCAGTGGATTGCTGGTATGTATTGGTGTGCTGGCATATATGTCACTGAAAAGTGAAATACTTTCAACTAGTTGTTCTGTTACAGTTGCATCTAGAAGCCAGAGCAGGGGATTTCTACAGGGATACAGAAGTGGTATAGTTCATTATCACCTTTTTATATAGAATGAGGAAAGGGACAAAAGGAGAAATGTTAAAATGCTAAAGTTTCAGGGGAGGGACATTTCCCTAGTGATAGTCACAATAAATATGTTTGTTTAAGAGCAAAAAAAAAAAAAGAAACCAAGAGGATACGCATGCTTGGTGCCAAAGAACAGCCAGTGTGCCTAACACACTGGAGAAATTGTTCCAGAACAATTCATCCATGGGAAAATATGACCCTTATAATATTACCAAGGTCAGTGAAACCTATGGTGATTTGCTGAGTAAGGGGTTCACTGGGCAAATGAAAGATGCCTGTGGTGACATATTTTCCTGGGACCCACTTTAAGACTTCAGAATTAAAAAATACAGGGATGAGGATATAATTGGTAGCTTTTCTTTGTCCTTTCTTGCATAATCCTGCTGATTATTTATAGAAAAGATAAATAAATCCGTTGTTGCAGTAGGAATTCTTGTTATACATACTGAATAAAAGCATCATTGGGGGAAATACCTCCTCTGTCTTTGAGTTTATTTCATGATAATTAAACTATTGTAAATTTGCCTTGAAGAAATTTAGCTGAAACAAAATCTAGAGTTAGGTCTAGTCATGGAATCTTTGCAGGCAGTAAAAGGAAAATATTTTATAAAAGAAAAAATGGAAAAAAACCTCATGATGGGAAGCTACTTGGCTGATTAGAAAAGTTGCATAAATGGCCTTTTGCATGTGATGTAGAGGATGTAACTGAATAGGAAAAATAGCAAAGCTTGCACAATCTATTGTAGTGTAGTGAAGTATGGGTTGTAAGGATTTTTGGCCTCATTTTCTGAGAACTGGTGCAAATTTGCTTTGTGGCTCATTGCTGTGACCAGCAGTCAGTTCAGATCTAACAGAATATTAGAGAAGAAAATGGGCCAATTTGTCAGCTTCTGGCCTCATCTCTCACATAGAAGAAATTCTGATTGTATGGAATTCCCTGGTGAAAGCAAAGAATCCAAATCAAAAGAAAACAAACAAAAAAAACCCCTTAGCATCTGCAGAGACCAGGGTTTCACTCAAGGGAACTGTGTGAGAAGTGTGCTATTAGCTATTGCAAAAGTTGCCACAGGGAAGGCTACGATGAATAAAGCCCTACAATTTTAATCTGCTTTAATAATTTTTAGCTGCCTGTAGTTCAGTGTAAGCCCACAAATGTAAGGGTTTGGCCCTATTTATTCTGTACTGGAATTTCAGTCAAGAGATAAAATGTGGTCATCCACTGAGATGGAGCATCAGTTGTCAGTGTTCAGGTTGGGTTTGTGTCAATGCTTGCACAGCTTTCCACAGCCGTGGCAGGGCAGAAGTCTGCAGCGACCTGAGGCTGCTTTTCAGATTCATGTGATGAACCTCCCACCTCGCTCCGTAGTGTAATTGAACATACGTTGGCATTATAATGAGCATATGGACTTCTTTGAGTTGTTATGGTGGTATGAGGGTGGCTGAGTCTGGCCCAGCATGCACAGGAGGGGAATTCAGGAGACTCTTACCTTTCCAAATGAACCGTGGCGCTGGCAGGTCTGTGTAGCTTAAGTAGCAGCAGACTCTCCAAGGATTTCTGTTTAAATCAACAGATTACCCATGTGTTAGCACGATCAGTGTGGGAAAGAGGGCTGGAATCTGGCTTGTAATAACTAGTGCTGCTGTGAATGATATCCACGCAGCCAGTGGGAGAGTTCACGTGGGGAAGTAAAGCTTTTTCCAGGATTTGGCCCGTAATTAGATTAATGAACATTTTAGTATGTGCTTTGCAACAGAGTATTAAGCACACATCTGTATATACAAGTCCCAAGGATACTTGAGTATTTGCTTCTCTTCTGAGTACTACTGGTAAGTATAGAATGTCTGTTATTTCAACAGAGTTTTTTGAGTTTGAATTAAGACGGAACAAAAAACCTGACCTATACTTTTACCCTTTAATTTTGTTGATATAAGAAAACTCCCTCTCAAAAAAAAGTTTTTCAGTGGTGACAGTGCAATCAGTAAGTATTTTTCTTTGGGTGCTGGTTCAGTTACTGCCCATCAAGTCTCTGTTATCACTGAGGACCCCTGTTAAATTTTTTTTAGACACTTCCACTTTTACAGAGGTTGCCTTGCTGTACTTTATCAGGAAAAGGTCTTGGCTTGAAACCAAGAGGGCCATTTGGATTTAAAATCTGACAGGTTTCAAAAATCTCAGTTTAAAATACATAAACCCATAAGTAAAAGATTACACTGTATTTTGAATAGCAATTTTCCTCTAGCTGAGGAGCGCACTGTGCTGCATAGATTGTGCAGCTTCAGGGACAGGAATCATAAAATGTTCTGCAAGAACTATGACGTGGCATTAAAATAAAAAGGATTGGAATGTATTTGTGCCATACTGGACTAAGAAATGTGAAATGCTGGTAACATGAGAGTTGCAAAGTTCCCTTGCCATTAAGAAGCTTTTTTTGAGACATCAGTATCAGCCCACTGATAAGGTATCACAAAATAACTGCCGTCTCCACCCTTTACATCAGCAGCTCTGGTTTAGACTTGAGAGAATGTAGCAAGTGGAGATTCAAGTGATCTTAAAGGGAAAGGTGAGTTATAGGCAACTGTGATATTTGATAAGAGGTGGGAAAAAATAATGTGAAGATGTTGTTCTGGCCTTTAGATGCCAGGGTTCACAGAGCTGAAATTTGTAAAGGCTGACACTAGGAAATGAGTGTTTACACCTCTCTAGGGTTAGAAAACTGGACGGATAAGATGGCTTCCTTTTGATGTGAGACTGAAAAAAGGGTTGCTATTTTAGACAATGAACAGCTCTTTGTTACAGACCAAAAAAGGTGGGGAAGAGAACACAAAGTCGTAGGATATGTGGTAGTCTCCCTCCAGGTTCTTTTTATGAATCATATAAAATTTTCTTCTAATTGCTTAAGCGAACAAGGAGGATGACAGAATATCACATCAGCCCCAGCAGCTTAACTGACACATTCATTTGGAGAGCTTCTTTTTCATCATTCTGTATGTAAATAGATTGACATTGTTTTAATGCTAAGTGTTTCCTTTGCTAATCTGGGGGAGATTGATACATGTAATGCAGAGCTTTCCAGCCAAGTACTCTTAAGGGAAAGAACCATGGTCCATGAATAATAAATTTTAGGCAAGACTAAAGAAATAAGATGCTGTTCTATCACGGGCCAAAAGATTTCTCCACTCTGAACAACAGCTGTAAACATAAAGTGTGGCTTCACTCACAGATTTAGGAGATTTAAATTACACGATTTATGCCTGGGAATTTTGGAGCCTTGCTATTTGTCTCTACCTTCCCCTCCCCCTCAGCAAAATCCTACCTTTCATCTTAGGAATTTTAAAATTATGACTTCCTAATAATGCATAGGATTCAAATAACAAAATCATGACCTTGCTGAGCAGTTGTCTAGAAAATAAATATGAAGACTATCTTAACTAAATAGTCTGCAAATGCCTAGCCCTGTGTTAATTTTTCTTAGTGCCTTACATGGTACATTGTTGAAAGTCTTCTGTTTTAGCTCATGCCTGGGACAGCCAGCATTCTGCATCTCTGTGGGCTACAGGCTCAGTGTCCAAGGCAATAGTAACAATAATTGGTCAGGCTTTTCTAGAAACTAGATATGAAACATTTTGGTAGTCTTTCCGATAAGGTCCCCATCAGAGCTCCTGGGTGCTGCACTCTTAGTTTGGTCCTTGGTTTGGATCTTGAGAGACAGCCAGCCTCCTCAGATGATCTGACTCTGGCTACAAGGTTGACCGTATGAACACCTCCATGTACTGTTGGATTGAGCCCAGAAAGATGGTCCCTCACATGCATGCATCAGGTTTTTTTTGAAAGCTCTCAGGCTCCCTTGGCCTCAGAGAGGTCCATGATACAGCCCCATGTGTGTAGGGCTGGGCAATGACTGCTAGTGCAGTGCCCAGCATAGGGGCTAGATGATTCCCAAGGCAGGAGAAACCTGGAGAGCAGGGAGTGTGGAAGAGGAGCAGCTGGTCAGCCACCCAGAGAGACTGCTGGGAGGGGAAGGGATGGAAGAGAACCTTTCCATTTCCCTCTTCGTAGCAATTTCTGCAGAGTAATCTGGTAATGAGCATCGTTCTGTGTGTGTTGTATGAGGAAAACTGCCTATTGATTGGCATCGTGTTTGCCAGAATAAAAGTCTTAGATCACAAAAACCATTGGGGAATATTTTAATTTTATGTATATATATATCTATGCCTTGATTCTGCTTTCCTTACCTCAGTGTACCTTGGTACTGACTCCATTGAAGTCTGAACGGAGCCAGACTGAGAAATTCCATCGTATTGGCACTTCTTAATCTACAGAGTTTATATGCGTATTCTGCGTTCCTTTCCTATTTCTATTTATATTGGGAATTTTTGAATAATCAAATTTAATATCCAATTAAATTGCATTTTGTGGGCCCTTTTAAAGTTTCTCTTAGGGTGCCCACTAGAAAAGTTATCATTGCCTTTTCTCAACCACTGAAATTAGAAATTCTAAATCCTTTCTGTAACAGTTTATTGGGGTCTCTGTGGCTTTGGTTAATTGTCACAGTCTCGTTTACCTTAGGCGGAGGAATTTTAATGTATAGAGCAAGATGGTTTATTCATTCAAAAATTTTTTATGGGAAGTTGCTCTGAGCTGAAGGAAGTCATGTAAAATGCACTCTTGGGGGCTCAGCTTTCTAATGGTCTCATGTCAGAAACAAAGGAGGAACATCTATGAACTAAGAGAAGAAAACTCTGGGTCTCAAGCCGGGATTTCCCCTTATCTTTGGGGTACTCATGTACCAAACTTACTAATTTTTTAGCATTGCCTTCAAGCGTAATGCTGAGCCGTAACAGATCACCCCGATGTGATGCAGCACGTGAATGAATTGCCCTGTCAAATTCAAAAGCAGGATTCAACCCCAGTCAGCCGGAGGGCAACAAAAGTTTCCTTGAAATCACAGAATTATGGATTGGGGGGTGGTGAATTCGCAGTGCATATGGAAAAGGGCCCAGGAGGTGGTCTGGTGTGTAATCATACCCTGCTGATGGGGCCTTGGCAGTTAAAACACATGGGCTGCAGCCTGCCAGTTCAGGTTTTCAAGTAAGCTGCTTGTGATGGGAAGTTGTTTTATCTAATTTTGTAGGGGGTGGGAAGGAAGAAAATAATTTACTTTTTGGTTTTCTGCTTAAATTAAGGGTGTTGGATGGCTTTAACTGAGAGTGGGAAATCCCCGCTGTAGGTGTGCATGGTCCCACTTGACCCATTTTTCCTAATGCACTTAAAATAAAGTTGTGTTGGTTTTTAATACATCCCATCAGAATAAAGGAAAACCGAGTTTTTTTGTGACAGTCCAATAACTTAAGTGCACTCTCCTACAGCAAATGGCTTTTCAAGTAGAGTGCAGGTGTGCCTTACATCTCCAGGCAAAACAGTCTGTATTTTCTTTTATTTCTAAGGGAGCAATTATTCCTGACTACTCATTTGTTTTCACACATCTTTTTCTCATGTTGTTTTTGCTTTGTAGCTATCTAGATATTTGTACAGCCTTCATTGCTGTCTTCTGTGAGCACTTCTGAACTAGCATTCAATTTTATCCCAGAGACTTCCTATGAAGTAGTGAAAAGTTGCAGGGGAGATATGATTTGCTCAAGGTTGTATGGGAAATCTCTATTCAACCTTGGAAGGGAGCTCTGTTCTTTGATCCCAGCCTAGTGTCTGATGCAGTGAAGTATCTCTCTGTTCCACACTGTGTGTCATTTCTTCTTGATATTTTCCTTCTTGGTAGCTGATGTCATCTGCTTTTTTCCCTTCAATTATGCTTTTAGTGTAGAAAATAATTGCAGGGAGCAAGAGAAAAAAAGCTTCTGAGAATTCCCATGGATTCTCTTCTACTTGAGGCAAGTAGAGATCTCTCTGGCATTACTGGAATTTTCTTGCCTGCTGCTATTGAGAAGTCCTGAGGATTGCGTTCAAAGCAATAGAAAGGCTGCATTTTAGTAATGGGAATTTTAACAGTACAGTCTGACTCAAAAGTCAGAGACAGTATCTCATTTGGGGTCCAATTCTGCTGTCATTACGATTCAGAGGAGTAAGATCAAGCTTTTAGCTAGTGATTCAGTGACAACAGCCCTTACACAAAACCTTTAAAGGGACTCTTTGTGTTCAACAGGCCCTGGAAATTGAGTCTCAATTGTAAGCGCAGAAGGAAGAGTTGGTAAGGTTGTCAGGGCCTGTAGTAAACCCAAGGAGAGAACCCAGCAAGCTGCATGAAAACTTATGATATGCAGTAAAAAGGAAAAAAAAAAAAAAGCTATAAATGTGTTGAAGATAATGTTTCAGATATGAACTGGGTACATCATGTCCTTGAGGGCACAATGGCTCCAGTGGTTTGAATTGAATCCATTGCTGGCACATATGATCTGTCCATGGGAGCACCCAACACAGTATTTTCCATGTTCCTATAGGTAGAAGCACTGCTGTAGGGTATACAGCACAGCTTTCTGTTAGGGTGAGCTGGTCAGGGAAACAGAAAAAACTGAGGTGGGTTATTCACCTTACTTAGGTTTGAAGCTAGAACAAATCACTGGCTTTACCTGGAGGGGAAAACTAAAGGCAGTGGCTCTTTTCCTTTTTTTTTTTTTTTTATTTTTATTTTATTTCTTTGGATTTGTATATAGGTGGCTTTACAAGTCTATCCCCTATGATTAAATCAGAGCCTCAGACTGTTATAATAAAAAAAAAAGAAAAATTGAAGTCCTTTCGTACACCTTGCAGCAAAGAATGTCTTATTTACAAATTGGCTGCTTTGCACTGGAAGGCCACATTTGAGATATTAAACCTCAGTGTTCACTGTCATCTTGTTTTCACATTTTGCTTCCTTATCCTCTTGCAAACATTATTGGTAAATTTCTATAGCAAACATAGGAAACATGCCTATTAAAAATACATACATTTTAAAAAACCCAAACAAACAACAAAACATTGAATCAATTAAAAATATGCAAATGGCTCTGTGTAATTACTTTGCAGACAGAATTTAATAGTAATGTCCATTAAATCAGTTTGGGAATATATAATATACAGATATGTCAGAGCAAGGACTTGCACTGAAATCAGTTGCACAGCAGGCAGGACTCTATCCTCTGGAAATTGTGATCTTGTATGCTAAGTTTTTATGTAAATTTTGCTTCAATTGTTAATCAAATAAGATACTCACCAGCTGCTGCTCTTCATGGTATAATCAGCAGCTTTTAAAGGGAATTCCATAAAAGAGAAAGGCTAAAACTATAATTATCTCATAGAAGCAGAATTTTTCTCTCATGAGAACAGATATTTTTCACTGAAAATGAATACATTTGCAAACATAATGATTGTAATTCACACGAAGAAATGAATTTACAGTTACATACTCAGCTGTACCTGTCACAGCTCTTTTATTCTGTTTCCAGGTCTCTAATGAGTCTGAGATACATTTTATGTGAAAGAAGTTTCTCAGCATAGATGAAAAATTTTAAATCGGCTCCCAGAGCTGGGCACCAAACATCTAGTTAGAAGTTCCACTGGACTTTCCTCTGATTCTTGTAGAAATAAGCCATTTACAATTGTAATTGAATGTTCTAGGTAAAATTATGAAANCTTGTAGAAATAAGCCATTTACAATTGTAATTGAATGTTCTAGGTAAAATTATGAAACAGGAGCGTCGGGGATTTTGGAAGCAGCAAAGTTTTTCTCTGTTTCTCTTGAGATCTGGGAGTGTATGTGAGTGCATATTTATTTACGTATATAATAGTTTGCCTACATGTGAAACTCGTGTTGGCTCTACTCTTCATACTATACACCCATGTATGGCAGTTTAACACCTCTGATTTCATCTTGTGCAGAGGGATAGTTAGAGACTGAGAACCTAGATCAAGGTGCATTTTGCCGTCACTTCCTTCTGTGAGCGCAGTGTAACATCTGTATGTTACCTGATAAGGATGAAATTCATATATTGTTGCACAGCTTAGGTTTTTATGCAACTGCTATGTAAAGTGTAAATCAGATGAGAGAGAGGAGAAACCGCCCCCAGTTGAGGTTATGTCTTGGCTGTAAGCAGTTTTTCTTCAAGCATGGTCTTACTATGCAAAATCTTAGGCTCAGCAGTACTTTTCAAATCATTCTCTATTTGAAGCGTGGCTTCAAGCTGCAGCAGGGTAGGTTTAGACTGAGCATTAGGAAAGAATTCTTCACAGAAAGAGTGGTTGGGCATTGGAATAGGCTGCCCAGGGAGGTGGTTGAGTCACCATCCCTGGATGTGTTTAAGAGCCATTTAGATGTGGTGCTGAGGGCTATGGTGTAGGGGAGGACTTTGTAGAGTAGGGTAGATGGTTGGACTCGATGATCCCAAGGGTCTCTTCCAACCTAGACGATTCTATGATTCTGTGATTCTATGTCTAACAGAATAGAAGTGCTGTTTGATCCAGTTGGGTTCTGTGCTTGAGTTAAGCAGTGTTACAGTGTGAGAGTAACATATCTGTTAGCCTGTGGGAAAAAATGTAGATGTTTGTCACTTCTTCCATTTTCAAGTTCATCCTTTGCTGGTCTGGTTGATTGTGGTTGTTTTGTTGGTTTTTTTTTTTGTTTTTTTTCCTTTTGAAGTCTTATTTTCCAGTTTGGGTTCTGGAAGCTCTTTGTACCATTTGCCCCCTGTGCCATTGCCAGGTGCAAGGCTTTCCCCATTTCTACATGGATGGAATACACATCTGTGCCACGTTTTCTCCTCCTACATTGTATTTCTTTGTAGTCATGCTGAGGGCAGACCGTAACCGAGGGCTTGTGTATATTTCAACCTCTTGAAAAGAGGCATAAATAGGTTTGTGTGTTCTAAAGCCTTATATTTCATGATTGAAATAAGTGAATACTCCTGGAAGGTAATCAGACATTATAAGCAATGATATTTTGGTCCATGCTTAGGACTCTTGCATGTTCTGATAATGACTATGATTTATTTTTGGCTTACTAAAAAATGAATTTTCTGCTCTTGAAAAATTAAAATCTGAAAAAGAAACAAAGCAAACACCTCACGCCCATAAAACCCCAAACCTCAAAAAAACTCCATATGGTAATTTTTGTTTTCTTGTTTATTTTTCCTGAATCTAATGATTAACAATAAACCTATAGAAACAGCAAGGCCTACCTATTTTGCTTTGCAAATTTGCTTTCAAAACTTTTGCAGAGCACTAATTATCACAGAGGCTAAAAAATAAAAACAGATAAATATTTTCAATTTAGGCCACTTAAAAACATTCCTTTTTTTATAATTTCTGGGTTTTAATAATGAAGTTAAGTGGTGTTTGTCAGATGTATTTAGATGTATGTGGTGGATGTAAAGTACCATAGACAGTAGCGTGTGCTATTTATATTGGGGGGAAAATAAAAGATAGCTAATATCTAGGAATGTAGCAATATTGATAGATTATAAAAACGGATCACATACTGTATAACATTAAGGAAATTATCCGTTATTTTATAAATTGCTTGAAGCTTTGTCGTAGTTGCTGACAGTTTATAAGACATTGAAACTGGATTTCTTGCCTTTATCCCATAAGGCTTCTGCCTTGTAGAGTCAGTTTTTCAGGGTTTTTTTTGAAAAATCATGGAAGAGGTGTCATCAGAGGATGATGGAAATATAGTTTATTACTGAAAGGATATGGTTTATTCTGTGAGTGGATGACTACGATAAATGTGTTATGGAACTTGCATGAGGCAAAGAGTATTTTCAGACAGTTTTTTTCAACATTATTTTGCTGAAAAGTTAATAATTCTTAAAACTGTTTGCAATAGTGATAGTTTAATCCAATTTTCCCAGGAGTTCTTTTGATATACGTTTCTTTTAACCAGTCCTATCAATGAGCATTTCCTACTCAATTGCTGAAGAAATGTTTCTTTAAAAAATGGTAAGAGCAATTAAAGCATGAGGAATTTTTCTCTTCACTCTTGGAAACCCTTATTGGTAACGTCAAAGAAGTTTATTTTTCCTGAATCTAATGATTAACAATAAACCTATAGAAACAGCAAGGCCTACCTAAGGGGTCGACAATTAGTGAACTGTGCATAGGTTTAGACAGATGGAAGCAGTTACAGCTGAACCGTGGGGCAAGAGAAACCAAACTAAATGACTACGCTTCCAAAGAGACTGCTAGATATAAAATACTCCACCTATAAAATACGTAATAAAATATTTACAGAATTCCACAAGATAATTCAAAACTTAATATATAAAAAAAAAAAGGTGGGGGCAGGAGGGACTCTAACCTGCCTCTTGCCAAACTTGCTGCTGATACCAAGGAAGGGAGCTCCATTTTCCTTTCCATTTTCAGAAGGGAATGTGCTCTGAGTCACAGGGTGCTCCATGGCAAAGCTGCTCCTGAAAGAGACACCAAGAGGTTTTTGGACCCAAGTGAGAGCAGTTGCCAAGGAAAAAGGCTACACAAAGACTGGAAGTCCCTGATCTGGCTCTACTGTGTAGTATAATGGTGAAGAAACCTTCATGCATTAACTTGCTATCAAAAAAATATGAAGTCTGAAAAAAGGATGTCTTAAAATCTGTGGAAATGTAACCAGTGAGCTGACACTGAGTAATCCTACTGCCTGTGCCAAACTAAGCATTTCCTATTCAATAGATTGAATTCTACAAGATAAATGCAAAACACTAATGTGTAGTGGCCTAAAAATACCAGGAGCTGATTTGAACTGAACACCCATCATTTGCTTGTTCTTACCTGCAAAGGGATGTTTTTCAAAGGCAAGTATTCTTGAAACATTATTCCCTTCACCTACAATGAAATTTGTATTCATAAGTTGTTTAGGTTCCCTCTTGCACATACACAAACTGCTTTTTGATTGTGTTTGTAGGATACATAATACACATTGTGCAGGTCATTGCTGAAGGTGTATTTTGAGGTGTAGCATCTACAGACCCTATTTTGAATTGAGCTAGAGTGTTCAGGGGAAAAAGCCTGCATGATCAGGAGAGCTAGTGAAAGGCAGCTACTGTGGCTGTCTCATAATTGAGGAGATTAAGGAGAGGAACAAAGGTGAGTGTGAAGGAGTGGCCAACAGGAATGGTCCCTTGCAGGCTATGACATAATCCGATGTGCTTTTAAGTCTCTATGTGACAAATAGTGTTTTCAAAGCAGGGTATACTCTAGGGTTGAATATGACTCCAAAGCAATGCTGATGTTAGCGTTTCTCCCCGCTAAGTCACCAAGTGTTGCAATGAGATTTAAACTAATTTCCTTAAGTTTTACAAGAATTTAAAATAGAAACTTAAGGGCAAAGTGAAATCATAAACAGAACTATCTCCTTAAATCTGGGAACTTGCTTTGATTTTTCAACTGTTTTAGGGCCTAAAAACACAAGACACTGAAACCCAGACCCACAGGGTATTTGAATACTTACTTCTACCTCAGATCAACAAGAGTGATCTTAGTAACTCTGAGAATCTTATTCTAAATGTGTCCTGTCAAGAGATGCATGGAAAAGCTACTGGTTATGTTCAACTCAATTAAGTCCTTATATCAAAAGAAGCAGCAGGAAGGAACGATAATAAAATAATTCTGTAAGATCCTACAGTATCCATTTCTGTTTTCAAGTATTGTTTTGTAGAAGCTGTGCTCTGAAAATGTCTGCTGTCTCTCTAGGCAGAGGACTAACAGTGCCAGCCCTATCAATGGTCTTGTTTTCAGTTTCTTGTGGACACCCACCCTGTGCACCAAATGCCTGACTACAGTGAGCTGAGGAGCGGAGTGGTACAGGCCAGTCAACTTTAAGGCCCAATCCCAGAGTCAATGGGAGTGTTGTCTGTTTAAGAACTGCACAATCTGGCCTCTCTCCAAGTTTTTACAGGTCAAATAACATAAGGGAATATTTTAGTCTGAACCACTTCCTGAATTCCCAATGAAGAATGTAGAATCAAAATATAATGAATGGTGACTGCATTCTACTCTAAACAATAGCTGCTATTTACCAAACAGTGTGTAGTGTGTAAATTAAATGTGAGATTTCCCCCTGGTCTTTTGACTTCTTAGAAACTTTTCCTTCTTAACGCTTGGAATTTGGACTGACTACAGAATTTCCTAGAAATGCATATGGATACTGTACTGCAAGATTTCAGAGATGTTAGACTTCCTTGCAAACCAGGTCTTATGTGGTATTCAAATTATACAAATACAGAGCATGTGCTGACATTAGCCAATCTCTTTTACTCAAAATTAGTCTTTTCAGCTTAAACTCTCCTTTGGAGTTTGATGTTTGGTTTTTGTTTTGTTTTCTTAAGCACCCTCACAATTGTTACTTCATTAGTGGCTTTTTTCCCCACTAAAAGATCAAATGGCATGAAGGACAGCTCTTTCGTTTACATGAACATCTATTACATCTCTGCAGCATCAAACCCCTGTTTACCAGCTTTAGGTACAACACTATAAAACATGATACTGTTTTATGAAATTAATGAGGGGATGCCCCAAGTACCTTACAGAAATATTTGCATGACCTCCTTCAGTTCATACTAGCTTTACCATGATAGTATCAATGCTGTAGGGATCTTGTTCTGATTAATTAGAAACCCATTCAATAGTGTCGGCTGGAAATATTCTCCTAGAACTGACCGGTAGACTACCATAACCATTGTCATCTGCGCAGCCCTTCTTCACTTTCCTGTTGGATGAGGTGACAGGTGAAAGCTGTGTTTCATCTCTTGTATCTGCTCTGCATCAAAACTGGAGATGCTGGAGCAGACTGGGATCTAGCTTAAAGTACGCCTGTTAACCTTGCAGGCTGTATCTGCCATGGAAAATGGACAATAAAACTGTAGAGTTAACACAGCTGTGTGAATCACTGCACACTGGTATAAATTTAAGAATCAGTGGAGATGGCTACACGAGCCTTTTACAGAGTGAACAGGCAGAGCTTCAGGCCAGCTTTGCACAAGTCATGAAAAAAGGCTAATTAAGTAATTACTGAACGTGTGTTTCTAAGTACATGTAAAATGTTACACAAAAGCACCTAAGTCCCAGTTTAGCAGTTGCTTAATTTCAAGCAGTGAATGACTATTGAATTAATGGGATACTCATGCACTTAAAGGTGAGCATGTGTTTAAGTACTACCTTGCTGAATCAGAAACATAGTCATTATTTTTGTGGTTTGGGACTGCAGAGAGGAATACCCAAAAAGATCAGATATCAGCATCTCATGGGAACAAATCAATATATAGGAATATAAATGTCATCTTGGACTTAACATGGGGAAAAATATGAGCTGTAGATCCAACATCTTAGCTCACAACAAAGGGATTTGGAATAAAAAAACATACAGGAGACATGCTTTGCCTGTAATGGTATAATTTTGACACTGTCCATAACCTTTCTGCAACAAGTTCAATTCAATTGGTATGAACTAACACGTGATTCTAAGGTGAGCCAGTTAATATTAATTTTCCTCCTGCTGTGTTTTCTCAGTAGTGATGCATGCATTTTACTAAGCCTTTGGGATTTATCATCAAGTCAGGAGATGCAATTATTGCTAGAGAAGGCTGGAACCTGTCTCTGCTAATTCTGTTCAATTCTGGTATTTGCCTGCTGGCAGTCCAGTGTTTTGTGGGTTATAATCTGGTATTCTTACCCTGTAGCCATTACTCACACGAGCAATCCCACTACTTTCAATGAAATTGCTTATAGTAAGAAACACTCTCCACCATGTGGAAGCATCTCATGATTTAACTGCAGCTGTCAGTATTATTTACTGCAACAAAGGATAGAAAATCCTACTACTACTTCAGGTTTAGATGAAAGCTAATTTTTTTTCATCCTGACTCTAAAAGACCTCTTCTCTGCACAGCTCTTTAAGAGGTGCTACTTGGGTAATGCAGCTGAACTACCCATGGTCAGTACAGACATCAGTTCTGGCTGAGCAGATAGAAATCCAGTGCGTGCATGTGTCCATGAAAAGCCATTCTTTGGAGTTTAGTGCCAGTCTTTGTATATGTTTATGAGCGTGCAATTTCATCTATAAAACTGGTTTATAAATATATGCTTCTGCTTACAGACTGGAGCATGAGTTTCTTTAGTGTAGCTTGACTTTGAACTGTAATTTGATTTTTGTAAGGCATGTTTCCAGTTGCATTAGACATCTTCAAAAGACCACTACATTATTGCCGAGCTGTTCAGAAAATATTTTGATTTCTGTATTGGAAGGTAAAATAACAAATTAAAAAAACGATTTTAATTGGAAAGCCAAAACCCAGGGCTGTCTCTTCAGTTTGCAGCAACTACATGCATTTTCAGGTGAGAAGTGCCAAAATTCATAAAAGTTTGGAGGAAAACCATTTTAAGCAAAAAGAGAAACCTGACAATAGCAAACACTTTCAAACAAACAATTAATAATTTCTCTGGGATGAAATCAGACTCTTTCTGCAATACATAGGAGAAGAAATAAAAAACAGTTTGAAACCCCAATTTTCTGACAAAAGAAAGTTTAGAAGGAGTTTCTAAGCAGCCTAGTAACAATTGCGAATACTGCTAATCCCCAGATGCCTGCAAATCCAGTTTGGGCTGGATAGCATGTGGAGTAATTAAAGAGCAGTTATATGGTGTCTGGGCATCCCAGCTTTATAGAGCTGCCAAAATGCATTGGCAGGGAGACAAATCCCTCTCTCTCCCTTTTGATCTTTCATCCCGTTTTCCTCAGTGATGAAGAGAGGTAGAATCTGAACGTCTCTCCCAATCACCTCTGTGTCAGACCACTTCAACTAGGTCAGGCTTTTGTTAACACCTGCCATGATATGAGAGGTGTGGTTTACTAACAAAATGGTATCCAAGAAGTTCCTGTGCTTCTTTCTGACAACTTTACCTAAAATATGTCCAAAATAGCAATGGTGATAAATGCAACTGTTGGCTTAAAAATCCTAGCTTTTTTGTGTCAAATCAAGTGCCTTCTGGAAGTTTGTATCTCCTTTATAGAACATAAAGGAATTTATGGACTTCAAATGGGATACTCAAGGTGGATTTGTTTCTCAGTACTTTTGGCGGAATTGGTTTGTAGGTGGGTCTCATTTTTTATATTTTGGGGTTAGACTGCAACTTTCCTCTCAAGCCTTGTGTGTGAGAGTTCAGCAGACACGGTACCAAGGCAGTTGTGTAAGATGCCCTTTTCAAGTGCACACATGGACCAAAACTGTTGTTTCGCTGATGATCTGCATCAGCCGTAGTGACGTGATGACAGAGCTCTTTAAATAGGTCTTGCTATAGGTCTGGGTGTTCAGAGACCTGGTAGGAAACTTTGAGTTCCTATTTTGATGCATGCACATCGAGCAGGCACAGATACAGGATGATTTGTTTGACATGGTAGATGATTTGTCTAACATAACTGAGTTATAAGGAATATATGAATATAAATGGGAATGTTATTCCTCTTTTATATGATTTTTTTATATATATAGTCATCTAAATATGTAATAAAATACCCAACTTTGAAAGTTTTCTTTTTTTTTTAATATCCTCATCATATTAGACTTCATCTGCTTATGTATCTAATTCTTTTGGAAGGAGTCTCCCCCCACTAAATTTTATAGGCCATTTGATGCCGATTTGCTACCTCAGAGACATATAACAACGTGAAAAAATTCGGTATCTTTTAACTGTTTTCTTACTTTGAGATAAGTTTCAGTTTCTTCATGTGCAGCAGATTACAAACACAGCATTATTTCTTTTTATTCTGAATGGTGGCAGATCTATATTGGCATGGTCTCCATGCCAAGTTTCTGTCTGCTGAGCTCAGTTAACTTTTCTGAAGTGTCTATCAAACAATTTATCCAACGAACAGAACATTCAATATACGCAACATTACTTAACATCTTTGATGCCTAGTCAGCACAAGTGGTTCTAAACTGTTTCTGTATTACCTTCTAAGCTCCTAGTTTCTTGTGAGCAATGGTTTTGATTAATCTGCAGTTATCCATTAACATGTCATGTGTCTCCAATTAAATATAAGCTTGGTTTTCTCTTCTAAGGACTGTAGTTCATTGTCCCATCGATACACTTGGTATAATGTGGGTTACGGTATGAGAGCAGGGGTTGAAATAGCCCAGATTGTCAGAATTTGCTCTTGAATTCGGTATCGTGAGATCAGGATTTTCCTTGAGCTTTTTTCTCAACCTTCTTATGCATACCCAGAATCAGTCCTGGTGCTAGCCAGTGGTATAGTTGGGGGCAGAAGGGACTGTAACCTGGGTCTTGCTGTCCCTTTGGTCTCTGTGGCATTGGTGCAAGCTAAAGCACTTAGAGACTGGTAGTGCTCCATTGTCTCTCCGTAGTCCCACCATCACTGGGGAGAAAATAATAACTTGCACTGTACCATAAGAGTAATGGGACATACTGCCTCATGTTTCTACATGGGTACAAAGCAGTACTTGTAAAAAATGGAGTAATCAGCTGGATATGTTTGTGCATATGGCTGCAAGCCTCCAGGTGCTGTTAGTCTGGATTATTTTGCAGCAAAGATGCCTTCAGTTATTTCAACTTTCCTATTTGAGCCTTCTTCAAGTACTTTTAATTTACTCTTGTCTTGGAATGAAAAAATTGAGTTTTTCACATCTCTACTGAATATACAGCCGAAATGCCTGCAGGCCTCATGTGGTTTATTGGTAGAACGTTTCGAGTGTGTGGCTGTGGCTTTAGATAGTTTACTGAGGATTTCCATTAATGGTTTTCAAGCATTTTTTTTGGATGCATTAGAGAGAGACTCATCCTTTTCCACAAAAGTGCAGAGCTATTTAATTATAAGAATAATAATAGCACCGTATTTCCTCCTTCCACGGAACACCATTCAATAACGGAAATGGCTCTCTTAGTCTGCTGGCATCAACATTTATTCTTTCCGCTCTCTTTTGCTCTAGAACAACAACAGTGTTTTTGCAAAAGTCTGTTAGTCTCCTGAAGTTTAACCTAAAACCTGGTACTGACCAGTGATATCTACTTGGACAGGTGAGTTTCTAGAGATACAGACACCACGATTTGAAAACTTACATTAATGGTCAGTTCCATTGTAGGCTAAAAGTTTAGAAAAGAAAAGTCTTGATTCAAATCGTATCTGGAGGTTGTCCTGGGTTTTGGGCTTATTTGTAGTGTAGTGTTACAGGCATCATAATCTGTATGCTATGGACCTCTGTGATCAGTAGTTTGTACCTTGATTGCTTTGCCTGTAGGTCCTCGTGGAAATGCCTCAATCAAATTTGTCCAGCAGTTATCTGGATTGCCCTTAGAATACCACTGTCACCAAACTCATCTATCTTCTTTCCTGTAATCTTTACAGTGTTACATCTCAGTTGTCGTTCTCCAGTGCTGTCAAGGTCTTTGAGCTTTACACTTAACACATTGCTATCTAGAATTTGAAATATGGTTAGTTTATATTGTATTTGTCTCAAAAATTAAAACCAGATTATGATGTGGGAAGTTTTTTCTAGCAGGTCCACAAAAGTATTTTTGGCAGTGAGCTGTACGGAGCGTAAAATAGCAGTAATGTGACTATATGGGTACCTGTGCTTAACAAAAATAGGGTACAGAGACTGAAATGCCTCTTGACAGTCCCTTACAAGAGAGCTGTTCAACCATTCATTAAATCTCATCATGCTCCTCAGAGCAGGAATAATTCTTGTCTTACACAAGTGGAAATTGAAGAAGATTAAATAAGCTTCCCAAAGCCATTTTGGGAACAGGTATTACACTGAATGCTCTTTGTTAAGGGTACGGAGTTCAGCCAGACAGCTAGATATTTGGAAGTTTGCCCTCAATTATTCCACTTTCCTGTTATCTGCTTTGTTGCAGTCACTGACAGGCTTCGGATTCGTTGAGTCTCATGCGAATGGTGGCCAGCACAGACACAGGTCAGGTCCTGGGTGCTTTGAGAGGTATACTCTGTCTAAAATAAAGTTCAGATTTAATCATGTAACAAATTACATCCACTCCTAGAACAGTACCTCTGAGAGACAGAGAATTATGATGTGAGTTACTGTCTGCTTCCCAGGATCTTCCTTCAGTAAAGAGCAACAAACCCATCTAAACATACATTTTTTTGTAGACACAAGTTTCTGAACAATCTTCGGGGTAGCCATATATGTTTTATGTGTCTTCACATGAGAAATGTTGTTACAGAAAGTCCTAATGTATAGCCTATACATATAATGTCCATTTGAGTAGTCATGGAATGTCAACTTCATGTACTCCACTGCACAGCAGTGGATTCTTGTTTGAGAATGACCTTTTAGACAGACTGTAGGTCTTCAGTTAGTGAGAGTTGGCCTCGAGGTGGAAGTGTAGAACTGGCTCTGGGCTCAGTATTTTGACTGGTCCAAAACATGGGGCTTTCTGTGCCTTACTTAGTGCATTTGATAAATGAAAAAATCATGCTTTATAATCACACTGGAATTTGAAATCTGGTTAACTGGAAGCCCCACAGTATTTTCAGGTTCTTGGATGACAGCCACTGCAGTTACATAAACGCAAAATATTATTGGAATAGGTAGTAGGTGTCCGTCCTTCCTTCCTTAGGAATTGCCCCACTTAAAACCTCAGTTCCTGTCCCTTCCCAAAAGTTTTTTAATCTTGTTTTTTTAAGCTATGACTCAGTTCCCCTGCCATCTCCTCTTCTAGGTTGAATCCAAGGTTGTCCATTTCTTTCCCCTACATGGTCTGAAGCAGTGGATATGATGTATTCTTGTTTACAAAATGCTAAAGTGGAGTATTTCTGAGATGTTTACAGGTACTTCCTGCCCCAAAGGAAGAATATAGGATTTCCATCCTCCTCAGCAGCAGTGCTTTGGCCTTACTGGAGCCAAGGAACTCAAGCTGTGTGATCTCTCCCTTCCTGTTTCTTTTGCTTGACGCAACGTGGTAAAGTTGTTTGATGTCTAGAGTGAAGGATACAGAAACTCCAGCTTGCTAAATTCATCACTTATTTCCTTTTTTATGTTCCCTATTAGGAAGCTGTGAGAATTAACTTTTTTTTTTTCTTCTTTGCAAATTAACTGAGGTCCAAGATACAATTGAAATACTTAGCAGCTTTTTCACTTTCATGTCAAGAAGGCTGGATTATCCCTCTGAAGGCTGTCTTTTTTCACTTTATGCTTTTATGCCAGTTTGGGATAGCTAAATGTTTTCAAACACTTTTGCATATCTTCATCCAGGGGGCCTTTCCTTGAACCCTTTCATAGGCTAGGTGGAAGTGGCACCTGAAAAATACTTAAATATTCTGGAATTTCACTTCATATATTTATTTTCTGCTTAATTTACTTGCAGAAGAAGAGTTCTGTCTACATAATTTCTAGGAGTTTTTTTGAGTCCTTCTCAGACTCTGAATTATTCTGTCTCTGTCTACCATTACTGTGTAGTGCTCTGGGCCCCTGCTCGTCCCTGTGCAGTTCCCCATGCTATTGAATACTGCATTTGACTGGTCCTGCCCCACCTCTCAAATTCTGCATCTCGGCCAAAGACCCCGTGGATGCAAGTAGCAGGATGCGGCTTTCTAAATGCTGAGACTCTGTCAAAACTTTCCAAGCTAATAGCAAATATTTTCATTATTACAGCTGTTACCATTTGCCATCTGTGGCCATAGTCAACTTGTGGCAACTCAACATCATTCCTTTCTTAAATGGAAGGTTAATACTTCAGGCTAAGAATAAGCAACAGGGTAGATGTATGAAATTGAAGAATCAGTGTATGAGTTGGTTTATGCATTTTTAATCCCATGCTGCAACAATAAATGGATCAGTCACCTGTTTTCTTCCTGATGTTTGACGTTCTTGTACGTGTAACAAAAAGACCAACTCAAAGCTCTATAATTATCTCCATGTTCCTCCCGTTGGAGCCACAGTGCTCCTTGCCTTCAGGGTTGACGGCTCTCAGGCAAGTCTCTTTATAACTAGGTATACAAAATGGATCACTGCATCAGCAAAACCTCAGCTCCTATCTTTGTATCAAAATCTACATTAGCTTTAGGAACGGGATGCTTAGACTAGCATTGCCAGTATAAATATTGCATACTCATAAATTGTGACTGTATGGGGTGTAGAAACAGGGTATATAACACAACTTTGTGGAAGAAGGGTTGGCTTGTTGCACCCCTCCAACGTGGCATTTGCATGACACATCAACTGCTTTAATTGCAAGAATAATATAATAGCTGACTTGTTTGTTTGACTGACTGCCTTAGCAGTATCTTACCTTCTGGTTAAATTTGGGTCAAGCCTTTAGATAATGTTTCTATTATACTTAAGCAGAATAAGTTGGGTCCTGAAACGTTTTGTGCTGCATTTTTTCTGATTGTTTTTCCTTATCTCACATGTAAAATAGATTGATTTGACATTTCCAGAAAGTCTTTCTAAAGCCAGACAGAAAAATAATAGAGAATATTTGATCCTGTTTCTTGGACGGAGATCTATTGCATGAGCTTGAATACTTATATGGGTGTGATTTTGGTCCAGATTCTTCTGGCACTAATACTGATATAATTTGGATTGTTCTACTTAGAATATTCTACATGATGCATCCTTCCCTTCAAATCTGAGTGCTTCATGCCTTTTTTGTTTTCATAGATCTGACCTTCTATCCAGGCTAGTTCCCTTTCCCTCTTGATACTAAAGATGACATTTGGAGCATATTTTGCATGCTACTAGGAAGAAATCAATAGTGTTTATAGGTGATGTAAAGAATGTAGCTATGTCTCAAGCACAACAGGAGCTGGTAATGTATGCTTGCAGCCCAGAAAGCCAACTGCATCCTGGGCTGCTTCAAAAGAAGTGTGGCCAGCAGGTCAAAGGAGGTGATTCTGCCCCTCTACTACGCCCTCATGAGATGCCAGGTAGAATACTGTGTCTAGCTCTGAGGCCCACAACATAAGAAGGACATGGACCTGATGGAGTGGGTCCAGAGGATGACCATGAAAGATGATCAGAGGATTAGAGCACTTTTCCTGTGAAGACAGGCTGAGACAGTTGGGGTTGTTCAGCCTGGAGAAGAGGAGGTAGAGGGGAGAACTTATAGCAGCCTTTCAGTACCTGAAGGGGGCTTACAGGAGAGATGGGGAGGGACTCTTTATCAGGAGTGTAGTGATAGGATGGGGGGTAATGGTTTTAAACTGAGAGTAGATTTAGATTAGATGTTAAGAAGAAATTGTTTACTGTGAGGGTGGTGAGACACTGGCACAGGTTGCCCTGAGAAGTTGTGGATCCCCCATCCCTGGAAGCGGTCAAGGCCAGGTTGGTTGGGGCTTTGAGTAATCTGGTCTAGTGGAAAGTGTCCCTGCCCATGGCAGGGGAGTTGAAACTAGATGATCTTTAAGTTTCTTTCCAACCCAAGCCATTCTATGATTCCTTCTTGCTGTCTATAATCCTGTATTACTGTTTTCCATACCATATTGCTGTAGGGTCCACATTGTATGTTGTTTAGCCCACTTCCAGATTTTATTTCCATCAACTTGTCAGCATGGGTTTATGAAAGGCAGGTCCTGTCAGACGAACCTGATCTTCTATGACAAGATGACCCGATTATTGGATGAGGGAAAGGCTGTGGATATTATCTACCTGGACTTTCAAAAAGCATTTGGCACTGTTCCCCATAGAATTCTAGTGGAAAAACTAGCTGTACGTGGCCTGGGCGAGCATACGATCTGCTGGATCAAGCACTGGCTGTCTGGATGGTCCCAAGGCGTGGTGCTCAATGGATTTAAATCCAGCTGGTGGCCGGTCACAAGTGGTGTTCCCCAGGGCTCAGTGTTGGGACCATTTCTGTTTAACATCTTCGTTAACGATCTTGATAATGACATAGAGTGTATCATCAGTAAATTCACAGATGACACTAAGTTAAGTGGGAGTGTTGATCTGCATGAGGATAGGGAGGCTCTAGAGAGAGACTTAGATAGGTTGGATCAATGGGCCAACATTAATGGTATGAGCTTCAACAAGACCAAGTGCCAGGTCCTGCACTTGGGCCACAACNTTGCAGAAGAAGAGTTCTGTCTACATAATTTCTAGGAGTTTTTTTGAGTCCTTCTCAGACTCTGAATTATTCTGTCTCTGTCTACCATTACTGTGTAGTGCTCTGGGCCCCTACTCGTCCCTGTGCAGTTCCCCGTGCTATTGAATACTGCATTTGACTGATCCTGCCCCACCTCTCAAATTCTGCATCTCGGCCAAAGACCCCGTGGATGCAAGTAGCAGGATGCGGCTTTCTAAATACTGAGACTCTGTCAAAACTTTCCAAGCTAATAGCAAATATTTTCATTATCACAGCTGTTACCATTTGCCATCTGTGGCCATAGTCAACTTGTGGCAACTCAACATCATTCCTTTCTTAAATGGAAGGTTAATACTTCAGGCTAAGAATAAGCAACAGGGTAGATGTATGAAATTGAAGAATCAGTGTATGAGTTGGTTTATGTGTTTTTAGTCCCATGCTGCAACAATAAATGGATCAGTCACCTGTTTTCTTCCTGATGTTTGACGTTCTTGTACGTGTAACAAAAAGACCAACTCAAAGCTCTATGATTATCTCCATGTTCCTCCCCTTGGAGCCACAGTGCTCCTTGCCTTCAGGGTTGACGGCTCTCAGGCAAGTCTCTTTATAACTAGGTATACAAAATGGATCACTGCATCAGCAAAACCTCAGCTCCTATCTTTGTATCAAAATCTACATTAGCTTTAGGAACGGGATGCTTAGACTAGCATTGCCAGTATAAATATTGCATACTCATAAATTGTGACTGTATGGGGTGTAGAAACAGGGTATATAACACAACTTTGTGGAAGAAGGGTTGGCTTGTTGCACCCCTCCAACGTGGCATTTGCATGACACATCAACTGCTTTAATTGCAAGAATAATATAATAGCTGACTTGTTTGTTTGACTGACTGCCTTAGCAGTATCTTACCTTCTGGTTAAATTTGGGTCAAGCCTTTAGATAATGTTTCTATTATACTTAAGCAGAATAAGTTGGGTCCTGAAACGTTTTGTGCTGCATTTTTTCTGATTGTTTTTCCTTATCTCACATGTAAAATAGATTGATTTGACATTTCCAGAAAGTCTTTCTAAAGCCAGACAGAAAAATAATAGAGAATATTTGATCCTGTTTCTTGGACGGAGATCTATTGCATGAGCTTGAATACTTATATGGGTGTGATTTTGGTCCAGATTCTTCTGGCACTAATACTGATATAATTTGGATTGTTCTACTTAGAATATTCTACATGATGCATCCTTCCCTTCAAATCTGAGTTCTTCATGCCTTTTTTGTTTTCATAGATCTGACCTTCTATCCAGGCTAGTTCCCTTTCCCTCTTGATACTAAAGATGACATTTGGAGCATATTTTGCATGCTACTAGGAAGAAATCAATAGTGTTTATAGGTGATGTAAAGAATGTAGCTATGTCTCAAGCACAACAGGAGCTGGTAATGTATGCTTGCAGCCCAGAAAGCCAACTGCATCCTGGGCTGCTTCAAAAGAAGTGTGGCCAGCAGGTCAAAGGAGGTGATTCTGCCCCTCTACTACGCCCTCATGAGATGCCAGGTAGAATACTGTGTCTAGCTCTGAGGCCCACAACATAAGAAGGACATGGACCTGATGGAGTGGGTCCAGAGGATGACCATGAAAGATGACCAGAGGATTAGAGCACTTTTCCTGTGAAGACAGGCTGAGACAGTTGGGGTTGTTCAGCCTGGAGAAGAGGAGGTAGAGGGGAGAACTTATAGCAGCCTTTCAGTACCTGAAGGGGGCTTACAGGAGAGATGGGGAGGGACTCTTTATCAGGAGTGTAGTGATAGGATGGGGGGTAATGGTTTTAAACTGAAAGAGAGTAGATTTAGATTAGATGTTAAGAACAAATTGTTTACTGTGAGGGTGGTGAGACACTGGCACAGGTTGCCCTGAGAAGTTGTGGATTCCCCCATCCCTGGAAGTGGTCAAGGCCAGGTTGGTTGGGGCTTTTAGTAATCTGGTCTAGTGGAAAGTGTCCTTGCCCATGGCAGGGGAGTTGGAACTAGATGATCTTTAAGTTTCTTTCCAACCCAAGCCATTCTATGATTCCTTCTTGCTGTCTGTAATCCTGTATTACTGTTTTCCATACCATATTCCTGTAGAGTCCACATTGTATGTTGTTTAGCCCACTTCCAGATTTTATTTCCATCAACTTGTCAGCATGGGTTTATGAAAGGCAGGTCCTGTCAGACGAACCTGATCTTCTATGACAAGATGACCCGATTATTGGATGAGGGAAAGGCTGTGGATATTATCTACCTGGACTTTCAAAAAGCATTTGGCACTGTTCCCCATAGAATTCTAGTGGAAAAACTAGCTGTACGTGGCCTGGGCGAGCATACGATCTGCTGGATCAAGCACTGGCTGTCTGGATGGTCCCAAGGCGTGGTGCTCAATGGATTTAAATCCAGCTGGTGGCCGGTCACAAGTGGTGTTCCCCAGGGCTCAGTGTTGGGACCATTTCTGTTTAACATCTTCGTTAACGATCTTGATAATGACATAGAGTGTATCATCAGTAAATTCACAGATGACACTAAGTTAAGTGGGAGTGTTGATCTGCATGAGGATAGGGAGGCTCTAGAGAGAGACTTAGATAGGTTGGATCAATGGGCCAACGTTAATGGTATGAGCTTCAACAAGACCAAGAGCCAGGTCCTGCACTTGGGCCACAACAACCCCATGCATCGGTACAAGCCTGGGGAAGTGTGGCTGGAAAGCTGCATGGTGGAAAAGGACCTGGGGATTCTACTTGACAAGTGGCTGAATATGAGCCAGCAGTGTGCCCGGGTGGCCAAGAAAGCCAATGGCATCCTGGTTTGTATTAGAAACAGTGATTGTGCCCCTGTACTCAGCACTGGTGAGGCCACACCTGGAGTATTGTGTCCAGTTTTGGGCACCTCAATACAAGTGAGATATGGAGGTGCTGGAGTGGGTGCAGAGGAGGGCAACGAAACTGGTGAAGGGGCTGGAAAATAAATCATACAAAGAACGATTGGGGGAGCTGGGACTGTTCAGTTTGAGGCAAGGAGGCTGAGGGGAGACCTCATCACTCTCTACAACTACTTGAAAGGACAGTGTAGAGAGGTTGGTGCTGGTCTCTTCTCACAAGCAATTAGTGATAGAACAAGAGGGAATGGATTCAAGCTCCAACAGGGTAGGTTTAGACTAGACATTAGGAAGAAATTCTTCACATAAAGAGTGGTCAGACACTGGAATAGGCTACCCAGGGAGGTGGTTGAGTCACCATCCTTGGATGAGTTTAAGAGTCGTTTAGATGTAGTGTTGCGGGATATGGTGTAGGGAAGAACTTTGTAGAGTAGGGTAGATGGTTGGACTCGATGATCCCAAGGGTCTTTTCCAACCTAGATGATTCTATGATTCTATGAACTTTCTTAATTGCTTGCACGGTATCTGGATAGAGGTATTTGGAAGGGGGAGTCTGGATAATTTAGTGTGAAGAGCTAATTTGGAAGCTATTCAGCTTATTTTTGACTGAGCCTTTCTTTCATCAGGCCTGCTTAGTACAGTCCAGCTTTCCCTGTATGATGAAAACAAAGCATCCTTCATAAGCGCAGGTTTAAGTCCTAAGATTTTGCTGCTGTGGAAGAAAGATCTCATTGCCAAATCTTTTCAATACTTTGCTTGGTAGAGTTCAGCTGAATTTTGCAACAGCACTTAGGTGAACTATGATGTTCTGTTAGACTTATCTTTGGCACATTTTCCATTTTGGAAACTTAAGCAGCAAAACACTGACAGAGAACAAGCTTTGGCATGGTCTATGCAGCATGAGAGGTGAAGGATTCAAAGGAAATCCCTATTGTGAGGGCTTTCTAACATGAAAGGAAAAGGAAGATCCATTTCAGGATCTAAGGCAAACTACGGGATCCTTTTTGGATCTTTTAGAGGGGTATGGATGTGATGGCTCTCAGTGAAGTAGGATGTTGTGGAAATATAAATACAATGGGAGAGATTTGAACGCTCCCAAATCTGTCAGGTTGGTGCTGAAGGCCCGTATGCAAGACAATTGATAATTATCAGGACAACAGAGCGTCATCCTAACTTAGGTGAAGAGCCATAGCCATGATGATATAGTACTAACTTAGCAAAAAATGTTGATTTTTATGACTCTTCCTCATTGCCAACTGGGATATGGTTTGGCTCAGTGATACATAACAACAGATTACAAAGAGATGGTCCATGCATAGAATGTAATGTCCAATAAAGGAGAGGCAGATGAAGGCAATTAGAAACAGCATACATGCAGAGGGACCTTGGGAAATAAGGAGACAGAGCAGGTTTCTGTACTAGGTAACTTAAATATGTTCTGAATAAGTACCAAATACCTGAAATAATGTTTAGTTGATGAAGTATCAACAAAGAGTATAATCTCCCGTTCATGACAGATAATATTTTCTATATATTTTCACATTCTTTGTGGACAGAAAACATTTCAGGATGGCTTCTTTGGGAAGATTTCCTTACTGCATCAATGCCCACAAAAATCAGCTTTCCATCACTAATTAGAAAATACCTCATGAACATCTTCAAGTCTTCAGTTAGAAGAGTTCTTATACCGTTGTTCCCATTAGTTTTCTACAAAGTGGGTAAGCTCTTGGCAATGTAGTTCTCCATCTGTTTCTTACATGCAAACGCAGTGGTTTCAAAATCCATGACATGCTGGACCTGCTTTACATTCTGCTCACAAATGCCTGAGTAATGCCATAAAAATGATGTGGAGAAAAATAAGCTTCTTTTCATGCTGATGCAGAATATGGCACTGTAAGTCAAAGCATTTGGATAGATTCTGAGGTCAGAATCAGAATCACCATTATGGTCACGATGCCAGACCTATAGGCTGTAGTGTTTCACCTAGTGATTTCCATATGGAGTCTGAGAACTAGGAAATATGTATTTGAAGGAAAATCTGCTCTAGTTTTGAAACATAACAACACAATTCCTCTAAAAAAATCTCTTGAGCATGTTTTTGTCAAAAAGTACAAATGGGGGGTTTTCACGTGAATTTTACTTCTATCAAATTTTTAATAACTCATTCTTAGATACAATTTATGCTTCATAATAAGATGGTGACAAAAAAAAGCAGGACAGAGAAAGAAAGCTTTAAAATCGGAAAGTTCTGAGCTTCAAAATAATTATATAAACCTGTATCACAATCACTTGAAGTAAGAATGAAGGGTGACTGGGAGCAATCGGCATCCCCTTTGTTGAGGTGAAAATGATTCTGAACCAAGAGAGGTAACAAGGCAGTTAGCAGAAGGTTAAAAATTCAAAGAGATGTGATCCTTTCTCAAGGAATATAGCAAGGATCCAGCTGTGGGTGTATTTTTGCCAAAAGTCCTCAGGAGATTGGAGTCTGCAATATTATGTCAGATTATTTTTGGTGGGCTCATATTGTGGAGGCGTAATGCCAAATTTTATAAATGACTGAGAGGTTTTGGGATTACTAGGGACTGTCAAACCTGTAGATTTACCGTCTTCTGATCAGATCTGAGGATGGCATTTTCAGTGACATCTAACCCGAGCTAGTCTCTGTACACAAATGTTCACGTTTGCCATCCTTTTACATCGTAAATTGTAACACTGCCTTCATGGACAGAGGAGCCACCTTCTGCCTATGAACAAGGCTCGGGTTGAATGAAATGGAAACTACATCCCCAAAACCGTGGAAAGAGTTTGGCTGTGGATGTTGTCTCTATTTTATCAGCCCCTGTTTGACATTCAGCCATTTCCGGCGTAGGATGAGGCGTTCAGTTCCTCCTCACCGCACAACAAAGCATATTAGGAGGAAGACGGAAGCAGACAGGCAGTAATCCACTCAGGAGTGTCTTCCAGCTGAAGGTTAACTTCAGCTTAACTGTTTTTCTCATGGTTTCTTTTGGGTGAATCAGCAGAGGAAACAGGGGAGAGAAAACGTACATCAGAAAACATAACCCAATGTGACTCTCTAGTACTGTCTTTGCTTACTAAAAATGCTACTTGATTTTTAATGTATAGGATTGGGAAACAATGCTATCTCCTGTCCAGTGACAATATTATCAAGTGTGATAAGTAATTATCAAGCATGATTTCTCAAGACATTCAAATTCTGTGGCTCGTAGATGCATGGACGTATTCCCAGTTCCTTAGAAGTCACTAGCAGCTTTGTCCCAAGATGGGGCTTTTATCAGAAACAGTCAACTGTCTTGGAAGTCTCTGTCTTTAATTCTGTACTGCCTTGAGGGATTTCTGTGATTTCATTCCTTGGTAATCTATACTGAACAATGATAAGCACAAGTTCAGTTGCAATGTATTGTAGATTTCCAGATTTTAGTTTAATACATGCAAAAGTCCTTCTTGAAATGTAAATCTATCATTTACAATTTATTTTAATGAAATGAAGTTTTTTTTTAAATTAGAAGTAAATGTATTAGCAGAAACTTAAATTAAATTCAGGACAGGAGAAGAAAAAATGTAAATGGTTTGGGAAAAAAAAAAAAGGGGAAATAAAATACTGAAAATGCTTCCCTCCCTGAAAGGATGTAAGGATGTGCACGTTTCTGAGGAAACTTGACAATGCTGGCTTTTATACAATCTGTCCTGATGCATCCAAAAAGCCTTTTAGATGGAGCACCTAATTTCTTTTCAGATTTCTGTTTTTTTAGAAGACTGCCCACCATGCAGTCTGTGCTGGCATGGCTCTAGCATTACTCTGCAAGTACTTTATCTGAAAGTTTTAAAGCAAAATGCACCCAACTCCTCCTAACTCTCTGCACAGTCAACACAGTTTCCATCTTTGCTTTTGCTAAGTGAATTGTCACTGTTTTGCAATGGAGGACATGGCCCCTTCTTTGGGGACAGCTATGGATCTTGCTAAGCTATTCATCACTGTAGACTCTGGTGGAGTCCCACAGGCTAAGAATAATTTGCTTAAATATATGTTGTGTAATTAATTACACATTGTGTTAAGAAAGACAGAAAGGAATAAGACTTGTTTTCTCCCCTCCCCGTTTTAAATGTTGTGATGCCTTTTTGGATTCCCTAGGAAGATTTTATTTTGTTTCTCCTTTCTTTACTTAGAAAGCTCCATTATGTCCTAGTGCAGATTCTGGTCTCTAGATATCTTTTTATTAATAAGGAGGCTTCCCCCTTTTAGGATTCCTAGGAATTGCAAGGCCTTTTCTCATGAATTTTTGTGTCGTGACATTTGACAAGATAAAAAAAAAAAGCCATGTGTTCCTTGGCTTCACCCGTGATGGCTGGTTGCCATATTTGTTTATTGGCCTGAAAAGCTGCTTGAAGGATATGACAAGATCATAGAAATCCCCTTTCTGTTAGGCTTCTTCTGGGAAGAAGTTCATTTTAAGCTAACCTCAGAATAATTTAAAATAGAGGAATTCTTTGAGATCCACCCTTTTAAATGTCACTTACCCGTTGTCTTTTCTTGGGAAATAAGTGACGGTCCCCTAATATCTCCCATCTTCATTGTAAATGCACTTGATATAAGTCTTTTCTATAGCTGGCCTAACCCTTTTATTTATACTCCTCTTCCTCCAATTGCCAGCAAGTCTTTCACAGTTCTATAAGAGACAAATTCAAGCAAATACTAGGGTTTTCCCAAAGAGTGTTGTGCCAAGATATTTAGACCATAATTCCCCCCACATTACGCAATTGTTGATTGGGAAAGATCAGCAGCAGACAGCTCTCTACGGGAGATTCAATCCCCACTTCTCGTAGCACCACACATAAACTTTGTGAGATGGTTCATGGACTCTCCATTTTCAATATTTGGCAGTTCCCAAGCAGTTGCTGGGCTGGGAAGAACTATAGCTGATTATCAACCTCAAGGGTTTAAGCAAATATGCCTGCAACGTCTATTTGTGGAAAGAAAAAACTCTTTGCATTCTTACAGCACCAAGTCCTGGGAACAAGTACAGATTTAAGAGACCTATACCAGCACTTCCCCGTGCATCACAGGAGCAGGGCCTTTCTGAAGTTTGTGTTAGGCAGAAATATTAAATCTAAGACTCTTGTGTACTACTATTAGCAAACTCCTAGTACCGGCTGCTGGAGCTGGATAGTTGAAAAAATCACTATGATAATCTGCAGGAAAGAAAAGTCCTAATTGTTGAGCTTTGAAGAGGAATAGCAGGTTATGCTGGTACTGCAGATGTTGAGGAAAAGGAAAGAGAATGAGTGTGACAAAATAGACTTTTTCTAATGAGGTAGATTTGATGGGTCAGTTTTTGATCTAGATATTTTGATCTAGACATCTCATTTCACATTAATGTAAAAATGAAGCTTGGTTATTCTACCATGTCTGCCAAATCAGATCCTGGCTTGAAGTTTCCATCTATGACTTAATGTAATCTTGAGCTTTGTAGAGGTGGTATAGACCAGTAAAGTATTGGAAGAATTGAGAATATATCATAAGATGATAAAGCTTCCAGAAATTGTTTGTCTGTGCAAAGTAAGTTTTGGGATAAATTCTCCCCAAGTTTTGCTTCAGTTCTTCAGGTTCAATGGTCTATCAGCAGCTATTCTCACATCCTCTCCTGTGATTATTCTCTTGATGCTTTCAGGGTCTTCGCAATACTACCACAGTAGCTGACATGTAGTATTGTGAAACATGCCCATACCAACTTTTGCACAGTCCTAATGTCCATGTTCTTACTGGAGGAATTGGCTTCAGTCCATTCATAAGTGAGTGGAATTTGATTCCTTGGGGCTTCTTAATGTGAATGCAATTGTAATTTATGCTTATTTTACTTTCCCTTTATTTTGCCAGTGATGTAAAATATAAATGGGAGTCAGATCTGATGTAACCAACTGAAAGTTAGAAACAAAGAAAAAGTCATCATTTTTCTGAATTGTTACCATATTTTTCTGTCTTGCTGCAAAAGGAAGTCCTTGAGACCTGGTTAACTTCCATTTAATTACTTCTAAATTTCAAGTAACCAAGTAGAATCAAATAAATAATGAAAAATTAATGTGAAAAAATATGCTCTTTCCATGTGTTGCTAAATGAAAAGAGTGAGCAAAACAAGGAGTGGTGGCCTGAGGAATCAGGCTTCAAAAATAATTTCTGATATGTGACACAATCTTTCCTAACCGTATTTAGTTCTGCTGCTGCTAATAGCATCAAAATTGTTAGAATGGGTTTAAGGGCGTAACCCGTTGTTACTACAGAAGTAACAGTAAGCAAGTAATTAAAATGCACATCTTTCCTAGGGGAATGGAAAACATTGCAAGCTACAGATGTAAGCCGTTCTTCCAAGGTGCAGTAGTCCATGTTTAAAACAGAACTTGCACTTAAAACACATCAGTCTTATCTAATAAAATGAGAGTGAGCTTTAGGTATTGATAGTCTAATCTATTCCTTAGGCTTTACTGATAGAAACCAAATGAAACCAGGCAAAAAATCTTCCTAGAATTAAGTCCATCTAGGGCCGGGAAGTAACAAGAATAGTCTACATAGTGGGGAAAAGCAGAAGGCCATCCGGACATCAACAGGTAGATCGTCATCACAGCAAATTTTTGAGTCATCAAAACCCTTTCCTGTCCTAGGGAGAAGATTGGACAACAGTATCACCACTTGCTGCTCTTTGGAATTATGGCCATAAACTCTGGGGGCTGATGTGTGTACAGGGTTTAACATAAACCTGTTATATGACAGAGAGGAGGATAAGGAGAGGAGAGGAGGTCTGTACACATCAGCACTTTCCCCTCATTATTTCCTTAGAATGGTCACTTCCATCCAAGCAATTATTTAAGACCTTTTAACTGAAATGTGGGCACACATAGGTCTTTTCTCCCAAGCTTATGTTATATTTCCCGGACGCTCATTATAACTATGGTCTGGAATTTGTCATCAATTTCAATAAGTACAGGATAAAATTAAAAAAAAAAAGAAAAGATAAAAAGATATTTCTTACATTGACCTTGATCTTGTTTTCTCTCTCAGTTACTCTTGATTGCCTGTTGATTATCTTACGTTATTCGTGTTGAAATGACAAAAGAGGAGGGAACAGCTATTAACATGTGAAGTAAGAGTCCAGTGGCGGAGGATGGAGGAGGGTAGGAGGGAGGCAATAGTGTTGAAAAGCAGCAAGCTGAAAAAAAAAGACTTTGATACAGTGCATAATAAATTTGTGGTTCTTGTTCCTCTTATATTTATGAGACCTGAGATTTAGTAGGATTCCATTTCTAAGACTAATGAGAGAGTTCACAATTAAAAGAGCAGGGATGAAAGAAAATCATGTTTATGGAGTCAGAGTACAAGCCAAATGTTTTTTTGGGGCAGCATAGGGAGGAATGTGGCTCAATCTCAACATTTTTCCAATGTTTGTCTCCTCTGGAATATCTTGCACCTTCCTCTGAAGTACTTGTGTTGGACATGGTGTGATCATGCCAGATAGATCACTGGTCCAGTCTGGGTTCCTGTAATTGTCTGTTTATGTGAACCACTATTTAGGGTTTGGTTTCAGTTTAAATGATTTGGAACAAAGCTGTTATTTTGGTTTTAGAATTAAAGATTATGAATAAATTAATTTGCTCTGTCTGCCTAACCTAATCTGTTGGACTGCCCATAACTAGGCAGTTTGGAAAGCAGAGAAAGGGCAGCACCCACGCTGTTACTTACCCTTCTGGAGAGGAGCCTCTGTTAGATTAATAACTTAATACCAGACAGACCAATTTTTCGAGGGAAGGAGAGGATTCTGGTTCTCTCTCTAGCACGCAGAGTTCATTTTACTACTTGCACAGTCTACATCCATCCAGGAAACTATTGTGGAACCTGGAACTGTCCTAGGCAAACCAGGAGATCTGGTCGTATTAAACTCTAATACTGAAATTTTCCACTGTAACTTAATTCCACTTCGGCTTGCCAGACTTTTCAATCATTGGTTGATTGTTTTCATGTATTTATTCTGCAGTGCTCTTGACCATAGTAAAGAGTAATTTAAAAATATATGGATATGAAAGAGCAGAGGGTTATAAACCAGGGTAATATTTGTTCAGAAATTGCATAATATGTCCAGGGATTTCAAGCCATTTTACAGCCATTAGTGAGCTCTGCCTGACAACAATTGATAGAGTGAGAAATCATTATTGCAAAGAACTACTGCAGTGGTTAGGTGCGGTGTGAAAATAAATGTCTCTTTACTTTGTGGTAAAGGCAGATGAATAAACTAAGCTTTTTACACGTGCAGGATCATTTTTAAAATCCCTCTGCCTAGTAGCCAGTGTGAGGTCAAAATCAGGTTTCCCATCTGCTAGTGCTTGGTCAAAGAAGTATAGGGAGTTAATTCAGCTCAAAGATGTCTGGGTAAATCTATAGGAAGGAAGTTAGCAGACAGGAAGGAGGGGTGTGGATGGGAAAGGCTTGCCCCGTGCTGGGCTGCATTGAATGCAGTCTCAAATCACATCACATGGATAAGAAAGAATTTAGAAATTAATGTACAATCTTGAGAATTAAATTCTCTATCTAGCGACCTTAAAGTCTGGCAGCTGTTCTGGAGCTGATAAGGAGGGGACCCGCTGAAACGTTCCCATGGAATGCTCTCGTCCCGGGCTGGCATTACAGCGAGTTACAGAGCATGAATCAGAATCTAATTCTGTCAACCAGTGATGGGGCCTGAGAGGCACTGGCCTATGCATTAACTGAACAATATGTTCTGTTGAGTTATGGGAATCGTAGAGTCCCTCTTTTTTTCTTTTTTTTCCCCCCCTTCACTCTGTTTTTCCCACACTGCCTCCTGTCCTTTTCATTCCAAAGCATGCAGTGCATAAATACATATGTGTATTAGCTCATGTGTATAGTATATCAAAGTGCATTTTAAAATGACTTAGCATAACAGTGTTATCGCACAAAGTAGAAGCAGCCCAATACCACATAACATATTGACTGTGTTTTTGACAGTAGGGCTCCAAGTATAACAAAATCATATGTCTTGTTTTATGGGTGGGCAAATCTTAAAAAGCTCAGCTTTTGAAGAGGGTGAGTTAAAAGTGAATCTTCTCTCGCCTCCATCTTCTCCTTAATTTTTCAGTCCACTCAGGTTCAGTGTCATCATGCAAGCCAGCCTTTTATCATGTGTGACAAAGTAAACATCAGTGTGGTGGCAGTGAGTAAAAATGCTGTGGGAGAAATCATTTGGTTTACTTTAACTTCACAGAAACTAAACTGTATGAAATTGAAAATGTTCAATTTACTCTGCCTGAAGCCAAATGCCAGAGACACATTAAAACATCTGTTTGCGTTTATAACATGATTGACTTTGCCAATGATAAAATGCATTTTAATATGATAATTTGAGTGCCCAAAGAGGTGATATTAAATAGTTTGCTATTTTTGCCCTAGGTCACTAATCATTTGAGTCCTAATCTGAAGCTCCCTGAAGTCAAAGGGTATCTTCTCACTGTCAGGCTTTGAGTGAGGTACATTTCTTCCTGGGGGCTATATAAATCTGCTTAAACATATTGTTTTTAACACAGCAGCTCTGCTGGGTCAGGATTCATGCTAGACAGTATTTCTGGTGAGGTTTCAACAGTATTGACTTACTCTGTTTTAAATGAATCAGAATACACAAAGTAGAAGCCATGGCATGTTATCTTGCTTTACATGAAAATACTAAATTGGGGAAAATGCAATTGAAACTTTATTTTAGTTTGCCTCAAAGTTGGATGGAGCTCAGTATTTTGTTTGAAAATATGAATGAATTTGTTTGACATCAAATCTTCCACTTTGGGACCAGCTGTTCAGAAATTACTGTACTACTGCTACAAATAATTATTAGCTTAAATTCCCTAAATGTGCAAGAACTTAATGAGAGAATCACTATACTTCTACTTTTAAAATTTCCTGATTGCTGTATAATAGCAATTAATAGAGCCTCAGATCACTTTGCAATGTAACCATCTTTCAGCTCAAATCTCATTGGGACAAAGATTGTATTATCCATCTTTTCATGTGTTAGAACAGATACAGTTTTGTGTTCTTTCACAAACGTCTAGATGTAGTCAGTCTGTGCTGTGGGCACCTATTCTTGTTTAGTTTTGCTAGTCTGGGGAATGCTTATGAAGTTTCTGAAGGCTCTGTCCTGTGTATACATGTTTTGAGGGGAGATAGCTTTGCAATGTTTGTTGAAATGGGAATCACTAATTTGGATCTTTCTTCTACGTAGCTATACATCTTAACAAAATTCATAGGAACCATGTATGTCTTGGACCCATATTAAATGAAGTTAAAATGGAGCAAAGGTTCAAATCTTACCAGGGAGACAGGAAGCTCATAGTCAGTTATCTAAGCCCAGGCTGAAAATCCCGTCATAAAGGCCTTCCTCCAAATATACTTGCTTCAGCCTGTTCTTCTCTTCTGGAGGAAAGATGATGAATGAATTGTATCACATCTCGTGCCTGGTTCTGAAGGCATTTTGGATTAAAAGTGAATCATCATGCTATAATGGGAACGTACGGCTTAGCGTTAGGTTTTTGAGACAGGTTTTTGGATTGAAGTCTCTTGTATGGATGCTGTTCTGTAGGTAACCTAATACCTACTTGCTGCACCAATAGTAACAGTAAATCTTCAGCTCATAATGAGTGCATCAAGCTCATTTTGTGGAAGGAAAACTTTTCATACATGTTCATTAGGTAGTTTCTTATGTAATCATTTCTCTCTGCCCAAGATTTTGTCAGTTCAGCGTCCTCCCTAACCAGTGTGTTTGCACATCTGTGCTGTGTGACTACCTCTGCTAACCAGTGCCTGTGGCCACTTCTAACAGAGAGCTGGAGTTCACGTGACACCATCGCTGCAGGCCATCTTCCAAGCCCTTCCTGTGGACAGGATGTTCTCCTGGCTGGAGGCTGCTAGCAAGGCACTTAGTCCTACTTTAGCATCATCAGTGCCAAGCACTTTTTTGGTGTGAGTATGGACTGATGTTTACAGGAGCTGAGCTGGGGAAGCCCCGTACAAGCTCTGTAGCAAAAACCACGGAAATCAGATTTTTACCAGACTGAAACTTTAAAAGGGAACAATCTGGATGTAAATTGTTTTCATTTCCCCCCTCCCATTTTTTTTTTAACACGAAGCATCCCTTCTTTATTCCCCACATATTTTCAGAGGGAAATATCTCAGTAAGCAATTACAGGATTTTCTCTAGCATACAGAGATCCTGCAGTGTGATGTTTTTCATCTGGTATGTCTTTGTTACTTTCATTGTGGGCCATTCTACTGAATAGACGGCAGACATTACTCAGAATGAGAACGGAGACTGTCTGTTTTTGAGTACTGAAGCTTTATTTAAAATGCATGCTTTGCCAGTGAAGTTTGCGTGTGCCTCTTTTATACTGCAACTCCAGCCCTTCAGATGTGTGTTACGAGGCTATAATATTGCACAGATCTTTGCCTTCCGACAGGCATTAACATTACAATTTTTTTAACTCAGTACACTATGAACAAGTGAAAGAAGAAGGAGATGCTTAAAACTGAATCAACTTACCTGCTGCTCTTACAGAGCATAAAATGTTTGGCAGAAAAAGTGGTACACTTTTTTTTTTTTTTTCTCCTTAAGCAATTCTTCTTGTTTCAATAGAAAAGATATAAATGGCAAAGCTGTAACTAAATAAACCTTGAAAGGCTTCCATAGCACTTCCACACCTGTTGACCGGGGGGGGTTTGGCCTTAGCTCCGTCATTGTATTAGCCTTGACCATGCCCACACTAAGGTGTCCGAGCAGTAAGATGGGTCAGGACTCACACAGGGATGGATAATTCAAAATGTTTTTTTCATCCCTGTCACCTCTTGTCACTAGGGTACGCTCACACCTGGTGTTTTACTTTCTATCCTTGGCCATAAAGATGTGCCATTCAGAAAAATTACTGGCCTCGCTAAAAGAGAACCAGGATGCACTACCGGGAGAAATTGAAACTTGGTGTGGATTTCACTCCTGTGCTGGAGTCATTGTTGGGACAGCCTGGCAATATAAAACAGCCTAGAAGTGTAGAGAAAGTGCCATGATGGCCAGAGTTGACAAGAAAACATATAGATATAACTGTTCTCAATCTCACCTCCGTTGCTCTGTTTTTTTTCATTAAAATTATTGTTTGATGCAATTTTAACATAGACCCCAAGTGCAAAGTGCAGTTACCACTGGAACTTGTTTAAATTGAGTTTGTGCACGCTGAGCTTTGCTTTGATTTCTTATGAGAGAGTTCCTCTGCATCCAAAATTTGTGTAGCTAGAATAAATGCAACTAGGAGAGTGTCCACAACATAGTAAAAAAAATAAAAATAAAAATAAAAATTGAGTGTTGTCAGAGTTAGCATCAAGCCAAATGCATGAAGCTGAAGCTCTATCATTGTTCTGAGACCAGGTGCAGCCCATGCATGGGCAGATCTGTGTCCCCAGCTGCCTTACGCTTGTGCTTCACAGCTGATCTATTTGTTAGCAACAGTAATTATGATAAGAACAATAATGATAGTCACACTAGATTCTCTAACTACTTAGTGCTTTGACTCTTCCCTGAGAACACCAACCAATGCAATGGATAATGCTACCTTTTATATAACTTTTTAGATGTGTTTTTTCTTACATTCTGTATTGATACCATGAGTTTATTTTACTTAGGTCACTGAATGGTGTCATATTTTTAGGGACTCCACTGAGGTCTGCATGAAGCTCTAGCTGGCAATAGCCATCATTGATTTCATTTTGATTCAAAGTTCTTTGAAGTTTGTGAAAGAAACCTTCTCGCCTTTGACTTTTTTTTGTGTGCTGTCAAATCCTGGAATCTTTTATTAAGGTGCAAGCTGCTATAAGTTTCCTAGTATAAGAGTGATTGAATTTTAGGATACTTCATTCTAAACCCAAAGACTTGGACAATCACAGCATTTTAGAAGGTGGCTGTCGTATTCATGCATCTCTGAGCTATCCGTACCCCTTTCAGGATGCCTGGGTTTGATGAGTGGTTTGGCCTGTTCTTGATCTCAAGTAAGTCACTTCAACTACGTGACTTATTTTGCTGGTGTGGAGGTGATGAACCTAATCTTTTTCATAAAATGCTCTGAGACCTTTCACACAAAAATGCTGTTTAGTAGAAAAGTGTTATCTTGGGCAGCTTGAAAACCCAAGGCTGAATTCACTGGGGAGAGGACATGTCTAATTCTTGCAGGGGCCAGTGAAGCAGGCAATATCTAATAAAAATCACAAGTTACAGAACTTGGATTTAACTCAGGCTATAGTGATTCATGGTTTAAGGTTCCTGGCTCAGTCCACGGTGTTAGCCATGGTGACAGGCATCGTGCTGCTTAATAATACTACAACTTAGCCTGATTTTGCGTGGCAAATACAGTGTGTTGCAGACAATTTCACATGCCCACTTAATTCTAAGTAAGCAGATAAAGGATAGGTCAAGAGTTTTTAAAATTATATTTGAGAATGTCAGAGCATTATAGATGAAATGCAATGCTAAGACTCAGCCTATATTCATTAATTCTGAGATGCAAGGAAGTGGGTTTTTATGCTAAATTGAAGAACATGAAGGACTAGCAAGAAGTGAAGTTTACAGGATACAAACGGGTGAGGGATGCTATCAAGTTTTATTGCCATTCAGTAAGGATGATCACATTACTCCCAAGTGGCAGACTTACATACGTAGAATAGGTTTTACACTTGAAAGCAGCAATGAAAGCATTATACCTCCTTATAGATGTTGTGGGTTTTGCCCATGTCTTGCGGTACCTTGTCGCCTTGTCATTGGGACACCTTCTGAGCAACTCTTCATTTTCCTTTTTATTTATTATGAAAACATTATTACTGGCAGAGGTATAGTTACGCAGCACAAGTTCGATTTACTTTAACTTTTCTTTGATAATGGTATTTATGTGCTGACTATTCTCATTTTGTATGTAGTTTTTCTTAGAGATGGGGCTGAATTGACACTATGAAGTGAAATATCCCTGAACTTTACATTTTTAGATTCCATGTTGTAATTTTTATAATATCTTGTATGTGTCTTCATCTTAAGAACTTAAAAAGCCCATTGAATGATTTTTTTTTTCTTGTGAAGCCAGCTGAGTGTGGAGTCCATGTATCACATTTACAAGAGACTCCCTTCTCCTGTGAAGGCTGTGTAATCAGGGCTGTGCTATACACCATGCAGTTTAGCATTAACGCGGCCTGAAACTCAGCAGACCAGTACATCTCAGGATTTTAGTACTTTTTCCTCCTGCTCAGCTACTTTTTCGCCAGAAAGCCAGCTGTCCTCAGCCTTCTCTGTGACCCGGGTCCTTTCCCTGTGGAGAAAGCTTTGGAAAACCTAGTGTGCTATTCTCCAACACCAGTTTTCTTATTTACTAATGGAACACAGAGTAAGAGTGCAGTGCATTTCATGAACTTGATTTTGGCTGTTGGAAAACTTTACTTAGTTTCATTTTGGTTTGGCTGAAACCTCCTTCTCCTCCAACTAATGTGCATGAAACTTGTCCTGGGTTGCCTCCCTCCCATCTCAGTAGGAGAGGTATCCTGGGTCTGTTGTTACATTCACTGCTGTAGGAGAGGGAAAAGCTGCGTACCGCAATTCTCTTTCCATTACAGGCTTGAAGGGTGTGATTTGTTCCCTCTTTGTCTCTTGGAAACTGAAGTGTTCATCTCTGCTTTTCATTGGGAAAAGTGTCTTATAGTAAATATTTCAGTGCTGTTTCACTATAAGTGTTCAAACTTGGATAGATTAGAGCTTTTTGGGTTTCTTACCCATGCTTGACATCACTTTGGCAATAAAAACCACTTTGGCCAGCCTCTGAGAGAGTCTGCAGAGAATTCCTGCTGGAATGTTATGCTACTCTCTTCTCTGCTTTGTGATTCTTCCTGGCAAGGTGCATGTCAGAAAAAAGACCATATTCCAGTATCTTTGCAACTAGCAGTTTTATTTTTTTTCTTGTATTTTAAAAATGTCAGGACAGGCATTTAGCTTATAAATTAGGATCTTCTACATTTCCTGGTACTATATCACAAACAATGAAAAAAAGAGTAACAGTAGAAAAATAATTTCACTACTTTTCTTGAGAATGTTGTAGTTCCTAACGTCCCAATTTCCTTAACCTGACATATGCTACTTTCACCAAAGAATCTTAGTTTTAGGAAAAAGCTTTACACCTAAAGGGTTAAAATACAGAAAGAGAATAAAAAGAAGTCAATATATGTTTGAGTGAGGAATTTTAGGCTTGGGTTTTTGAGACCTTTAAGGTCAGGAAGACTAGCACAGCTTAATACAATTCATTTCAGGAAGGTAGATGATGCATAGACTGAAAACTCCTTACATCTCTAATAGTTTTCTAACCTTATATCCCCAATCAACAACCATTTTCAGAGATTTATGGGTAAAATAGTTTTGAAATCAAGCCAGGAAGTTATAGACTTTGTTTTGGGCAAGAGAAAGGAAAAATTGCAACGGCTGGTGGTCCATAGATAAAGCATTCTGCCAATAATCCCCTTTTATTTGTTTGAATATAGATCTGAACTTCAGTACTGTGTGAGTTGTGGTCTCTAACACGGATAGTTTTTAAGCTTAGAGTTAACCTCTGATATTTAAACTTGAGTGCAAGCTTTTTCAGAACACTGCAAAGATGAACATTTGCAAATTGATGCGTGTATATGTTAATTTTACAGCCACACAATCTTGAGTAGTATCTAAAAGGTCTGAAAGCTTAACAGTGATGAATCAGAAAAATGCTGTTATGGAGGTTTCGCAGAACAGAAAAACATCTTGCAAGAATACTAATAAAGCAATCCTATGTCCTTTTTATCCTTTTCCATGATTTAATGTGACTTTGGGGCTACTTCAGTAGAACAAATTGTATCTGTTTGGTGACTTGAAAGAATTTTGTTCTCTTGGGGGAAAAATTAGATTTTTTGGCACCCCTTTTCAAGAAGATTGTTGCTGGTGGTGTGCCAAGCCAGGTTCTAACATAGTCATAATCGCTGGCTGTCTTAAGTTTTTCTCAGGCTAAATTTCCAAGGCAGTTAACTTGGATTTTGTTATGGTTTTCAATTCTAACTGAACACTAATGGAAATCAACAGGAACTCTGCCTAACTTTGGTTGTAGGAGCCTGAGCCAGTACTTTCAGGTGACACCTTTGGCAATCTAGCCACTTACTGCTACAAACTGCTCAGAAGCTTGCACATCTTTCCAAAGTTTTGGAGCAGTGCTGCAAAATAGACACCATGTTTTACCCAGGAGACTGCTCCATTTCCGTGGTGGGTGAAGTGATGCTTAAATAAATAGTCTGTCAATTTGTTAAGCATGAGGGATCCATAAAAATGAAAGTTATTATTGCAGCAGGAATTTTCCCACAGCAAAACCAAAACACAAATGAGTTTAATCCATAAAAATATTGCAACCGAACCATTTGTTTGCTTCCTACCTCTGTAAGCCTGTTTTATATAAGCCAGCATTCTACTTCTCCTTTATGAGGAGTTAGGCGAGTAGCACAGGCATGTCGATCCTTGCACCTAAAGAAGAATTATATGAGCTAAACACATGTTCTGCCATTGGCACATTACTGTCAGCCTGCCAAAACCCTTCTCCGTGCTTGGCTTCCGCAGCAATGAGCATGGGTGGAGGAAGGAAGGAACAGCTGGGAGGCGATTATGGTTTCCTGACGCCCTGCCCCACCCATGGCACAGGTTAGATCAGTTCTGAGTCGCAGGCAGCTGGTAGAAATCCCCGGGAGACTGTCCATTCATCTCCTGCATTATCTCCACCCAGTACCTGGCACACGTCCTCTGCAGCAGGCTGCTGCTGGAGGAATCTGTTTTACCGATACAGTGCTCCCTCCTGGGGCGTTTTCTCTCTTTGGGATGTTGCTCAGAAGAGGAACAGACTCAATTCTGTTCTCTGGAGCTCAGGACAAGTTTGATTTTAATAGGACTTGTGTGCATGGAATTTTATCTGGAAGCCTGGGGGGCCTCAACTGATTTACTCTAGTTATTTGAAGGGTATATTACTGGAACTGCTGCCAGTTAAAAAGTTGAGGTCCAAGAAGAGCAGAAAACTATTCACTGAGGGGGGAAGAAAATGTGCTGGAGGAAGCAGAATGAAATTGTTAAAGAACGCTCTCTGTCCTGTTGGAAAGTTCACCTTTCCCACCGCAGAGGTAGTCTTGGACATTGGATGATGGATAAAGCTTGTGCCATTTAAAATAGTCTTTCTATTATCTGCCAATAACAGACACTGCTACAATAGTGTCAGCCAGTTGTGAGGCCAAATTCATAACCAGTCTTTTTTAACGGTCTGTAATGTCCCTTTGGCTGACAAATAAGTATTTCAATACCAATAAAGAGATGAGACTAGTTTCATGGACTAATGCTGAAACATTTTACAGCCTAGCAGAAAGCACGACGAGTTGTGGATCAAAGGGTGACCAATGCAAAATTCAGGCCTATAAGCTGCAGTTATCTGATGTCCCGGTAAGGGGTGAGCCAAAACCAGAACTGTTGGCTGACACCTCTGGAAAGTAGTAGTAATAGTAAACATCTGGAGGGTTTGACATATTCATAGTTGCCAGTAAATAATCCCTGGCTCCGAAGCAATTCTTTTTGGAGAAGCAGTTTGAGATACGGGGAAGCAAAGAAGTAATTGTATAATGGAATGATGGACAGTATCCTGAAAAATCAGGACCACTTGTGTGTCGGCATGAATAACGAACAGGCTTGTAGGAGAGGAAGGGAAAAAAGATGCTGGTCAGGTTGTACCGTTCAGCGATAGGGGTCAGCCACTCAGGGAGGGAGGGGCACAGAGGAGAACAAGCAAATGGTAGATCATCTGTCACCAAGAGCACCTATGAATGCAGCCCTTCATTCCTCACAGGGACCAACAGCAAAATCATTAGAGTGCTCTTGTGCAAACAGAAGAGGAGATATTTGTATTCGCTTAGGATTTGATCCAAATTTGATTGAGCTCAGTAGAAATCTTCCAGTAAGTGCAGAGAGACTTGGATCTGGCCTGAAGAGGCTGTCTGTTTACCTCTCAACCTGCAAACATGAGTCCACATGCCCAAGGGAGCACTTTGCACTTTCATGTTTACTCTCATCCATTTCTCATACAGAGATTCCTTTTGATGAATGCCCCAATTATCTGTTTGCTGCAGATGCCATTTACTATTCTGCAGCTGTCTTGTCTATTGGTATATCGAGCACACCAGTAGTGCTGCTGTCATGTATTTAAAGCATCTTGGTCTAGTTTTCTCCTTTTTTTTTTTTTCCCCCTGCAATCACATTTCAGTCAATCAGGGCGTTTGTGCAGATGAAATCAGTCTCATGCACCCGCACACACATTAGTCTTTTACATTATAGCCTAATAACCTAAGTATTCCTAACGTAATTGTGGCTGGTGGGAAGCCCTGCTGTACAAAACTGATGGTGCTGTTTCCCTTCAGGTAAACCCTGTTGACAGGCAAAAGGTTATTGCTTGTATAGGCAAGTTCATTGCTCCGGTGCACATAGCGCTACGGATACATCATCAGATTAGTCAAATGTCTGTGAAAAGGATTCTGTCTTTAGGGTTCCAGTTGTTCCTTGCCTGCCTTTGATATTCCTGTGGTTGCACAAGAAGGTTTGACCATGTTAGCATTACGCAGGCCTCTCTCATAGAGGGCTCATTGTCTGTGTCCTTTCCCCAACAAAGGACTAAGGTGTGGGGCTTAAATACAGGCGTGGGATGTGTTTCCCATTGAAAGAATAAAATGAAAGGTATTTACTGCTTTTTAGCAGCAGTATCAATAAACCGATAAGATAGTTTTTACTGACAGAAAAATAAAACCTACTGTATCAAGTCTTTGGTGTTACAGATGAGGTAGCAATGTAAAGCTTGAGGGCCAAACAGTGCAGATCATTTAAGCCGTAGAGATTTCCAGTAATTAATCCCAGATGAATACCTGCCTAGGAATGTGTTAAACATCATGTAAGAATAGAATGGTCTGATTGCACTGACGGTGCTTTCCGCGGTCCCAAAGGAAGGTGCCACAGAGAGGTACCAAGCTGGCTTTGTCACTGCAAACAGCAGTTACGTTCACACATTGCTCTGCATAAGCTCATTTGAGTGACACATTTTTGCTTTTTCCACATGGAATTTTGTTTCATTTTTTTATTTTGTTTGACTTTTCAAATTGTAATGTTTAATATTAAATGGTATTGATGAAATTTTACATTTGTATCAATATTGTTGGTATTCTATGTCTATATCATGCTCTAATTCTAACTAACATTATATGTAGTATTTAATGTTTCCAAGATAATTTTTTTGAGGAAACCTTTATACTGAAAAAAGTTTTACTTGTTCCAAGTTGGAGCACAAAGCATGTTTTGGAGCACTGGAATTTCCCACGGGGCAGAGATTCTGTTTTCCAACCAGCTCTGGTATATGGACTATAAAGAACTCCTCCTGATTGCCCAAAGAGGACTTGGCTCATGGTCACTTCTGAAGTTTATTCAAGGGCAAAAGGTGGGGTGATTTTTATGAAGAAGTCTCATTTCGATTCATTCCCAAAAGACCGAAGTAAAAGCCAGTAAAGAGCTTGATGCTGTCTCACCCACCAGCTGTCACTTCTAACCAGATGCTCCACATCTCTTGCAAGTTTCTTGCTGGGGGGATGAGAGAAGGGGAGGGCGAGCTTAAAAATAAAAAATAAAAAAATTCAAGAAAAGAGAAGGAAAGTTGAATATTGTTTGTGCAAACCATATTTTTTGCAAAGTGGGATGTAAATATGAGCTCTTGTTATCCATGTGAGTCATGTATTCCTAACCTTATGATAAACTGTGTCTGTTTTTGCATATTAATGGAAGTGTATTATAATAATTCCCTTACAGCTTTCAGCTATGGTGATTTTTCCATTTCAATGTTTTGAGGAATTTGTACATGTAGATACACATGAAGCTTCTCTCACTTTAACTGAGCACAATTAGTGTAGTCATCACAGCATTTTTTTGGGGTAGTAGAATGTTATCTCCTCTTTATGGATGAAAACCAAGTGACACAGGAACTTTAAAGGCCTTATCCACAGACCATAGGCATTAGTGGGAACCTTTTCATTGATTTCTGTGGTCATGTCCTCAGTGACTTGCCCAGGGGAACTGTTATGATGACTCAGTCAAACTGCTCATCCGGTCTTTGATAATTTTTTTTAATTATTTTTTTTTCCCAGCATGAAACTATATCCCAGTACTTATTTTCTGTAGTGTATATAAAGCTGTGTTTTAAACTCACAACTTTACTCTTATTGTATTTCCAATCAATAGGAGCAAAGAGCTGAATGATAGCTCAGGTTATTATCTTTCAATCTATATTTGTAATACAGTGTCAAATTTTATTATGGCTGCCATGTATGTCTGAGGATAGCTGATGGTTAAGTTAAAAATCAGCTGTGTTCTGCCTTTTTCTTGTTCTCAATGTTATGATTTTAGATATAGTTAACATCATAATGGTTTTAAAAAGTAAATAAATGGTCAAGGCATTTGTATGGATGTTATGCAATAAGAGAGATATTTTATTTTTTTTCCCCAGCCCTGAAAACTCAAATATTACTTGATTCACAAGAATGTATTACTTTACAAAATATTATGCTGCTGGTACATCTTGCACTCAAGTCTGTAACAGAAGCCTTAAATGTGGTTGGTTCCTTGACGAAGGCTGGAGCAGTCCTAATCTTTCCCTAAATTACTGAGCTTTACTGCCTTCAGATCATTGTCAGCCATAATGCAAGTGTTAAGTGAGGTACAGGAGAGTTGAGCACGAGTAATAACAGAATGCAAACGCTTCAGACCGTGAGAAAGCATTTCACCTGATACAGAGGAGTTTTATCTAGAACTAATGGGATAAAACTGAGCAAAAAAATCATATATAGACTGTACATGAGAAAAAGGTTCCTAGTGGTGAAAGCTATTAGCCTATGGTGTGTTCTCCCAAGGGAAGCAGTAGTAGAAGTATGCACAAGTTACTTAAAATTAAGTTAAAATTAATAAAAGTTACCTAATAGTACGCATGTTACTTCAAATTAATTTGCTTGAGTATATTGTAAGGAGCTAATTAGTTTGGTGGTGATGTGTGGAGTGGTTTGTTTGATTGCTAAGCTCATTACTAAGGACTTGGACAATTAAAAAAGCTATGATTCATTTTATATTCTTGAACATATCAGAGAACTAAAGCTTGATATGGAACAATCAAAAAGGCGTTAATAAGCTTGGAAAAAAAAAAAAAGATCTTTATCTGTTCTAGCATACCATGTTTATGTTTGTCGAGGTAACTTAAAAATCTTGTGTAACTTTTTGTGTGATTATTTCAATTGTTCGTTTGCTTTTATTCATAAAAAAAGAACAAATTCCTCTCACATTGTGACTTCGTAGCATGTGTGCTTAATGTTACGGACTCGACCAAAGAGAAAGAATTGCATTACTTTGGCTTCATGGGGAATGTGTTAGAACACCTTTAAAATGCTGACCTCACGGCGTCTAAACCATACATTTCAGAACAGTGATGTAACTGGTCAAGAGCGGGCCAGAATGAAGTAAGAGTGAGCGAGCATTGTTGTCAGCGTTCACCAGTTTTCTTCCTTCGTGTCATAGATGCCTAAGAAGTAGTATAAATGCGATTGTGACTGTGACTAATGGTCACTGTCTCTACAGGGCACAAAATAAAGTGCTGGCGCTTTTGTGAAGTTGCATTGTGAACACTTGGCAAAGACCGTGAAGGAAATGCTTTCAGAGAAAAAAGCCCCATAGAAAAAAAATGCTAAAGATGTCTTCATTAAGTATGTAGATTAGTGACTTTCCTTTTGAAGATGGAGTATCCCCTTTTCATTTCTCCTGCCATGGAAGTTAGGGACCAGTTGTTCCAGCTGGAGTTATAGTGGGTGCACAGGCTATGAAGGCAGTGTCTCTCTGTCAGATTGCTGGTTTGGGAGGCAGTGGGCTTCTGTTTTGCAAGTGGGATGTGTTTTTAAATAGTTGGTTGAATATACTGAGTCTGTATTTGTCTAACTGTGACTGGGTTTTTACAACCATAATTTGGGGTTGCCAGGGAGAGAGTGGACTGATGAAATAAAGTGGAAAAAAGTTACCTGTTTTTATTCTTTGTTTTCCATATAGAGAGACACTGTCTTGCCAGGAGAGAGGTAGGAAGTAGTTGGATATTGGTGAGGATGGTGTTAAAGCTCAGTTGTCCTTTGCTCTCCCAGCAGAAAGAGGGAACACCTGCTGCTAAGCAGTTCGGTAAACTGCTGCTGACAGGCCACTTCGTGAAAATTAATCTGAAGAGTTGAAATTTTTTTTATTTATTTAATAGCTATTAGTGAATAACATCCAAAGTTATACTAGATATGAGATGATGTGATCTCCTTCCCCCATCCTCTGAGAACTACAGAGTGTTTGAGCAAGCTTGCTCAAGGATAAAGCATCCCCGTTCATCCCTTTATACAATATATAGTTTAGTGAGACTTTGATTTTGAGTGAAGCACTTAGGGGTTTTTGCAAGAGCAGCAAGTGACTTATCTGTATGATATTTCAGTGTCACGTAAGTCTGTCTGTAAAATCATGCATTGGAAAGTGTGTTTGCCATTCTAAATGTCTAATGGGAAACATTTTATAGAAAGTATACTCTCTTCTTTGGGAATGTTATATAAGGAGCTAGTTCCGTCTACTGCAACTTTTATGCCATTAATCTTACGCCTTCCGGTAAGAGTTTACAGCCTTATTTTTCCCTTAGGTCCTCCTCGGCAAATAGCAGGAGTTCAGTAATTTCTGTAGCAGGCCTAGAAAACAGACACAGGATTCTAATTGGAGAAGTAATGAAATTGTTCATGTACCAAGACACCCTTGCATAGATTTCAAGCGTTGAGATTTTTAGAGCATTACATTAGGATGTTATGTTCTTCTCTGTTCTACCACAACCACCTCACAGAACTTTTCCATGGTGGAGGGGGGAAGGAAAAAAGGGAGGAAACCTCTTAAAGCTGTGATCCTGTTTGCATTTGCCCAGATTTGCAGAGGCATATAGGAACATACATCGACTACAGAGGACCTAATGTCCTTGTAACTCTGTACCCTGGGGGACCGTGGTGAGACTCCTGTTCACATTGCAAATCAGGTTCTACAGAAGAAAATGCTGGATTTTGTCTTAGCACTTTTAAAAGGAATAACATTTTAATGATATGTGCTATTGGCGTAATCCTTCCAAAATGGACAATGATTTATATATTTCATGTGAGGACAGGATTCCTTAGGGGATGACTCATTGTTTTAGTCTGGAATAATTCCAGTGGGAACCTTTTTCAGAACTGGTTGATACATACCTTACATGGTCTTGGTTTGGGATTTTTTTGTCTTTCGTTTTGTCTGATAATATGTGTGCTTGGCCTATTAAAATTAAACTGTCTCTTTCCCTTCCGAGTCAAATCCAGTCCGTATTTACCAAGACCTTATATGGAGAGGGAGTGTGTGTATATATATAAATACATGTATACATAAAGGTCTTTATGTATATATACATATACAGAAAAGAAAAAAGAACTGCATGTATTGCAAAGGCAGAGTTTATTTTTTAATAAAGGGGTGAATTTTGCTTTAAACATATCTTTTCACATCTTAGTTTGAACCCAAAGACAACAATTGCCAGCGTAACTGCTTCCATTTATAGAAATAATTCAGTACTGTAGATAGGGGACTATAGCGATACTACGGCCTGTGAATACTGATTTAAGAGCCAGTGAAAGCAGTACAGACTTGTATCATCTGATATGAAAATAGACTGTCTTCACTTGCACTCCTGGTCTTGGTTGTACGTTTTGTCCCCTTTTTAAATTGATGTTGCCACTGTTAGGAATCAGTGGAGTGAAAGGAGCTCTGTAGCATGAATGATAAAGATGAGCTGGGAAGCGTAGTTGCCCTAGGGAGTCCTGTGAAGTGTTCCAGTAAAGGGCCTACTGCATAAAGAATTTAAAGTAGTCTCCCAATAGTTACTGTTTCTGAAAACTGGTAAAACATATGCCTTTCTTCAGCGAGTGGGGACCTCCCTTGATTTCCATGACTTGTCATCAATGATAAAAGAGTGACCCTGCCATGCCAGCAGTGGTCTCTGCACTCTTCCCTCCATCCCTCCTGGTAGCATGGGCTTATAAGGGTCGGGATTTCTTAAAAGATCCCTGACTTCTCTTTGCTTAGAACTTCTGTCATCCTTGAACCCTGTCTGCGGGTGTAACGACTCAATGGACTTTGTTGGTGAAGCCTGAGACACAGAAAGCATTGAGCCTCTCAGCCTCATCCGTACCTGCTGTTGCACCACAGGATGTCATGTTTCAGTTTCCTACATCAGACATCTGCTTTCCTGAAGTTCAGGTCTATACTCTGCTATTTGCCTTCCTTGTCTTCCTTGGGATTTTGAGTTATGATATGTATTAGCATATGCCAAAAGTGTTTCTTTTGCACGTGGGCCAAAATGGTTAAAGTTCAATTAAAACACATTGAATATCAGTTGCAAATGTCAGGGTTTCGGTATGGAGTTCTTCCGATGCATCATGAAAACAGGGACCGAGGAAAAGAAATTTCAAGAATCTATTCCTAAAGAAACATAGAAAACAGTGATGTCAGTCAACCAGCTGTAACTATAAAAAGATTTCCAGTCTTGTGGACCAAAATCTCAAGACAACAGGTTACGAGATTTCAGGTTACGTGGTTCAAGTTTAGAAGATTTCATCATCATCAGGTCTGTAAGAGAACCCCAGCCCTGATTTGGTCATGAAACCAAACCCCAAACCGCCGACTAAACCTAATTTAGATCTGGATCTAAACACCCACTTCCTTTTCTTCGTTTCCAATCAAAACAGGTTTTAGTTTTGGTTGGTTTGAGTTCTTGGTGAAATCTCTTGTTGGTTATTGTTAACTTTTTCTCCCATCACTATCTGTGATCTGAAAAAAAAACCCCAAACCCAAAAACCAAACCCCAAAACAATCCCCCCTCCTCTTTACAGGCCATATGTTTCTATTAACTAAAACCACTGTCAACAAATGAAAGTATGGCAAAACAGTGGTGATTTGCTACCCCTTGTTTTTATAGTAATTAATAATATTTGGTTTTGGTCCGAAATGAGATGTAGATATTTCATAAATCAGGTGAACATGTTGTTTTTATAATTCCATTTTATTGGATAAATGACAGATTATATTTAAGTGGGCAGAGATTCTACCCAAATATTTTACATAGTGTGTTAGCAGTCTGTTAAAGATGTGTTCATTAAATCTGGCACATAGGTAAGGATTAAAAAGTAATTCTTCCCTCAAAGTATTGTGTCTCAAATCTTGGACCAACTAACGCATCGCAAATTTAAGGATCATATGCCCATCATTTTGGGCATAAATCCTAATGGCTTAGTTTAAATTAGTAGAAGAACTTGACAATCAATACAGAATTAGATTTATTGATCTTGTTCAGATTTATTTCTCCTTTGATGGTATATCCTTATGGAAATCTCTGAAGCTTTTATGGTATATTGATAAAATGAATCAAAAGTTTTTCTTTTCTTTTGGAGCCTCAGGTGCAATTAGGTTACTGAAAGGAGCTAGGAAAAAAGTAAACCAAGCTCAACTGGGAATGTCTCTGATCTTACTGCTGCCAAACACCTTTGTTTTCATACTCATACGTACTTAGACCACTAAATGAGAATGGTGCTTCCTGTGTCAAAAGCCTGACTGATGATGTTCTTACCTGATGCCTAGTCTCAAATGAGCACCTGTAATGAACTTCTTCCACAGTAAGCATCTCAGTTCAGAGATCAACCTGTGCCATAGTGTTCATCTAGAACAATTCTTCAAATTGACCAGCTTGTCACCTGAACCATACAGGATGAAAAACAAAAGAAATAGTCCACCTTTAGGGCCAAGATGATTGTTAAGTACATGTATTTTTTCTTCCTTTTGTTTATTTGCTCATACAAATGAGTTGAATAATTGGCAACTGAGTAATTCTGTTTTCTTTTAGCTTAGTATGGCTTGCGTAAAGAGTGTTTATAGGTTAAATGTATGATTCCAAAGGCTTTTTATTCCTTTATTGTATTGATCTCCTCAGAAACAGTAAAATGGATGCTCTAGAGGTAATCGGCCTCCAAAACTGGTATTTCTAGAGTTTCCCAAAGGTCAGAAGATGTACTTCTATTTATTTGAAAAAATTTGTTTAAGAACAAAAGTCTATCCTGAAGTGCAGATTAGTAGGTAAAAATATATAATGTAACACACCAGAGGAAAACATGTGGAAACCAAGACTGTCAATGCAGGTTTAAAGGGATTAACTCAATCTAGACCCTGTTTCTTCCCTTCTCAAAACAGGTGCAGGAAGCAGCCAAGGTGAGGAGAAAATCTTCTCTCAGTCACTATGGTGAAGAAGGGACTTTGGGTTAGTCTAGGACAACAGTATTAGTCTAGGGTGTAAGGACAAGAAATAATGACTGGAGGTGGAGATCTGATAATCCTTGTGGTGTTCTCAGTGGGGTGCAGTTTAAACAAAATCCTTTACTCCCTAATAGCACAATCAAACCTTCACACAACACTATCGGTATGAAATTTTAAATTTTCTTTATTCAGGGACAGAGGAAGCAGCTGTTCTTTTGGGCTGTGTTCTGATTTGTGTTTTGAGTGGGCCATCCTTTAGATTGGTGGGATTTGGTGAGCAAACACGGAGCACATACCAGGTTGCAAGTATCTGCTGCTCAGATGGAGGCACTGAACACAGGAAGCCCACAATTTGTTTTACTTGACAAATTCATCAGAACTATAAAGCATTTTTTTAAAATTATGATTTTTAGAGAGTCAGACAGTGTTTACATACACAATACTAGTCTGTATGCAGACAGAGGCTGGCATTTTGCCAAATGCCTACAAATTCAGAACCCCATCCTCAGCTGGTACATATCACTGTAGCTCCATTGACTTCAATGAACTGGCGCCAGTTTACATTAACTGAAGAGCTGTTGCATTATGTGGAACGATTTCTTTTTTCTCCTTTCTTTTCTTTCATTTTTTGATGAAAAACATGGAAATGTCATTCTTGTTAGCTCAGAGGAGTCCTTATTTGGGAGATGTACCTCTTCTTTTTGATTATATTCTTTCTTTTCTTTCTAGATTATTCCTGTTTCTATCCAATTTATTATATATTCATATTATTTTTCTAAAAGCAGCATGTTAAGGGTGTCTTATGCTTCTTGACCTAGCCCTGATAGACTCATATAGAATTTTGTAGGTTAAAGTCTCTGTGCTGTAGGGTAATAATTCCTTACCCTGTGATTAAAATATGCATTATATCATTGAAGAGGTATCCCTTTCACATTTCTGTGATACATAAGCATATCCCACAAAAGAGCAATCAGATGAGTATTTTTGGTCATTTCCCAGGGGGTCGTGGAAGCAGTGCCTGAAGGAAGACTGCTGATCAAAACCAGCCAAAAAAGATTCTTCTCCTAAATATAAATTCTCTCAAGGCTATATATATAATAAAACGAATGCTGCCTCAGGCTCTAAAGCTGTTAGCTAAAACAGGCAACGAGGTCCGCAATCAGCTTTGTAAAGCAGTATTTTGGCCCAGATAAATCCATTTATACTTAACCTTCCAGACCTGTCCTTTCATTTTTGAGATGGTCCAACCTGGGAAAATATTTCCTTTACATAAACATTTTTTCATATGTCCAGTCAATGTCCAGTTCGTCCCACAAAAGTGAGAACTGTTTCGTTCCTGAGTTGATGGAAGTGTTCTAATTTAGAAAACTCTGTGTAATTGCTTATGGGACATTTCATATTGTTCATGAATTTATTTTTTTAAAACTTCTTTGGACTCTAAGGGTCCCTTTTCGAAAGTTTTTCTTTCTTAGTTGTTATGTTTTTGTCTCTTGTCCTTAAGAAGAGGGATATTTCGGATACCTTCTCTGCTGTCTGTACAAATTCTGCTTTATCTTCATCTTTGCTATAATCCTTTTGGACATTTTCCAATCTTAAATGAACTTGTAGTAAGCAATAAGTGTTTGAAGATGGGCTTCATGTCTAATGTTGCTTGAATGTCTGAATTCTCTTCATAATCTTTTGTTACTGTCTTACCTACCCTGTATTTTCTCATGCAGTCATCTTGAGTCACATAGCCACAGTCTGGCCAGATGTTCAGAAGAGCTCTCCTTCCATTTTGGCGTTTAATTAGTAGCCAGGTTTTGTAAAGTGCCCGCTGTGTGCCTGAAATGAGAGTTTCTGGGCAATGTAAATTCTTGAAAATAACATGCCTAAATCGGAGGTGAATTCTTTCGAAAAGTGGGCCTATATTAGGAGTTTCCGAATTACTGAAAATCCATGTTACGTAATTTTCACTACTATAATTTGTTAACGTAGGGTTTCTCCAAATTGTCGTGTTTTCCTTAAAACTAAAGACATGGAAAGAAATTCCTAGATATAGGGAAGTGTGGAAATAAAGTAACTGTTGACAACATAACAATTCATTCATTTCCTAACATCACAGGTCATGTACTGTATTTTAGCTTAAACAATGAGGCTATTGTTCATACGGAAAAACAAGCACAGTTTATGTAAAGGTTAAAAGACTAAAAAGGTTAAAGGCTGGCTTGTTTTTGGCAAGCTGTGATTTGCGTTTCTCAGGTGAAATGTGGAGGCTTCACGGTTGGCAGTTTGCTGAGCTCTTTGCTGGAGTGCCTGCAGAAGAGATGAGAGGCAGCCCATTTACTGTGACTCGCTTCTTCCCCGTGGCCCATCCTGCTGATGGTTTCCTTTTGCTGTATCCAGCTTTGCTGTTTTCATTTCTGTTGTGCGCTTTGCAGGGAAGGGACTGCCTCCTTCCTGTGTGTTTATACAGTATCTTATTTCATGCAGGCCAAATAGCATCCAAAAGCCTTCTTTTCCCTCGTGACATTTTAATAGATACAAAGAGGTTTTTCAGTGTTGTAAAGGGGATGTGAGAATCAAAATCCTTGGAATTTCAGTGGAATTGACCACTTAACTGCTCTTCAGTGTCTCTCTTTTCTACGCTTTCAGTTGCCAGGCAGCTCGGGGTGGGAGTTTTTATTAAGTCACTCTCTAAAGCCTGTTTCTTTAAGGGCCTTTGCATTGGGACTTTTAGTTCTCCAGCCACTTGGATTTATCAGTGTCTGAGAGGAATTGTGAGGATCACTCCACAACAGAAATTATTTGTGTCACTACTGATAAAGTGGTATTAAAAGTTGCAGGAGTTCTCCCTGACCAGCTCTATTTGTTAAGTTCAACTCTTTTCTCTCTTGTGTATGCTGCAAGTGATATGTTATAGCCAGCCTAAAAAAACTTTTTTCACTAAATACTGATTTTGCTCTATACTGAGATTCCAGATTAGAATTTGTTACTCCTAATGGGAAGTCAGGTATTAAAAGTATTATTGAGTTAGAGGTGTGGTAGGAGAGAAGAACTTAAATGCAGTGATATTGATGTTTATGCTAGAAAGCACAATTTAATCTTTTAAATCACATATATAGTAAAGAAATGTAGAGAAGATTGAAAGCTACTGATTTCAAAATTTGCTGCTGATGTTGTTCATACAATGGTGTAAATGCTACAATTCTATCATTAAGTTTGCAAAAACAAGTGCTTAAATTTTGGCCCCATGAAGCAGATTTTTCCAAGACGCTTGAGTCTAATTGTGCAGATACACGGTTTGCAGTAGTTGCTTGTACAGCCTGGGTATTAGTGGCTCTGCCTTTTTGCTCTACTGGGAACAGAGAGTTCTCAGCATTTCCAAAAGTCAGCCTGCACTCCTCGAGGAACTCAAATAGGTATGCAAAAACTTGGGTGGCTTTCCAGACTAGGCTTAGCATCTGGATGTATCCGGTGTGCTATATACTTGTACACAACACATTATAAAAAAATAAGAAAATGCGCTGTTTAATATAAGCTGCTTTAGACTTGCATTCGTTGTTTTAACATGCAGAGTAGCGGTACAGTGATTCCTTTCTCTCCTAGATTTATTTTGAGATAACACTGTTATGTCCCACGACAGGTAAAAGCAATGGCCAGGGCTGTGGAGGCTGGTCAGTCTGTGAGTATATGATGTGAAATTTCAGTATAATCCCACTGTAGTCTTCTGTTTACACAGCCATACTGTCCTGGGACAGAGAGTCGCACGGATTGCAAGCATTCTTGCTACGAGGAATCTGGGTCTGACAGGAATAGCCGATTCCCAAAGCTCGGCTCTGTTTAGAAAACTGCCTCTATTATCCAAGATTATGGCAGAGAGCAAACACTCCTCCCGTTTGCCATAGCTTTACCATCAAAAGAAGCTTTCTTTTAGGAGTTTGAGTTACCAAACAGAGCATATTTTCCCAGGAATGAGCGTTTGCTTCAAAGATGACGGGCAGGATGGCACTGAGAGTGCAATGCTGTTGAAGTTGGGTTTCCTGGAAATAACCAGAGGCCAGGAGGCTGTGCAGCCTGTGGCACGGAGACGGCTCCCCACACCACCGGAGCTCCTTTGCAGGGGGGAGCAGGCTGGCTGCATACATTTACAGCTGTGTCCTGGCTAATAATTCCTGCTGAGAAGGGTTTTCGGCGTGTGGACTTCCAGTGTTGGTTTGGCACTGGGCTGCATCTCCACTGCACAGCACAGGCCAAACCCACATATAAAGGTGCCCTCGGAGCCATTTGCTAGCACAGGGCTTCAGGGAACACGATACCACGCAAGTAATGAAAAAACGGTTGACTAGAAAAAAATCTCTTTTATTGTAAAACATCCTCTTTCGAAACAAAAAAAACCCTTCTGTTTTTTATATACTCAAGCAGACTGTGTTTGATGGATGAGGGGAGGCTGCTGTGTATCAACACACTCCGTATTTGAAGTATTGCCCTTCAGCCATATTTCTGCTGGGGAGCGATTACTTTGTTAGAATCGTAGCTCAATGAAAATATGGTTCCTCTTAGCAGATGCTCAACCCCTACATAGCAATTACCGTCTAATGTTTATTTTGCAGTGGTTACTGAGAACTGTTGAGTCACTGACATCTTTGTTGAGAGTCCTGTTTTGGGTTGTGTTTTTTTTTTTTTTTTAAGTGCCATTTGATGAAGCCAAAATCTGATTCTCAATGTCTGTTGTTTTTCATGGGCTTTTAGAAAACTCTCCTAAAAAAAGGCAGTGCTAACTGTTCAGAGGCCAGTTAGCGTGGCCAGACAGAAACAACAGAAGGGTGTGTGAATTCTGAGTGTCATCTTCATATACACAGAGGTCAAGAGACTGACACAGCATATGCAGATAGCAAGCCTTAAATATATGCCAAGAGCGTAAGTGTATTTGTAGCATGATCCTTGTTAATCCTCTGTTCGTTTTCAAAAATGACTAAGTGAATTAAGAACCTACGTTCCATTGTTTTAATGTGATGTTATGCCAAAATCGTTTGAAAACATGGCTTAGGATCCCAATTCATTTAGTTATTGCTGGATGTGTTAGCCACTGTGCTAAGGGAAGAATAATACTTCTAAGGTTGAGTCAAACAATCTGGATATCATTCCCAGCTGTCACAGGAACTCTGTACCGCCTTGAATAAGTCATGCAGGGATCGCTTGAGAAAAGGATGTGGACTTCTGACTGGCGCCCCCATTTTCACTATTAGATTTTTGAAAATCCCCATTTATTTGTCATTTAAGCCTAAAAGTGCCTCTATTTCTGGTGATGCTTTGCTTGAGGTGATTAACTAGGTATCTGGCCATGGCCAGCACTGCTTGACCCTCAACGTTACCACCAGCTTAGGGGCTTATGGCTCAGCTCCCCTTGCAGGCGCTGAGGGCCAGCCTTCCCTGCTTGGTCCCTGGGTGGGCAGGGGCTCCCCTGGAAGGCAGGAGAGAGATGGCTGTTCAGATTCAGGGATCAGTTTGCTGCTGCCTCTGAGATTTCTCTAATGGAAATAAATAGTAAGTAAACGATGTAGTGGGCATGAGATGGTTACTCCTATGGTTCTTTCCGTTTCCTACCCTAGATTCCCTAACGTGCATTCTTGTGTCAAGAACTACTGTTGATGCAGCACCACAATACCACAGTTAAAGAAAAAAAGGAAAAAAGAAAAAAAAAAAGGAAAAAAACAATTAGATGCAATTATAATTAAAGTCTACTGACTGCAAGTTTGTTCTGGCTGATTAGACAAGCTGAATGAGAAATTTCTTGATCATGAAATTCTGTATCATACCCCACCACATGTACAATCCTTTGTTTACACAGAAACCTCCATATTATGTTTTGTTTATTTTAAAAATCAAGTTCTATTTTAAAATATAATGACATGCCAGTAAAACCAAAAGGAGCGTTGGCATATTCATTCACTCACAGCCTCCTTTTGTTACCATCTTTCCCCCTGGCAAATAAAATAGAAACTCATGCCTCCTAATAGGTTCATTTGTAAACTCAGCGGATGTGGGAAAATGAGGGGCAAGTGAGGCAGCTGCATGATCAGGATTCCTGACTTGTGAAAGCAGTTTTTTGGCAGTGGCAACCAAGTCTTTGGTTTGTTTTGCTTTGACTGGTCTCTAATAAGGCCCCCAATTTCCTCCTTGTTCTGGCTGCTGCTGAATTGCTGATGAGTCTGTAAGGGCATCTTGGGGTCATCTGGCTGAGGGTTTGTGGGAGCTTGGACTGTTCATACAGCCCAAAAGGATGGATTTAATTGTTTTTTACCTGGTTCCCTTGAACAGTTCCAGGCATGATAATCTGTCAGATGCTACTTTCCAATAGCTCTTAGACACTTTTGGAGACTTGTAAATGAAATCCTCTGCTAGATTTCCCCACTGTGGTTTCATCTGTTCTTCTATATTCCGGTCAAGATGTGGTCTTTGTCAAATGGACACTTGGCTGAGCTGGGAGCTGCGGGATTGATGTCTGAGTCACTGGGTGAAATTGTATCACAGCGCTCTTCCACAGCGATATGATTTAGGTTCCTTCGGTACCAAGCAGGAGAGGGCTTGGTGATGTTATTTTTAGGAATTGCTGGAGACTTGACGCTAAGAAGTCTAAGCTCAGTACTCCAGAAATCCTCCAGCAGGACCCTCTCAAGGACCAGCAGTGCAAGCCTGGATTAGCCTGTGCTTTAATGTGCCATAACAAGGCTTACCCTGTAAAAACTAATGCTCAAAAAATCTGTGCTTGTGCATTGTTGGTTGGTTGCTTTCTGATTAAAAAAGAAAAGAAAAACCTCAGAGTTTCTCTGTTAGACTAAAGTGATTGTGTGCTTGCCCAGCTCCAGGTAGTGTGGGCTTTTGCCTTGTGAAACAACCACACATTTTGGAGGCTGGCACAATATGATTGCTGTATTCAGCAGCCCAGGCTGCTTGGAGTTGCAAAGGACCATCCACTGAAAAGTAACAAGAGATCATGAGAAACTTTGTGGGTGTTTACAGGAATTTGCAAATTTCCCATTTGTTTTCTATGAGAGACTCACAAGGGCTGGCATTTCCTGACCCCAAAAAAAAAGGAGGGGGATGCTGGGAGGGGTAAAAAGCACTTTTCTACATCATAGAGCTAATCATGTATTCAAAGTCGCAGGAGGTATAGAAAGAAACTGAATAGGTCCATATGGATAACAGGACAGATAATCATAAGTCTGCACATAAGCCAGACTGAGAACGGTGAGATTTCATGGCACGCAGAGGGCTGTATTGCTGTGGGCGCCAGCTCCAACTCGGACTTTTCAGAGATTAGGTGGTCTGTGGTGTTGGCTCCTTCTGCACATTACTGGTCTTGGATGTCGAGATTAGTTTCACAGTTCCCGAGTTCAAACCTCAGCATACTACACACCCACAGATTCCCACAGTTTGTCCTGCAAAATGTCTCCTCTAACAGAAATCTCCCACTCCTCGGGTGCTTTCTTTTTTCACTGTTGCAATGAACAACTTTGTTCCCCACAGAAGATTGAACATAGCGTGTTTTCCCACCTGTGACCAGGTTTCTCGTGTGCTAAACCTGAAGAAAACAAGTATGGCTAGATCCCACTCCCTTCCTTCTTAGGTGCAGTGGGACATTTACTGCACCAGCACCCCTGAATTTCACGGCAAATGTTTTGTCTGTTTTTGCTTCCATCGTTCTTGTGAAAATGGGTGCGGGAGGTTTTGCTGGCATTGCTGCTGACAGCGGGTCTCTTGACATGAGTAACTCAATTAGTAGAAGCCGAAAAGTTCAGTGACACCTATTCTCTCTACTCACTCTTTACTGCTTGTTTTGGTTTACTTTTCCTGATTAAAAAGGGGCGTGTATTTCGTGATCAGTCACAAGCTACAAATAATGAATAATATGGAATTTTGGAACCATCAGTTGATGATTATAGCTCATCAAGGCTCCTTTGTCACAGGTGAAATACAGATGCAGGAGGAAGACGACATTGCTCTATAGAGCTGGAGAAATCTTAATAAATGAAATAAAAAAGGATGGCATGGGGAAGGGAAACAAAGTCACAGAGTAGTGACCAGAGCTTCAGAAGAATTGACAGTAGACATCTAAGTCTTGTTTGTGAAACTCTGCTGCCTCTGCATCTTTCACGTGACTTCTTTGCTTGTGTGTTTAGTTGAGAGGATCTTGTTCTTTGTGAAACATAACCTTCTGCTCAGTTTAAGTACATATATAGTCCCACTGGGGCAAAGGAGACTTCTCATGTGGCTACAGTTAACAACCATATGTATGTGTTTTGTTGGACTGGGGTTTGTGATACATGTTACAGCAGTAGTTAGGCTTGTTCAAAATCCAAATCAGGAAAGAATTCTTAGATAGTTTATCCACAGCAAATAATTCAGCAAGTCTGTCACCACTGCACTTCTGGTCTGTATAGATATTGCACACAGTAATTCATCTCTATAGAAAGAGCCCATCAATAAAGGCCACCCATTCTTTCACAGTGAAGACCACCAATCCTTCAGTTGTCATGACTTCTCTGAGCTCATTGTTCCTTACTTCCTTTCTCATATAATAATTCTGACTTCCATGACCTTTCTGTCTGCTCCTCCAACATGGATTTTAGAGCACCTACCACAGAAACAAAGCTGAATCCCAATGATTATTGGGCTTCATTCCTTTCACCCTAGATGGAGCTGTGTTTTTTCCTTTCACTCCATTTCCGTTTAGACTTTCTTTTCCAATTCCTTTAAACTGTCTGTCTCGGCTGCCCGGTTTGCAAAGGCTTCTTGTGCTGTTACTGTGTTTTTCTCACACCCCTCTGAAAGCCACAAGGTCAAAACAATGCTTCTAATCTCATTTGAAATCCCTTGTGTACTTTTTTCAGTTATATTCTTGTGCCAATTTTCTTGACAGATTTTGATTTTAAATTGGTGTTGCATTTTCTTCTCAGGGGTTGAAGTTCTGGCTTCACAGAAATCAATAAAACCTTTCAATATTACTACTTGTTCCCACATTTCTGGAGTTTTAGTAGGCTGTATAGAAGTTTAAGAAATATGAAAAACATATTAGGTAAGAGTACAGGTATGAGCAAAATTTCTTCTTCTAGTGTGTTTCAGAATGATGGATTTGGGTTTTTTTCAGAGGGATTGAACCACAATGGATTTTTTTCTTAGCTTTAAATAGTACATTAGTGGGTTTTGTGCCATTCTCCCATCCTTGTTTACACTAAGCATTTTCCAAACCCCTCTGAAATAAGTGGAAATGCTGCTGTTGAACTCCATGAACTTGTATCAAAAACACATTAGTGTCTGCCCTAAGTCAAAGGGCAGGCTACCTGTGGCATAAAAGACTGTTTATTGCAAGAGACAGGGAAGCCTTGCTTTATTCTGTGCTGTTTACTATCTCCTTTGAGGGAATGCCTGCTTTATAAGGATGTAACAGTGTGCTGCATGCTTGAGCTTCAGTATCTGCATGAGCCCTCAATCTTAATTTTTATACTGATGTCAGTCAATTGAATACACATTTTTCTGCTACTTGTAAAATAGCAGCAGGTGATAAAAACCCAAATACATTAAAGAATTTTTTTTTTGCTGTTTTGGGCTTCTGTCCCCATTTGCTGCATTTTAGTTTTTTTTTGTTTGTTCTTTTTGTCCAGTAATTCCATATAGAATATGTAGATTATAGTCAAGTTTACATCTGCAGCTGAAATGTGTGGCAGACATTTGAGAGATGATGCTTTGAGTGCAGGCAGAGGTAGGAAACAGAGGTGGGAACAAGCTTTGTATTTTTTCCAGTATGCTGTAGAATCCTTTTTTTGTACACTTGGAAAAAATTGTATTGTTAAAAAAATAAGCATCCTCATTGGGAGCTCTCCCTGTAAACATGCACAAGAACAGGTGAGGAATTAAAAAAAAGAAACAACAAATATTACCCAGCTATTCTGCAGGAGTGTTCCTTTGTATCAGGAAACTTATTCCTAACTAGAGCTGTGTATGAGACAGCAGGCACTCAAAGTTGAATTTGTTGTACTAACTGTGCCCTAGGGGTTTGCTGACCAGTTAGGAGGATCAACAGAAGAAACAATAAAGCATTTTTATTAGCCTTGAAGTCAGACCAGTGGGAATTTTTTTAGAGAAGGGGCTAGATCTTTTTCATAAGCTAACTTCCTTCAACCTGTTTGATAACAGGAGAAATAAAATCAATCAAAAGGGAAAGTGGAGGGGAAGGCACAAGAGAGGAAAAAACCACCATTGTTAATTAGACAGTCAAATGGTTTGGAAATGTCAAAATGTGGCAGCTCCGTACCACTTCTGTCAACCACTGGCTATAAGTGGTTACAAACACGTTATCTCTGTGTCGGGAAACTTTAAAAGCAGGATGAAGTTTGTACGCACGTGAAAACTGCACTGGGGTTTGGACCTGAACTGTATTTTGTCAATGACCTGCCGCCTCATCATCATGATTATTGCATTCAGTGGTCTCAGACAAAGCCAGGGGACTATGGAAGCGTACATTGAGAGACAAGGATTTCAGCTGGAGAAATGCTTTCAGTTATTAATTATTGAAATATTGATGTTCTCAGTGGTAGTGCTGTATCTGCTGCTGTGTGAGGTCAAATAGGTTTTTTCTGTTACTGCCTGGGAATGCTGCAGCAACAGAGTTAAGGGGTGACTGCCCTTAGCTTAGTTTGCTGCCCTCTGGGTCAAGCTCTGAATATTTTAACGTGACAGAAGTAAGCATCAGGGATCTCAAACAGTAGTACAGTTGGCTAATAGAAACTAGGCCTTTTGAGTTAGGCTTTTTTCCTCTTATGTCTTACTCTGACCTGAATCATCATTGCTGCAAAAGGTAAACGCCCAAACCCTTGATTTCAGTGGGAAAAAGACACATAAATGCCTTTCAAGATTTGTTTTAATGCCACATCTAATATGCGCTGTAGTTAATAGCACTCTCTGAATTGACTCTACTGAGCGTAGGCTCAGAGCCTTTGGTACTGATGTTGCCACTGAAGATTTAGGTGCTGCAGAAACGCAATTCTAAAACAGGGTCTTATGCAAAGTCACCTGATTTTCAGTGTTGTCTTAGTTCTCTTGAATTCAATGAAGCTGAAGGTTCTTGCTTAAGTACACAAGAGTTTTTCAGATGTTTAAAGTAGCATCAACGGGGCTCAATGCAACTTTTCTGGCAGCTATTGCTTGCTTGGATTTTGAGTCCTTTTTTTTGTGTGTGTGTGAGATTTGAGAAACTTAGCTTGTGGGTATCTCTGTGTAATTTCTTGACTTTTATTTTTAGAGATGACCATCAGGATTTCAAAACAGTAAAATTAATCTAACAGTTATATTGCTACTCTCTCCATTGTATTTGCACACTTAAAATAGAACAAAATTATTTCTCACTAAATATGCTAGTCAAAAACCTGGAAATACCACAGTTGATGAACTGGTGACAGGTTGGGCCAACTTTTTTTTTTTCTCTCTCATAATTACTAGTCATTGATTTCCTTATTGTCAAGGTTACAAGAAAGCTGTGGAAAACTTTATCTCAAAATGCTGGGATTACTGGAATTTTGTACTATTTTTTGAAGAAAAAATGTAAAAAACGTAAGAACTTGCAGAGTCTCTGCCCTCTAGTCTCTTTACAAGAAACTATTTTTTATTATTAGATACTGGACCAAGCTGCTCTGCAATTTTTCCACCGCTATTAACTGTAAATAACTTCTAGCTTGTATTAACCCTTTTCGCTCATCTCAAGCAAAACTTGTTTTGTATCTGCTGGGTATAATGAGAGAAACAGACGAGCTGAGAATTTGAGGCTGGGTCTGAAGCAGAGCTCTTTTCTGTTGGGACTGTGTTTATGAACTTCTCTGCTGACATTCTCATTCCTGACCCTCCTTAGAGAGTGGAAATATTTTTATCGGGTAGAACATTTTGGGAAATACATCCATGATAATGCTGGATTTGATCTTGTGCCCGCTGAAGTAGACGACAACGTTCTTGTTAGCCTTTGGGAAATGGCTGTGCTCTGCAAAGATTGTCCTGAAAAGACATTTGTATCTGTCTGATAGTCAGAGCTGGAAAGCTGTAGTTCTAAATTCAATTCCTAAATCTCTCTGGTTGTCTAAAGGCAGCAAACAGCAAGATCTCAGATATGACTGGGGCCTACAGATGCTGTCTAACAAAAAAATGCTAATAAGAACAAAAACATTAATACATGTTTATTTAAGGAGGCAATCAGCTCTTTTTGAGCAGCTCTTGAGGGGTAAAATTCTGTAGCCCTGTGTATTCCCTTCTGGAATCCCTGTGCAATGCCGAGATCACGTCTGAGTCTTGATTTGAGTTGGGACTCTGAGTGAGAATTTTCAGATGCCTTTATGGACACTAAAGTATGTACTTCAAAGTGTGTGATGGCTTGGGATCTAAAGATTCTAAGATTAAAGATGCTGAGATAGTGCAAGAAATCCCTCATACCTGTCAGGCTGCAGTTAACCTGAACCGATCAGTATTTTAAAAGCTCCTCTTGTGCATATGAATCTGAAGAGTGACTATAAAGGAGACAGAAGATGCAGACTTCCCTTTACAGGGCAGTTTTTAATCTGTTTTTCTTTATACACAAGAGTATAAGCATCTCTTCTATGAAACATAGAAGTTTCTTTTCATGTTGCTTAAGAACTCTTATCAAAGAAGTACAATATGAAATGGATTCATTTAAAATCAGTCTTGTTCATGGTGATGCCCCATCATGAAGAAAGTTTTATATCTGCTCTCACTTTGCTGCAAAAGAGGGAAATGGTGGTTACTATGACCATTTAAAAATTCCTTCACTAAAAGTATTCCCAGGTACTATTGCATTTTTAATGGGAATTGTGGCACAGAGGCACTGGCCTATAAAGTTCATTAGTGTTCAAAATATATTTGAGCTTCTTGGCCAGAAAAAATTAACAGTTGGCAGGAGGTCACACAGGAACCCTTTGGCAGAGCTGAAAAGTGGTTCCAGCCTCCCAGTGGTCCCTAGAGAAGGATTCTGGCTTTTCACTTTCTCTTCTGGGTCTTGAACAAAGTTCTCCAATTCAGTGTCCACTGAAGCCACTAGAATCTTGATGCTGGCTTGAATGAAAATTAGGTCATGAATTAAAAGGATGAGTAGCTGTATTATCACAAAAGTTATCTGAACTTTACCTACTTACTCTGCCAGAAAGGTGTTCCTTAGAGTTTTACATGTGACTTTTGATTTTCATTCACGTCGTAAGTATCCTTGGTGGAATTTCCTCTGGCTTCTGTGACAACTAAGTAACTGTCCTAATAGCCCGGTTTTTCTTTTTGCAACTAAATCTGCCAGTTGCCTATCTCTACCGTGAGGAGAGAATCAAGGCCTCTTCGGGCTGGGTCTTCCATGCCTCTGCCAGTTACTTCTCTTCCATGGTTCCCATCCCTCAAAAATAATCATGACATCCAAAATAACTAGACTCTGTTGGAAGTTGTGACCAAAAAGAAATATTACTAAGTCAATACTTTTACTGCTTGATTTTTTTCAGGACTCGGCTCCGTGGGCTTCAAATCACTAGCCAGGAGACTACTGTGGTTGCAGCTGCAATAGCCTGGTGGATAAACCCCCTCTGCCATCCTGTTTGCTTAATCTGGGATTCTGAAACCTGTTCATATATCACAAAAGGTAAATGTACGGTTCTTTATATTTTCATCCAGTAGTTTGGCTGTGCTGCTAATAAGGTTTTGGGACCCCGTTAGACTCATGCGTTTCTGAAATGGAAGTTGTTGTTTGATTCTGCTGAGCCTGATGCACCAGAACAGATCTCATTACAGGTTTGGGGCCAAGGTCACAAGAGAAAACAGCAGATGGATGAAATGCACATAAAGAGGAGGGAAGATAAAAAGAGCCGAGCTGGGAAAGGTTTAGGCTGGTCAGAGGAGGGAAGGCTTAGTCTGGCAACCTAGTCCAGTCCCAATTTGTGTCCTCCATGGAGGCAGACAAAGGAATAAACAGGAGGAAAAAAGAAAAGCGTGACAGGGAGGAAGAAGTGTGCTAGATAGAAAAACTACTAAGTTTTACTACTGATGTGGAAACTTTGAACATGAACCTAGCCTGGAACTATACTTGAGTTGTGGTAATTTTGCTTCTGATAAGCAAGGTAACTGTGCATCCAGATTGTAAGATGTGTGTCCAGAAGAAAATATTTTCTTTTCAAAATTAAGCTAGAAGACTAAGATTTAGTGCTGGAAGGTTACACTGTGTGCTATGGTTTCTTCCTGATGAGTTTCCAAATCTTCCTTAAATTATTTATTCATGCTATTCATTTGAAACTTGAAAGGTAGAGGGTTTTATTGTATTACTTACCTACGCATAGATGTCTGGGTGAAAAAGGGAGAAGGAAGCAAGGGACGGAGATGAGCTTTTATGTGTTGTATTTTGCTTTAAAGTCATATGTTAAAAATAATCCCTTTGCATTCAACTGTAGAAACAGTGTCAGAATCCACAGGGGGCTGTTGTGTTTGAACAAGACTGCTCAATTTGTTTTTGATTAAGCGTAATTATTTATTGCAAGACATGCAAGTATGGGTAATATCATCTGATTCCTGGGGGGATGGAGGGTGGTGTGTGTTTTGTTTTGGCTTTGTTGTTTTTCTCTGTGTCTTGGTTTAAGTTTATCTCAATCACCCAATTTTTTTGACAAGCAAAAACAAATGTACTTGGGATACATCTTAAAAAGCATTATTTATCCTGACCAAAAGAACAGCAAAAAGAGCAATCTTGAAAAGATTTCTATAATGGAAATGAAACAATCAACACAGAAATATGAGGAAGAAATTACACCCATTAAATACATCTAGACTGATGAATGATATGATGGCTGCCTATTCAAGTTGGAAATTTTACACATGATTGAAGCTTTATTTGGTCTAATGAAATGTGCTTCCTGAATGCTGCATCTGAGTGACGGCATGACCTAGAGCACAAAAGAAAGTATTATGTGATTAGACTGAGATCATTCTCATTTAAAGTCATTGTGATATAATTTTAAGTTTTTAATTAGCAGCATATACTTTTGTGTCCATTGCCTCTTTTATAGCGAATACCTTTTCAGGTCTTGTCCTTCCACAGGCTTGTTTGAAACTCAGCACGGATTAACAGCAAAGGGGTTTGGAGTTCACTGATCCTTTTTTTTTTTTTCTTTCTTTTTTATCACACCGCCCCACCCACCCCCCCAGCCTCAAAGTGGTGAATGGTGGCAGGGAGGAGGAAGCTGATCTTTCAAAAAAGGCTCATCTTGTGCTGAATTGTTCATATGGTCCATAGCGCATTCTTTGGATTTGCTTTAGTTCAGAATCCAACTTGAATCACTTGTTTGACTTATGAAAATATTGATAGTTGCATCCTTTAAATTACTGAAATCAGAGTTATTGGTGATACCACTGATTCTAAATGTACTCCCTTCACCTTCTTAGCTATGGCAGCTGGGATTTCATGAGAGCTCTGGCATTGTACTGCTTTACACCAGCTGGGAGTTTGTACCTAGATTTTCTACACCACACATTTCTTACCTCACTTCACCTTTATGAGCCGGGTCTTTACTTTGAAGCTGTTTTGTGTACCAAGCTGGAAGGCAACTAGCCACACAGAAAACACCAGTGTTTTGATTAAAAGCCATTAAATCACATTTGACTTGTGCAAAATTTAACATGGTTCATAATACAATTTTATGAGCTATTGAGATTTCTGGCACCATAAAATGATTTTGTTAATGGGTTTCAGCAGTTGTTACTTAAAATGATGTTAAAAAGTAATGAAGGGGGAAGTAAATGCAAGGGGTGAGCTTACTTCTCAAGTCCAAAGTTTTTTCCCTTCCTAGCTGGAGAGCATTAGCAGGGGTAAGCAAGCATTAAACAGATTCAATGTGCTCTCTTTGTGTGAAAGAGCTCGCTGCAGACCCCATATTTTTAGATGAATATGAACTTGCTGACCACAATCCTGAGTTTTAGCTTGTTAGTTAGGTTGACTGATGAACACCCAGGACCAGACAGATAAGCCAGACGCTTAATCTATCTACTGTATGTGTTCAGTCAGACTAAAGCTTTATCAATCATTTCAAACTGCATTTCAAGAGCATATTGTATAGTTTCCCATTACTATAAATCACTGAATTTGGAGTCTGTAGCAATTTAACCACCTCCTTCATGAGGCAACTGAAGGTATGCATGTACCTGTAAGTACCTTATTTTGTGCCCATCTAGAAGATTCATGTCTCAGAATTCCTTAGGATATTTTTTTTATTGCAGCCCTAAGTTAAAATTTGGGAGGGCAAAAGAAGAAAGTCAGGACCAGCCTCTCAATAAGAGTTTTAAAAGTATCTCAATTTGAAATTTAGAGTAACTTTCTCCGATCACTTTTTAACTCACTGTGTGGATATCTTTTTGACCAGCCTTTTGTTTCCTGCTACACTGAAAAGTATAAAGCTAAAAAAAGGACGTTAAATCCAATGCTGAGAAAGGCAAAAGAAATGATCTTTTCTTAAAGGAGACTTCCCCATGTTTTGCCTGTTTTATTACATTTTTCATCTGTTTTTATTCAACTAGTTGTGCAAGCTAATCATACGTATGTTTCCCAAAGGTCAAGCAGCATATTTACAGGTAAAGAGGGCCAGTTCACCTGATCATTTGTGATACCATATACATAATGTAGCCTTCAGATGTGCTCAGGCCTCCTTTTTGTGCAAGAGCACCATAGATACAAGAACTACATCACACCAAAGATTCACTTGGCCCTGTAACCTGTTTCTACTGATAACCAAATGTAGGTCTCAAGGTTCACAATAGCAACATGTGGGATAATCTGTTCCTCAGAGATTCCCTGCAATTACTGTCTGGCTTAAGCTTCAAGGCATGAGATTTAATAACCATCCCAATACTAACATTAATGTTCAGGGTTATGACAAACTCAGATATTCCCAACACCAACAGAGATCTGTGACTCCTTTTGGAACCTTGTTAAGATGGTCACCTACCTGTGCAGACAGCTTTACAACTTAACCTTTGGCTCCCAGGAATAAATTCAACATTATGGCTTAATTTTTAGAAGCCTCCATATTTATATCATGGGAATTTTGCCTTCATTATTTTTAGTCATTGTTGCAATTTATCTTTTTGTCTTTGGTGGCCACAGTAAGTATACGTTGTTGTGTACAGATTGCCTTTGGTCTCAGAAATGACTTTGCCAAGCTCAGGTTGCTGATAAAACACAAGGAAGAGGTTGTATGTGAGAAGCTGGTGGAGCACATTTAAAGGCAAGCAGCAATTGCCTAAGTTGCAGCTTATCAGTAGCAAGTTCTTCATTATTTTCTCTTCACATTATATTTTGTGGTTTATTAAGCATTATTTTCTAATAATTGGTGAAGTCTGAGTATAGTCTCTCTAATAAATGACTGGTCTAGATTTGGACCAGCCTTTGTGCGTTATAAACCTGTCAACAAATACTGGTTTTAGTTGTGGTGTCATGTCTTGCACTGGAGAGCGGTGGAGAAGGAAGCATGATAACGTATATGGGACAAATTACACATGACAAACATGTTAATTATATGTAATGCTTGGCACAACAAACATGAATTTTGGGCATGACCATAATACATGATTTTACTGCCAACAATTATCATCGGCTTAAGTCACGTCTTGGATGAAAAGTGGATCTTGTGATGCGTTATGGTAAATGCACAGAATATGAATAAGCGGACACCTATGGTTTTAAGGTATATACATGGAGATTAAGTACTTGACTGTGGATATACTTCAGGTGCATTCAGAGAGATTTGGTTTCCCATGCTAACTGCAGTGAGTGAGTTGGGATTATTTTCATGGATTTCCGTGGATTTTTGGATTGAGTCCCGGAGCCTGATCTCATACTTTGCCTAGATGAGATTTCTGAGAACACGCAGGCCTGAGTATGGGAGGGGCTAGCAATGCCGGAGTGATTGTCAAGGACCATGGCAAGGCCTTTTATTTACAAGTTAAATAACTTCCCCAACGTATTCTGGTCAACTTCAGGCAGTTGGTGGTTTCTTTCCCTTACTTAAAATCACACTGAGGTAGGGCCACATCCTTTGATAGACAACAGATTAGCTCGCTATAAATGTTGATCAGCCGTACAAAAGGGGGAAGGTGAGACCACACTAAGATGTAAGTTTTGGATTCAGGGACTGTGGGAAAACTAGTTATACAGCCTTTTAGGTTTCCTCTGCTGAAATGCAACTCTTAATCACTGTAATTTTGAATGATGCTTAAATGGCTTCTCGGACTACGTGAACCACAGACTCACAAAAGCTTTGCCAAAGAATGAAGAGTCGCTGTGCTGCTTCACAGCGTGTTTCTAAGATTTGTCAGTTCTGCTCGCGCTCCTCAGGCCTGCGGAAATGAATGGAAAGTGGTTTCCAGGGAAATTCCGCTGATAATTATGAAGAAACACCACAAAAAAAAAATATCTAATGGTACTTGTACTGACAAATAAATGATAGTGATGAGGATGTAGTTTAAAAAGACAACACAGGCTTTTTTTGTTGTAAAGTTTGTTTCAGGAAATCCTGCATTTTAGTGGGAATCTTTAGTCTTTGAGAAATGCTGCATTTTAAGAATTTATAATGCTGTATTGTCTTTTCCCAAGGTATGAATTTTGGGCCTAATTTGTGATATACTTATGTAAAGTGAAATTCAGTCTGTAAAGATACTTCCTTCCTGAGCATTTTTATTGCATAGCTATGTAAATGTTCTTATGCAAATAGAGGCAATAATTATGGCTTAAGGCTATGTACATTACAAGTTGGGAATTCCTTATTCATAGTATTATTTAAATACGTATTTTAGAAGCAGATCTGAATCCAATTTAAAACTCTATAGTGGAGTGACACCAGCTTACATCATCAGTATCTGTCCTTTTGAAATTCAGAGAACTCATTAAAAATAAAATTTGCAGGGAGGGAGAGCATAGTGTTATATCATATAGCAAGTGAGCACAGGAATGACTGGCAAGAAAATGATACACTACAAATGAACTGAATGGTGGACAGATTTGCAGTGTTGTAAAACACATGGGAAAAGTCCCTTTTTATTTTTTTTCACCCCCTTATTAATTTACCGCAACCACAACCCATGTGTTCCTGTTCCTGTCTGGGAAAAGGGGCTGGTTAGGCCATGTTGTGACTTAGATGAACTAGTGATATAAAAGCAGCTGGAAAACCCCAAAAAATTCTGAATTGCTCACAAAAGAGCTAAGGAACATTGTTTATAAACCTCTCAGCATAGGGACAAGTCCATTCTGGTCACATTGTTGTGCTCCCTGTTACATGCTAACAGCTGTAATGAAGGACATCAGCACTTGAAGATCAAGCGGACAAAAGCTTATGCCTTAAAATTATTGGCTTTGTAGTCCACCCAAAAGTTTATGTTCAGTGTTGGCACAGGAGTGACTTGTGTGAAGGATCCCAACAACCATTCTTGTCAAAGTACATAGTAGATGTGCTTCGGATAGGTAGTGTTGCCACTTGTGTTTTCCACCATTGCAGCTGTGGCCCAGTTGAGTTGAGTCAGGTTTCACAGCATTTTTATTGATATTCTTTGTTCTATAGAGTGGCTCATTGTCTCATGTGTTCCCTTTTCTTAGAATAGCACAATTCTTTTGGGATGGCTTTTGAAAGAGATGCTCATCTGAGTGGACAAGATAAATTCATAAGAAAACAACATTGGTCACAACTACCTTATGCCCAGGCTGCAAGCAGTAGGTAGTATATAACCATCCTGCTTCAGGAGCAATGCAGAGAACAGGTGAACTCCTGCTTCAGCTCCTCCTTTCCCTTCTTGCTTTCAAGGGGAGCAAAGAGAAGCATGTTCCTGTCCCTTCTGCAACACAGATAATTTAATCTTCTACATTAAGGATGTGTGACAGACTTGAACTTCCCTCTAGTCCTCTGTCTTCTCCAGCCACTCCTGGAAGATGAAGCCTCTTGTCTGCCCTCAACTATGACCTTTGATACATTATCCTAGATAGAGACAGAAGCATTATTATTGTCCATATCCACCTCTGTGGTAGCAGATACAAGGACTAACAATTTTCCACACAATAAGGAAAATGGAGAAATTAAAATTTAAAAAGAGAAGGGTTGATATTCTTAATTGTTCAAGGGAAGTTTCCCATTTCAGATGTCTATTTTGAAAAGGGATTAGCTGACCTGCAGTAGGTAGCATGGAGGAAAAAGGATCGTGTTAACTTTCTTTTTGCTTTGGTTCAATCTTTGCTGTGGATCTCTTCTGCTTGCTTTCCTTCCTTCCTTCTGCTTAATAACATACCGTTCTTGCTTATGCATATCTTAGTGGTTAGTAACAGAGAAATGACTAAAAATGAGCATTATCAAGTAATGGTTTGGAAGGCCTAAAATCCAGTAGATTGATTTTTTTTTTTTTTTTCAGATGGCTCACCTGTGATTAAGGCATGATGAGTCAAGTTTAAATTATCATCTGAGTACCAGTATTGTACCGTGTGTACGTACGAGAGCTTCATCCCATTTGCGTTTGGTGTTGTAGGTGTAGGCCAGACACAGCACAGGTCAGCGTATATAGAATTTCCTGTAAGTCAGAGGTTCTAATTCTACTAGTCCCTCAGTTTCTTGCATGCCTTATGAGCAATTCCAGTTTCTTGCCCTTTCACGTCACAGTCCACAACAAATTCGTTCCTTCACAGGCTTTCTGGTCTGTCACCACAATGGTCCAGCACCAAGCAGAATGCCAAAGAGACACCTTGAAAAGCACTCTTCAAACCAAAGAGAAACACTAGATCCACTCAAACAGGCTACAGCAAGTAAATAATATTTGAGCTTTACTTATAAATAATTCATTTGTGAGTGGCAGTAAGGTATGCTAAACTAGAAACTGTTGACAGCAAGAGGTCAGAGGTTTGGTGAGTAAAAGAGAACCTGTGACCAAAAGAATTGAGAGAAACACTCAGAAACATCAAACCAGTAGACGCAGAACTCAAAACTACTGATAACAAAAAAAAAACCCCAAAGTTCAAATTACATATTCACAGGTTCCAATTCTACTGTCACATGCGGTCCCTTGTCTCCAGATAAAGACCCGAGTCTTCGTTTATATGGGATTGTAGAATGGTTCAGGTTGGAAAGGACCTCAGAGATCACCTAGACCAGCCTACTTTTTGAAGTAGACTATGTAAATAACATCATCGCCTGAGGACCGTTTAACCTACAGAACCAAAAAAACATGGCACATAATATGGTCTCCACTTTCATGGAAGGGAAAAATAATGTGACTATTTTCCTGATTTTCTGGATTTTAACCACTGGAGTGCTCTTCCATCTAGACTTTTGTTCTTTATTTTTCCTTTTTTTTTTGTAGTTATTTGAATTCCCATAGAAATCAAGATGAATTTTGGGTAGCAAACTGTAGCTGAGCTGACCACTCTCACTGTGACTTTAGAAGGCTGAGCACTTTGAAAGATTCAGCATGGTATGTGCAAGAACAAAATCAGACAAATAGAAATATATCAGGGAATGTGTGTGCTCTTACCTACTGCTACTGGTGAGATAGCAAAGCATTTATGTCTCTCTGGTGAGATTGATAAGGGTTGTTGTTGCATGGTTTTAAACTTCTCTTGTAGCTTAAAACATCCTCATTTTACTCTAAGTGTTTATGTTCAACTTTTTCAGTTCCTTTATTTTTTTTAATTATTGTTTTGTTTTGGTTCAGAAGCTCTAGCCTTTTTTTTTTTTTTTGAGTGCGTATTTGTATTTTGCTACCAGTTGAGAATTTAAAAGAAATGTTTGCCTTTTGGATTTTTCTAACCCAAGCTTAATCCTTCCCAGAGACTCAAATGAAATCAAGGTCAGATTTTGTCATCAGAGATGGAGAGGGCACATTTTTTTCCTGGGGTGCTTCGCCACCGCAAGTCTTATGTGGTTTGATGAGTGTGAAAGGCTGGAGTGATTTAGTAACTTGGGTGTAAGGGAGGAACTCTTATGTTATAATTTATCCCTTAAATTTAAAAGAGCTGAAACATGTAGAATAAGGGGTAACTAACTTGTGTTGCGAAGACAAATCCATTCAACAAAGAGCCTTACTGTTTACTGGTGGCACTAATGTACTGTTTACCAAAGACACAGTATGTTTAGTAAACATTCTGTTTACTAAACCTCCGTTGCAATGGATTTAAACCTTGATTTGCGTATACCTGTAGTGAGTGTATCACATACACATGCTCATCTATCTTGTAGTGTCTTTCTTGCTCATAATCTGGAACTTAGTCTAAAAGACTTTCAAATTTCATGGCTTTGGTAATAGAAGTTTTATTTTTGATTTTGGAAGCGTCAGTGTAAATGACAGAAGAGGGTTATCGTGCTGTGTACAGTACTGTTGGCTTAGGTGACTGGTTAGGGTGGTATAAATAAGTATCTAGACTTATAAATACCTTTTTCTTTTTATTTATTGTTAAGAAATGGCTTAATTTTCAGGAATGTTATGCTCCTTTTTCTCACACAGTTTTATACCTGTACAGTAAACATGCCCCTGAGTCGGGCAACTTACTCAGGTGCTCTTCGTGAGGCAAGTTTTACTCATATTTACCTGTATCTGTCCACATGGAGAATAAAATGTTCCTACACATGAAAAATTAACTTGATTTGAAAACTCTGTGTGTGGAGATTTCGCAGTTCAGAATTACCCAGTATCACAGCTGATCACCACACACGCCAGAACTGTGGACCATAAACATTGTGTTCGGTACAGCATAAAGTTACATATGGTACATACAGTTAAAGGCTCAGCCTACAGCTACTGGAGCTCATGAGAAAGTCCTCCTCCGGTGCAAAAATAGGAGGAACAGCCTTCTGACAAGAGCTGGCACCTTCATGACAGGCATATCCTTTCACACTGTGGTATAATGCAGTTCAGCATGCTTTGAAGGCCCAATTTGGTGGTGGTCCTGGCTTATCTTTCAGTAGATACTGATCTTTATCACAGAGTCATAACAAACTGTTCGGTGGAGTTGGAGGGGGTGAGAGAAGCCTTTGGCTTCGTTTACAACAAGCCTGACGTGAACGTTGAGATATCCTGTACTGAGTGGCTGGCCTTATTTTATGTCAGATTTTAAGATGTATATAACAATCGGTGTTACATTAGACCCTACTCCATTGCACTGGATAAAACAGAGCCCACTTCAGTGAGATGTTCAAAATGTCAGGCATAAAATTCTCCTACTTGAGGACATTCTGTTTTCTTCTTTCTTTCTTTCTGCCACTGAATGATATGAAGTGAAACGGTGTCCATTCTAGTATAATTTCTCAGACATATGATACTTTGCTTTAGTAACTTGTGATCCCCTTGATTCAGAGTACGAGGAGAGAAAATACGAAGTTATTCAGTGATTGGAGGAAAGTGGGGCAAAGCGTTATCTCGGAGCTGTGATATTTGGCTTCCAGTGGACACAGAAACTTGACACAAATCAAACGTCAAAGCAGCTGATAGTAGACAGGAAGGATTAGTGTTGACACAGCAGACCTGACCCTGCCAGCAGCATAGCTGTGTTTAAATGCAGCCATGTCTATCTGAAATCACCCCAGGCATACGAGCGATAGAAACTGTAGGTGAAGATATAGGAAACATGGTGCGTTAGGACATTCTCATGCCTAATTGGGCTGACAGCTCAGTCTGGATGGAGGGCAGTGTTTATTTACTCATTGTTGTGTGATGAGCAACTGGAAAGATATGTCTGCCTTAGCCCGTGCTGATATTGGTCCTAACGCTGTCTGGCTCCGGCTGCAGTAAGCCGGGACAATACAACACAAAAAACTTCCTATTCACCGTCACTTCTAAGTCTGTCCTGGCACAGATACGCAATGACCTCAGACCACGGTTGGGTCTAATAAGGAATTTATCTTCATGGAAATGTGACCTCTTGCTACCAGAGGGCTACAAAAATACAAGTAACAATGGGTAAATGAAGATAAAGGTTTATCGTGGCCAACTGTTGCATTTTCAAAACAGTTCAACCCTGCCATGAAAAAACTACAGTTTGACATAGGGTGCTGTCTGAAGCTCTTAAAAAAAGTTATCAAGGTCGTGATTGAAAGAACATGCTATTATTGTTGGTTTTATAAGTGAAAATTACTGGATTGATTCTCTCTTCTTTTGAGTGACGCAGACATTTAATATCAGTTTTCAAACCCCAGAATCCACTTGGCTACATGAACAGAGATTTTAGGAATTTCAGTTTTTCACTGCAGAATTAAGTTTTTCTTCTCTGTTAACCTCCACCCTCCATAGCAGGAGTTCATACTCTGTATGTGCTTTTAATCTTGACTTCAATATATTTTACTGTGGCTAGCTTTTAGTTACAGTTTAATAACTTCAGCTTTATTTTGCCTCCGGCCATATTATAATGAATAAAAAGCTTTTCCTGTGACTTAGTTGAATTTATACAGCTGCCCTGGAAACAGCTGCATAACTTTTCCTACTGACTAGGAAGGATGACAGTTTACTCAGCATAGACTGATCAGCTGAATTCTACTTCCAGACTCAATTTTGCCAAAAAAGCACGTGGAAAGAAGTCCAGATCCGTGAGCATGCTTCCAGATACTTTGTGTGGTGTTGTTATTTCTTAAACTAAAGTTATCCTCTTCCTCAAAAGTAATTTAGACTGAATAAGGATCATATTTTTATATGGTTCTGTATGGCACCTTGTGCAATGAAATATGTAATCTGACGAGTGTCTCTGGCACGGCAACAATAGATACTTCCCTTTTTCCAATCTTATAAGGGAAACGGCAAGTAAATTTGGGAAGAAGCTTACATCAACAGTTGGGTGTCTTGTAATTGCATGCTGCTAGGTTCATCCTGTAAAGATAGCTTAGAAGCAGGTCAGATCCAGAGACTGCTCCATCAAGATCTATAGAGAGGTGTGTCAAAAGTAAATTTGCAGAGTCTGTGCAGGAAATTTGATCAGAATGACAAGGCAAGCTCAGAACAGGCATGGCATCAAGCCTTTGACTTTGTTCATTTCATGTCTTAAAAACTAACATCTAAAAATGAATTATAGCCAGGAGCCTATGTAGAGTCCAGCCCAGCAGGCAGCTAGGATAATGAATAATAGGGGCTGTGTGGGAACCTGCCTACAAATCGAAGGGTGGCAGATAGGACGGAAGAGACAAGAGGTCAGTAGTATGAAGCTTAGGGAGCACGTGGTTTGAATGCAACTGTGAAGCCTAAGATGCCTCATCTATTTGTGTGACTTCTTTGATAAATACCCAGCTTCATCTTAAAGCAGGGAATCCTCTCCAGAATTCAAGACACATGAAAGACATTAACTCATAATTCCTAGTAGTCTCCTAAGTACCTGTTAATAATTATGGCTGGCCCTTTTGGCCTTAGAAGCTTTGAATTACCTGGTGTTAAACCTTTTAGAATAAACTGGAAACCAGTATAGGACCTGAATGTGAAAAGGTGTATTTATTAATACTTCCATGTATTGACAAGTATGAATGAAGTATATTGTTCTTACTTGCTCAGGATTAGCAAATATCAAATTGAAATGAAGAATAGCTATTTACATGTACTTAAAATAACAGGTTTAAAAGAAATCTTGTAAAGAAAAGAAAAAAGAGCAGCAATAAACTCTAGTCTGAGATCATACTATTAAACAGAAATATTATTAAAAGAACAATTTTTAGAAAAATGAGAATGATCAGTTTGCCCAGCTGTTCTAGTAGCAAGAAAAATGTTAATTAAAAAAAAAGTGCACCCATATTATTCATCTCAGTATTAAATAGGTAAGTAAAGAAAGAGCAAGTCAGATTGGATCCTGGTGTGGAGTGTATGCTCTGAATTTAAAAATATTGTAGCATATGTAATAAAGGTGAAGCACCCCACCAAATGTAGAGAGAGTGTGACACATTGAGTCATGTAGTGAACCGTTTTTTCATTACAGCTATGAAGAATTTGGGGTCAGTTCTCCATTCCAATATAAAGGAGGCTTAAATGTAGTGTTTTTGTAATATATGTTCAGTTAAAAGCCCTCCTCCCAGCTTTTCAATGCCAGAATGAGGTAAAGAATCTGGAGATTTTAGAACTAATAAGCCAAGCAGTAAAATGGTGCACATTTGTATCTAGCCTGATGAAGTTTGGGAATGCACCCAGAGAGGGCTTGGCTTCTTTAGCACACATGCTGATGGGTAGACGCAATCGGACTTTATTCAATGAATTAATGTGTCTCAAAACTTGGCAAATAACATCCATGAAAATTCAATAAGGGAAAAAAAGGCAAGAAAAATCTGACTCCAGTTGTACAAAACCTCTGTAGGGAGTGACAGCTGGGCAGCCCGTCCACCTGCAAAGCGACAACAGCTGAACATTAGGAAATGGGGAAGAAAGAACTAAAGAAATGTTTGAGACCTGTGTTGAAGTACCAAAACATCCTTTACCTCCACTAGCATGGGAGAAAAAAATTGGAAATCTACTATATCTGGGCAGAGAGAATAAGATAATACTGCACTTAACAGAAGAGTTCAGTAAGACAATTACCACCAAGTATTCCAGCTCTTAGTTGTCCGGGAGCCTCTGTAGATCAGAGAGATGAGACAGACCCTTTGCAGCCCATCCTGTGCAACAACTCGGGCTTTCCACAGCAGCGTGATGGGATCAGAAAGTTATTCTTTTGGATCCAAAGATCTCAGACCCATTCAGAGCTCCTATATGTTTCCTTACTGAAAAGACTTTGATAATAATTAGCATCCTTTAAACAATCTGAATGCCGTCTTTATACTTACTGGGTTAGAAAAATTGAAAGTAATAAGGAAGGAAAAAAAAAATCTTACTTTTTTAATGTGTTAGAAAATATAGCCTTTCCTGTTAGATTTAATTCTCGCTATAAATGTCCACACTGTGTTTGCGATATTTTTAAAAGCCTGGATAGAATCATACTGAAGTGAGTGTTTGTGAAGTTAATAGAAAATTCTGGGCCTTCAACTCTGATAAATGTAACTCTTGAGTACTATGAAAAATTTCATTTTCAAGGAAGCCTTGACTTTTTATGGGAAATTTTTCCAGCTGAAAAATTTTACTGGCTCTACTCTTCATTCCCCGTTATGGAGCAAATTTGGAAATACCTGTGAAAAGCAATATATTTGGTTTCAAGGAAATCACTGGGAATGCAAGGATGTAAGCATTGTAATTGAGGACATCCAGATCTGTTCTTACAAAAATGCTTTATATTTACGTGGTCTGTTACCTACATGTGCTGAAGAGCGTTGCAAACATCAAAAATAAAACTCCAAGAGGGTGAGAGTTAGCCAAGAAAGCCAGCTGCATATGACTTTGAGTCGGATCCCGAACACTTGGAGTACATCTGTATGGCCCATCAAGATGTGCTGTATTTGCAATGTTACAGGTTTGGTCCTAGAACTACTGAAACGTAACAGTGGAGGCATATAAAACCAGTGAAGTCACAGGGGAAGAAAGGAATTTTCAGTATCTTTGTGCACAAAATTGTTTGTGTTCAGAAATAGCAAGATGGGTTACAGATGTATATCAGAAAAACATGGCAATTCACTTGGTCTGTTGCAGAGCATTCTCTTAAAAATTCTTTACAATGCTTTAAAAAGATGGGATGGGGGGGGCGAGGAGGAAATATATATATATTCTTGAGAATATTTGTAATCCTCAAGACCATGCGAGTAGTTTGTTCATTTGGAGTAACTTTTATTTAATGATTAAGGGGTCTTAGGGCCAATGAGAATTTAGGCTGGGTAGGAAAAATACAGTGCAGGAAGTGGAGAGATTTCAATTCCAACTTCAGGACAAACTTCCCACGTGACCACAAGCCTCTCATTTGGACCCATATTTACCTACACAATGGAAACACAGTGTTTTACCCACACCCTGGCCTGCACCTTAACCGCAGAAGATTTCTCTGTATCTTTTCTTAATTGGGGAAAAGGATACTTCATTGTGCTCATAAGAGCTGTAACTCATTACTAAATTTTGCAATTTCTTTGAAACACTCAATACGAGAGCTTTCAAAGTGCCTAATGGTTAACCACACTTATTGATTACAGGAATCTTTGATTGGAATCTTGTATTTCTGAAATAGATAATTTTGAAAGAAAGATGGTGCTGAGCCACTCTTGAATGCAGGCTGTCTGTAGGTGTTTTGCTTATTTCTGCAGAAGGAATGACACATATTCGTTCTAAAACAGAAATGACACCTCGACCCTGTTCCTGCAGTTTTGCTAGGTGGATTGCAATCCCAACTTTTCAGTCTGTCTTAGTATAGCAATTATTTTATTCTCGCAGCTCTCATTGTGTGCTATATTAAAATATGACTTGGTTGAGTAGTGAATACCCTCCTAAGGGCATGACCACATCCTCGTGCTGTTAGAGCAGGAGGTTCCCAGTGAGATGTGTTACCTTCACAGTTCAGTGCAAGTACCCTGCATTTGTCTTTCAGAAGAAGAAAATTCACATTAACATGATGCTTTGGATCTGTGTCTTATCGTGGCTATTTACTGTGTTAGAAATATCACACTGGTATAAAGATGTACTGCTTCTCGCTCTGTAGACGTTATTTCAAGCTAGCTTGAATGTTTCCACGCATTGATGTGGTGTTGCACAGTGCCAGCTAGGTACCTGGTCCTTTGCATGGACCTGAAGTAAATTAGATTTTGACTCTACATGAAGTCCCTTTTAGTAGTGGGTATGGAGATTGTATGGCTGTAGTCCTATGTTACTATAATGCCCTCTCTGCATATTCTAGGTCCGTATTCATCCTATGCAACTTCATGCACCTAACTGTTTTGCCAAAGCTAGGAACCTTATAACATAAGTAGCCTGGTGAAGTGGTCTTATGTGAGTAGATGTATCCTGTTGAACTGACTATTGTCTACTCCTGACCATGAGAACACCCTTCTAATTTAAAGGCACTAATTTGTCATTGATCCAGGACTCTTCCATAATATGACTGTCTTGGTTTAAGCTATTTCCGCAATGTCAAAAAATAATCTGAAAAAGAGGGGTAGAATAAATCATAGAATCGTAGAATGGTTTGAGTTAGAAGGGACCTTAAAGATCAATATGGTATGGAAAACAGTAATACAGGATTACAGACAGCAAGAAGGAATCATAGAATGGCTTGGGTTGGAAAGAAACTTAAAGATCATCTAGTTCCAACTCCCCTGCCATGGGCAAGGACACTTTCCACTAGACCAGATTACTCAAAGCCCCAACCAACCTGACCTTGACTGCTTCCAGGGATGGGGGATCCACAACTTCTCAGGGCAATCTGTGCCAGTGTCTCACCACCCTCACAGTAAACAATTTCTTCCTAACATCTAATCTAAATCTACTCTCTTTCAGTTTAAAACCATTAGCCCTCGTCCTATTACTACAGTCCCTGATAAAGCGTCCCTTCCCGTCTCTCCTGTAGGCCCCCTTCAGGTACTGGAAGGTCGCTATAAGATCTCCTCGGAGCCTTCTCTTCTCCAGGCTGAACAACCCCAACTCTCTCAGCCTGTCAATGTTTAAATAAGTGCAACTGTACCAGTGTATCTGCAGTGTAACTACTTTTATAACCTATCTTCATGTAACTTTTTTATGTACACAAGTCCTGCTGTAATTGACTCAGCCTTTAACAGTGTTTGTTTGGATAAATTTGGCACAAAAGTGTCCAATTCTGAGTTTGCTAGGTCTTGAAATATGGGTCCATTCAGGGCCTCTTCTTTAAATACCAGTTCTTCAGCTTTAGCGGAGTTCCTAGTTGAAGTCGCCGTCAGATTTCAGTTCTGTGGAAAAAGCACTTGTTATAAATCTCAAATAGTCAGTAATTGATCACAGCCTGGAATTGTAAAACTCTATCGAAGTGCCTGAAACAGTATACGTTTGTGGTATGGTATGTAGTTTCAGTCCAGGTCAAGAAAAAGGGAGGCCTTGGAGAATATGAAAGTCTTAAGAAGCTTTCCGCTAATAGAATGGGTCAAGGGATAGCATAGTCAAAGCACCCCATCATTAAAGTTACATGGTGAAATAAACTGCTTTTGACCCTCAGTGTCTCAGCTGTTAGGCACAGAAGACAGATACTCCTTTTGTTCAGATACCTGAGAAAATTACTTGATTCTCTCTCCTTTTATATATATTTTTTTTTCTCCTGTTGGGTACCATGACAGTGTAGTTACTGAAGTCACCTGGGAGCGACAGAAGTGATCAGCTATGATCCAATGACAATCCGACTGAATTTTCTCAAAGGACCATTTCTAAGTGGCAAAAATCAAAACAGCTTCCTTTTTCCCCTTATGAGGGGAAATCCTCATATGAGGATGCAAACTCCATCCTCATAAGAAAGCCAAGGAGTTGCAGACCTCTCATGGATGCCTGCAGTAGCTGTTGTAGTATAAGCAGTATGGTAAAAACTGAGATTCCTTGGGCCTTTGAGAAACTAAATCTTGACCTGGGAAATTTAGGTTTAAATTTAAATTTAGGTTTCTAGCTTTTGAAAAAAACAACAAACAGTTTGGGCTCTGCTTTCTGTTTTTAATAAGCTTTCAATGGGATCATCCTGTGGCTTTTCATTTATTCTCAACGTAGTTCATTTTGATGTTAAGATCTCCATCTTTTTGCTCTATGAGAAAGTCTGGGACCACTGATACTCAATGATTTCACAATGTTATGAGGATAAAACCTTTTTTCGTTCAAATAATTTACCACTATGGCAACAATTATTTTTTTGGAAGAAAAATTAAGTAAGGTCTCTGTTGTGTTGCTGAACTTGGGCACTCTACCTTTCCTTCATGCCTGAGCAGGGATATCTGAATCACCTAATGGTCTTTTGACTTTACACACCATAGTAACTGCGGCAAGTAACTTTACGTACCCATAGTTGGCATTTTAAAGTGGCGTAATGTAGGATATCTCTGACGGTTCCCTGATGCTTGGGTGAGTACCCGAAAAGCTGGATCATTCTCCCCGTTGGGCGAGGCTGCGACCTTCGTTGCAGCACTAAGTGTATGTGGAGCACCAACACAGTAATAGTGTTCAGAATTGTTGCGTGTCTTGGGGTTACCTGTAAATTATAGGTGGGTTATCTTTACAATCGTGAATTAGTAAATTATTGCCTCTGGTGCTCATTGTATGTTCAGAAATTACTATTCGTGGGGCCATCTCAGTCACAGATGGCCACAAGTTCAACCAATGTGAAACCTTCAGAATTTGCACAATAGAGGGACTTTACAAACTTTCTTGTGGTGCTTAGAGTGAGTGCAAAGCAATTCTTTCTAATAACTGTTGTTGAACAACCACAGACTTTTTAATATTTTTCTTTCTATAGGTCTATTATAAAAAAAATTTTACTTGGTATATATTTTGTAATAACACAACAATTTGGGAAGATTAATCAAGATCCTAATATTAGAACTTTACTGACTCTTTGTAATGAATTAGCCTTTGTATCCAGCTAAATTCTTAAAGGTGTTACAGATGCAAAGCAGTAGCAGGATGCCACAAATCCTTTAAAATAAAATACCCCCCTCTTTGCTTGAGGCAAGTCTCTGTTCTTTAGGGAGAGACCTTCAGATGGAGCATTCCAGATATTCATGGCAGGTTTTATGTAGCTTGTTTAAGGTTTTGAAATAAGAAACTGCATTTTAAATGTCTACGGTTCTTAACACCTTTGAGAATGAAAATCTAAGTGGGGTGAAAAAAAAAAAAGATATTCTGAAATATGTATTAGCAACCAGCTAAACTGATGTCTTGGTTAAACAAGTCAATTCCATTTTTCCTTATATTTTCTTTGTGGAACTATGGCATACTTTCAGGGGAACATGCATTTATGCACTGGCTGGAGTGTGCTACAGAGCATGCGCATTAACTTCGGCCTTGCTTTAAAGACAGACATGTATCTTCACTGGTAAAAGTACTGGAGCTGCTCAGCACAGCTCAAACTGGGTGTATGGCTAGATGAACTAATGGGGCCAGTCTCTGAAGAGATATATTTGTTTTGTATGGCTATGTTTAGAGCTGTCCTGTCTGAAAAGGCTTCTAGTAAATTCCGCCCCCTCCACTGCGGAAACACTAGCACAGCAGATGATAGTCAATCTTTGAAAGCTACCAGTAAAGATGAATAAATTCAAGTTTCAAGAAGTCACTGTTGCTCTCCTCTGGTTTTTCCCAGCTGCTGAGGAATAACATATATGCTCAGCTGAAGAACTGACAAGCAATAAAGAAACCTACGACTGGTGGTGGCCCTGATATCCACCTCAGTGAAGCAGTCTGCCAAGCAGATGAAGAGGAGGGTGGTCTAATCATAAGAGAGTTAAAGGGAAGCAGAGCGATGTGTATGACTGACTCCAGCCTTTAGCTTGTTAGGGAGGAGGAGATATTCTTGTTATTGTTAATGCCAATTAGGGACAAACCTCTTTCTTGGCAATAAACAGTGGAGGATGCCTACAGAGAAATCCAGCTGCTGGAATGCCACCAAATATCTGGTGGAGCACCTGCATTCCAGATGTGTATCTCTTTACCACTCCATCTGCTGAGCACTCCATATGCTCGTACTGGCTTAGGAAAGGGTGCAGAAAGTTATGGTTTTTTTACTGACAATTGTATCATTAGACCATCTCAGCCTTCTTTGACCTATTGGCAAAGCCTAAAATAGTCTCAATTTCCTCTGGATTCAGTTCACTAAAAATATTCCCTTGGTACGGAAAGGAAAGGAAGGTGAAGTTTTCTCTCTTGCGCCATGGTAAATCAGGAGTAAGTCAATGGAGTTACACTGTCCAGAAAGCAGTGGGGTAAAATCAGTCAGGCCTTGACTGAGAACCAGTGTGATTTTGCTGTAGCAATGTTCTGTTCTCAAGAGTTGAGATCCTTTAAGCAGAAGGTTGCCTGTTTTTCCTCTAAGCCCTTCCCAGTTCCATTAAAGGGAGGGCAGGTGAAAGGCAGAACAAGGGAAATCCTCAATGTGGCGTTTGAGGATGAAAAAGCAGACTATGGAGAGTAAAACCACAACTTTTAATAATTAAGAGGCCTCATTTCTCCTTCACTGTGTCTACGTCTCTAAATAAAAGAGACGTAGAGAGCAGTCCCTGTGCCCAAAGCCAAGCAGCACAGACTGATTCATGCTAGCTCCTTATCGGAGCAGGAGTGGTGTTCCTGCTTCATGGCACTTTGAACTGCAATTCATGTGACCCCTGTGGGGTGCTCAGGGGGTTTTACAGCTTTGAGTGTTTTCTCCAGTATCAAATGCCTGAAACACAGTGATGTTGTGTTCCAACTCTCAGGCATGTTGCTTTTATAGCATGAAGCTGGTGCTACATGCACAGGGGGATGTCACAAGAGCCCGTGGGAGTGTCTGAGGGTGTAAAGCCTGCTAGGATAGCATGGCAGAACTGTTGAGGTGGCCAAACCATGTCTTGAATCTGCTGCTTTGGGAGCAGTCCCCAAAGAGCAATATTGCTATCCTGTGCCTGGGCATGGTACTGGAAGGAGCTACTTGGAGGAGTCTGGATATGATCAGGGAGTGACCTGGCAATTATGTATTATGGATGCTCACAGGTCCAGTGTTTGAGCTCAGTTCTAGGACCTCTTTTATTTATCTGAATAAATATATGCCTAAAGATAGCATGGAAGAGGATTTCCAGTCTACAGGTACATCCTCGACCTGGGATCTGTGCAGCGCTGCAGCACGCTCCCCCCGGGGAACCCTCTTCATCTGCACATGGGTCCCCAAATGAGAGCCTTCTCATTCCCTCCTAGTGCCTGAATGGGGTCCAGGTATAGCAGAGTTTACAATGTTCTTTTTGCAACTTTGACTTAGTTATCAAGCATAAGGGCAGGATATACAAGCCTTATTCACACGGGAGCGAGTTTTGGTCTCATCTCTGTGCTTTCTTTTTATCTCTTTTATTTCCATGTAGTTGTTCTGGCTGTGGTGGTGGTGGGTTTTTTTGAGATACTGGGTGATCTCATCAAAGGAAATCCCATAATGGTAATTATTAATCTTGGATACCAAACACTCACTTTGTCCTTTTACTTTTCCGTTGACATATTGAGAGACCAGTCAGTATATGACTGCTTATGAAAAGGATGGTGCTTTTGATGGAACAGGGATTGATTTAGTACGAACTGAGTAGGAAACTATGGCTATCATAAGCTTTGGTGAAATCTGAAGGAAATTTCTCATGATTCATCCACAGTTGTTAATATGACAAGGCCCAGATCCATACAAAAGAACACCTGGCCTGCTATTGAGTGTATCTCTTGAGAACAGTATTTGCCCACATGTTTGCTCTAGCAACAAGCCCGAACATGGATCACTGTTTTTTAAAACAACACAAGAAATAACAGATTCTGCTACGGGAACTTTTCTGTCATAAAGGAAATTATATTTGCTCTACAAACATTGAGTTCTCCCACTTTTTAAGGACTGGCTGCCACTCTCTGAATCATTAAAAAACAAAGAGGCCTGGTTTTTGACTCTTGAGAATCTAAAGATGTGCCAAAACATACACAGATTTCATATTTTCCAGTAGCTACAAATCAGACTCTTTCTCTCAAGAAGATCCCATTTTAGAACAGTCTCCTAGGTCACTTTACAAGCTCAAAGTGAACCAACTTTAGAAAGCAAAATAATTTGCCTTATAGGGTGAATTTCACTCCTCCACTTAAAGCTTTTGCATCATTTGTCCTTTAAGGGTAGGTTTCAGATGATGACTTGCACTCTTGCCTCTGCACAGCAACGCGCTCTTTCAAAGTGCACATGTATATGAACACCTCTAAGTGTTAACACGGTGATATTTCACTAGCTTTGATTTTAGTCACTCTGCCCTCTGCTCCCCAACTTTGAAAAACTTGTATATACATGTATGTATTTATATGCATACATATGTACATAAAGAAAAGCTGAGAGACGCTTCAATGTCCTAAGAAACACCTGTATTGCAAGATGTTTCATAATCTGTTCATACTTTCTAATATTTCTGCTGCCTGGGTTCCTGCTTTGTAGACAGACCAGCTTTGTTAATTTTCTCTTTTTCTGTTCCGATTCCTGGTTTTACGTTTCTTCCCCTGGTAATGCTCAGTCAGTACAATAAGGTTTGGTCTTTTTAAGACTGGACTACAAGGAGGATAAAAATGGAGAGAGAGATGCTTTGAATCCCATTGGTAACTCATTTCTGTCTGAACTCAGTAAATGGCTGCATATAAATGTGCTGCTGCTTCTTTCAAAAAAACGGTTTGCTTTTTTCTGCTGACCCTGGGTGAGTCTGGAGTTACCTGAAACTGTTTGTAGCTGTTCAGAAATAGCAAGCTTTCCCACCTGAATTCCTCCCCTGTCAGCTGGAGGGGGGGTTCAGGTGGGTGTTTGTTTCATTGCATCTCAAAGAGATCCGTTCCTGCGCTGAAAGACAAGCCCAAGACAATGTTTTACAGAGCAGAAGATATTGTGAGGGACCAATTATCACATAAGTGGTTCTCACGGCTTGGGCTGGTACTGTGTGCCAGGTTGCACATTAACTTCTTTCACTGCTTTTTTACCCAGTTTACTCAACATTCTCAAGTGGTGGCTTTGTCAATTGTTTCTCCTGCTGATATTTGGACAGATGATAGCCCCTTGATGCCAGCTTAACCCAGCTAATAAGAAATAGGCCAATGTGAAACTTTAGACCAAGTGACTGCTCTCATGGTATGGAGGAGCAGGAGGGCTGGTTCTGTTTTAGAATAGTTATTAATTTTCATCTGACAAATAGATCCACCAACCCTGCGCTTGCAATATTCTCTGTATGTACTCTGTTAAAAAAAATAACTTAAGACACAGACTTTATTATATTTTTTTTTTCCTCTGCAACAGTACGCTTAAGTATCCTCTAATGAATGTCAGGGTACGTTTAGGGAGTATGTCTGAATCATATGAGCGCAAATGTATTTCAAGATTTATAGTGTTTCATTGATTCTAAAGGAATGTATAATGACCAGGCAATTTTCAGTGTAGTTTTCCTATATAAATCTTGGCAAAATTGCTGACATTGTGTTATTAACACTAGGGGCTGGTATTGCTGCAAAGTGAAGAGATTTATGTGGAGGATAAAGCAGGGATCCTGTGAAAGTGGAGTTTGCTAATTCATCTAGCTGTTGGTTAGTTTAAGAGCTTTCTGTAGTTTGTATATTGTATATTATTTTTTTTTCTTCTGATTAGGGATGCTATAGTTAGGGGGGAAAAAATATCACTTTTAAATTTTCCCGGTAGTTGCAGCAGAATTTTAACTATCTTCTTGTAAGTATTTTCCTTTAGTTTAATCCTGTTAGATGCTGAATGCTTTCCATGGTTTTGAGCTAACATAGGAGCTGAACTCAGGCAGGGCTTATTGTTGTCAGACCTTTCTTTGTCTTCCTTTAGGGTTTTGTGGTGGTTTTTTTTGACAGAGTGACACAGAAGAGCTGAGAGAATGATGCTTAGAACTTAATAAAAGCATATCAACATATATACATATGTAAACAGGTACATATTTGTTTCCCTATAGCATTATTAACCTTCATAATATTTAAACAGCAAAGATTTTAGAAAAGACAGTTTAACTTTTATCACTTATACTATTACTTTTATGTTCTTTTAAACTTAGCTGGGAAGAGTAATGTAGATGAAACTTTCTTTTTTTTTCTCACTGCTTAGTTTCTCTTTCTAAGTTGAAGGAAGTATTTAATGGCATACAAAAAGCTCTGTTTTCAGTAAATTTTATAGACTACCAATGATAATGGGGAAGCTTTTGTTTAACTTCCATTTTTTGTTTGCAGAAGCTAAATTCTTTCTTAAGCAAGCCAGGAAATGTCAGTGTGTGGGGGACTTGTGACGACAGAAGTTTTCTTTTCCTTTTCTTTTGCATATGTATTCTTGCATATGTGTGTGTGTCTTGGGGTCTTCATTACAAGCAACGGTTTGCAATAAATAGTTGTACTTTTAGAATGACTTGTCATTTATCTTTTCTAAAAGTGTGATAGAAATTGTTGTTTGTTTTGAAGATCCCAGTGTATGTTCCGCGCAGACACACACACCTGAGACAAGGGAGATTTAAAGTGAGAATGTCTCGATGTGATCACAAGGCTTGGGTCCCACACTGCACCTCTGCCATCTCTACAGCATCGTGATTCCTGTCTGGTTGTGACTGTTGCCATTAAATGCAGTTTCAGTTCCTGAAAATGTTATGTATGCTTGAATTTCAGCATGCTTGCCTGTTATTTGCTATGAGTTACTGGGTGTTAAAAGACTTAAGGATGAGATCTCAGGTGCAAAGGGCTCCTGGTTATTACACAGTATCTATTAAATTATTCAAACAAGCATTCATTGGCCTAAAGTTAAGCATGTGCTTGAAATCAAGCACATCCTAGAGTCAGGGCCTGTTCTCAGAAGCAGAAGGCTCCATGATCTCAGTGCTGGTCAGATGAGGTTACACAAATTTAGGGTCCCGAGGCTGAGCCCTTCACTGAGTTCAGTGGGAGCTGACACAGCTTCACAGTGTTCAGGATCAGGTTTTGAATGTCTAGAGAACAGCAAGATCCCTCCACAGAAAAGTCTATTTAAGGAACTGTGGTTTCATTTTTATTTCTGATCATACTGGAGTCTGGAGGAATATTTTGTGCAATCTGGTTGGCTGATGGACCCGAGAGGTCCTACTCCAGGGGGCTTATAATCACAACCAAAGAGAAAACGTACTGAAAAACCTCCAGCAAGATGGACTTTAAAAAAAAAATCTCTTTTCTCACATATTTAGCCTGAACTAGCAATAACAACTTCGATGCAGGGCATTTCCTGAGGATTAATGACTGTCTGGGGTCATCATCTCCTCCCAGTTAGTTATTAATCCCCAGGAAATACTCTGCGCCTTGATCATTATTGCTTAATTAGCATTGAGAATGTGGGGGGTTTAGGTTTCTTTTCATGCATCCTGTGAATTACTAGGGTGGGGGTTTCTTTCATTAACTTGCCCTTTTCAGCCTAGATGGGAGCATGGGCTTTGCTTACAGTTTGCAGGTTTGAGAATTTAGTCACAGGGTTAAACCTTTCCAAGCAATTTGAGTTCCATGTGAAAGCACCACTAACAGCCCACATCTGCAGCGCATCAAGAAGTGTTCCTTCCCCTAGCTCTGCTGAAAAACATCGGGTGGCATGGGGGCAGTAGCTGGAGTCTGGGAGCAGAGGGTGCTGAAAAAGGGCAGGGAGAGTTGGGGGTTGGAGGAGGGATAGAAAAGGGAAAAAAGGGAAGCTTGGAGGAACTGAGAAGTTAGGCGCTTCCAATCTCAACAAACAAATTTATCAGCCACTGAAGAAGTTCTCATGTCATATGAAATTCTGAAACTTTGGGAAATTTTTGGACTCCAAGCAGTATTCAAGGAAATGCTGCCTCATTCCAAGGGCCCCAAGTTGCAGCTAACCAAATGTATTTAATTAAAAGAAGGGGAGCATCAATTCAGACTGTAGCCTTCCTTTCCCATCCCTGGAGGAGAGGAACATGATCTACAAAGTCCCACCACACAATGCTTGAAAGGAAACTGAGCTCAGGAGGGCCATCCCTTCCAGCCATCCCATTCCTGCATCACTATTCCCTATATAGACTAGGTACAACCCTGGGTGATACACACTTCACAGTGTACTGAGGTTGCTGTGGGGCATGTCCCACCATACCAAACTGTGACTCCAGCTACACGCAGTGATGGACGGAGCTTCACCCCAGCAATGTGGGCACTACATGTCTGTATATCTTCAGGCACACAGTGGTTATAATGTTGATTTACTTGTTATGTATGTAGACTTCAGTATATTTTGAAAAGAAAATTAATTCTAAAAAGGAAATATCAAGTTTTCTGCTCCAGACAAGGTCTTAATATAATTTTTTGCAAGACTGTTGTTTTTAAAAGGTTTTTTAGAACTCTATTGTGGAGGCAATTTTAGCGATATTTTCCTAGCTAGTTTTGCTTCAGATCTCATTACTCACTTCTGCGGGTGTGGGAATCTCTGCCCAAGTCTCCTTGGAGGTCTTTTTTGCTCCCGCACGTTTAGGTGAAAGTTGTAGCAATCTGGGCTGTATGTTTAGTACTAGTAGGTGCAAATCAGTTTCATGCCTTGCAGTAAAAACCCCTTCTCCTAAATAAATATCTGGCCTCACAAGTATTCGTATGACTGGTGAGAATACACAAACATGCAGGAGGTGTCCTTTGGTCCTCAAAGTGCTACTCTTTTTACTTTTTCACTGAATTTCACTGAATTTTTACAGTTGGAAGGGACCATAGAGATCATCTAGTCCAACTACCCTTTTTCTACCTAAATATCCCATTTAATACTTTAGCCTTGCAGAGACACAATGGTTCAAAATGAATGAAAAATTTTGTTCAGAACTACAGATTTCCAGCAGAATTGAGGTCTTCATTGTGTTTGCAAACTCCACTTTTAATAGTGATTAAGCTAAAAAAAATAATTTAAAAAATAATAATCCTGGCTTGGATGTTTGGGATGCCACACTTCTCTTGGCTTTGGAAAAACCATTTGTTTGCTGTTTGTTTGATGAAAGGTGATACTGTAAAAGGAATACCTGCTTATTTGTTAGTTTGAAGAGCATGTGATTTCGGACAAAAATGTATTTGCCTTTTTATTAGGTCAACTATCAGCCTGGAAAAGCAGATTGATACATACAATAACACGTAAAAATCAATACAAATAATTATTTCTAGTTATTTTGAAAATAGCTTTTCAAAGGCATAGAACCTACTGTGACTGAAATAACCCCACATAACCAGATAGTATTTATAATTAATTCAACAGATATAAAAATATATGACTGGTTTTGACCTTAACCCTGATCAACATTAAATCTAATCCTCCTTTCAACTTTTTCCTTAACTATGGAAAAAGGCTTTTGACGGAGTCAAGGGCACCTATATATTTTAGATTCTACATAGAATGCACTGTAATGTTCTCATCCAGATCTTAGTCTTGTAACTGACCTCCAACAACCAATATATGGCCAATGTCAAATGATAAAAGGCATAAAAAGGGGAGAGGGAATAGAAAAAGAGTCATTATGCAGATGATATATAAATGTCCATTAATGAGAGACATTCCCGTGTACATTCAAGTTCATAGCAAAGTTCCACACTGAATAGGTCTCAGGGGTTTAAGGCTTCATTACACATATTTTAGCATGGTTGTATTCTTACTAAAGAATAAAAATAAGAGATCTGCATAAAACGAAGGGGCTATAGTTAATAGATAAGATCAAAACAAAATCTATGGGAAAAAAGGTCTCTCCTTGCTTGGGAGACAAAACAACATCATAAATATTGGGGATTTGTATTTTGCTGTAATGAGGACAGTCTGAGTGGAAATCTGAAACTACAACGTCACCAGAACAATGTCTGGAAAAAAAAAAAAAGTTAAAGCATCAAAGGAACTGAAGCTTAAGATGAACAGTCACAAATGCGTGGTAATGGCTGATACTGACTTTGTGCACCCCTAAGCCCAGCTGTCTCACTGGCATCACTGGGAAAGCCAAAGCTGGTGGAAGCGTGTGGGTACATACCCATGGGCATTCCCACACTGAAAGGTCTGGTGAGCTTCATGGCTCCATCCTCCTGGCCTTTAGCCCTCTTAATGTCTTCTGTTTGCCTCGTCTTACATCTTAATCTGTAAGACTGAGCTTTTCAGATATATTTAGGCACCTTTCATAAAAGTCATCTACATCTGAGGCCCTGATGACAGAGAATCAGTTCTATAATGTGGCAGAAAAGATGTAGCCCAGTTGCACCCTGACTTGCCCGAGCCCTCTGGTATAGGAAGATGAGTAAGAGACAATAAAAATAACTGTAGAGGAAGGCAAATCTTTGAGGTTTTAACACATGTAGTGTCATGAGTAAGAGATGTTCCTCTGCAATGGACTTCCTCGTAGCCTTGAAACTTCCAGCACACCTGCTGGCAGCTGGGTCTAAATTTGCTTAGATGAATCGGTAGAGAATTAGTCAGAGCAGTTATGTGGGAAATCAAAACAGGCCTTAGCTTCGTTTCTCAAATTTGCAAAACAAGGCCTGGATCCTAGTTAAAAACTAATGTGAAAACACTGTGGGAGCAACCTTTTATAGTTTTAGCCATGTTAGATAGCTACTCTGTCTCCCAGTTGCAGTGAGATGAGATTTGATTGGGGTTTTGCAAGTCTATGAGCCAAAATATGGAATTATCCTAGAGATTAGTGAAGAGGATACAGGCTGTAATTCACTTTAACGTAATTCCCATTTTAAAAATTGCATAATGGTCAGGAAAGCTGTGCCAAAATTCATTTAGTTGCAGTCTGATTTGAGGAAGAATCTAAACTCCCAGTATTATACCCCTGGATTGCGATGATATTAAGCTACAGAATAGAAGGCACTACATGAAATTGTGTACCCCCTGAGGTCAATGGAAGACTTGCATTCAACTGAAGTGAGGCCAGAGTTTTATTCTCCACCTAAGAGAACAGATTAAATCTTTTCTTATCCACTCAACCCCAGAGAAAACTTCCATTCCAGTTCTTGAGGTCACTACTGTTGTGTTTCTGCTCTCTAGCTGCCTTTCTGCTCACCTTGAAGGGATCTGCTCAAAAAGCATTTGTCTATATATGGTTATATGGGTATTTGATACAGGTAGTGAAAGGACAATAAGGCCAAGAAGATGGTGTGAATCAGGGCTTCTAGTTTTTATTCTAAATTCTGCTGGTGGCAAAGCAGGTCTGCATCTAAGCTGTGAGGTAGGTTTCCTTGTCCTCTGCCTGTCCAGACCAGGGATGTACTGGAGAAAGTCTCTGGCTCCGGTCTCTTCCCAACAGGCTGTTGAGACATGGTCTGACAGTGCAAAGTATTAATCCTGAGCTAGGATAAATATAAAAGACAAGGTTCCAATTCTTGCGTAGTGCAGTGGTTTATCTCACTCAGTGAAGAATGTAACTGAAATAGAAAACAGGATTATAGGGACCTGAAGTCACCACAGCAGGCCTGTACCGAGAAAAGGAAACAATGGAATCTGAAACCATTCCTTGCAGTCTTCTGTTTCCTCATCTTTCTTGTAAAATAGACATGAAATGTCTTAGAGCACGTATGGTCCATTTGAACCTAGACATTTTAGAGAAACACTCAATTCCTAGATTAGCATTAGGCGTACTGGTTGAAAAAATAGTAGATAGGAATGGTGAAACTCTTACTTATCTTTGAAAATCTGCCCCTGTTTATTCAGAAGTGGTCAAAAAGCCAGATTTGGGATTTTTTTCCCCAGTTACTTGTTGTTTTGGAAGAAAATAGTTATCTTTGTGATCTGTACATGGTCTGAAAACCAGATGTTATCATCACTTGGTTATAGCTCTGCTGGTACAACATGTTTTGTTTATTAAAGAAAAGACACGGTTGAAATTAGATCTGTGTGATACATGTCATCGAGCTTTATGTATTTGCAAATAATAAACAGTTTGCAAAGCGTGACTTGAGCTTGTGGGTTACAGCCTAGTGTCACTTTAATATAGGCTTCGGAACACAAGTGGCACTATAGTATCTGTGTCTTTAAGCTGGAAAGCACCTTTGAAAAATGTTATTAAAAAAGACATATTTCATATGCTACTTTTCTTTGTTAGGAAAGATGGACTCTGTCTCGTGGCAGCCCTAGTTTAAGTAAACATAAACTCTGGCCCAAATTTCATAACCATCATTTCCTCAAAGCTAGCAGCACTAAACCAAAATATAGTTTTATTTGGCTAACCCCAAAGTAGGATGTGGTTGCCAGCCTCTGAAGCCACACGATCAAGTTTCAAGTAGACGCCACCAGAGCTATGCCGTTGTCTTAATCAGGAAAGTCATGAATACGTTGCTCCCAAGGCCATCATTATGTTTAACAAACAAATGTAACCATAACAACAGGTACGCTAAAACTAAAGCCTACATGCTTCTTATCCTGCACCGGGGCAGTCCAGGAGTGCCACGATGCTGCTGGGCTCAGGAGGTAAAAAGATGCTAGAAAGTAAAGATTGTCAAGGGAAAAGGCTAACCCATTCCCAACATACTTCCCATTCTGCTGTAAGCACAGAGCTCTGCACCGTGCTGCCAGTCGTGGCGTACAAGCCCAAGACAGAAGCTGTCTGGAGGACTTTCACCTGAGCCCAGGCAGAAAGTTCATTTTCCCAAAGATGGAAATGTAAAAATGAGTGACACGTGCCTACTTGCTCCCCTTTTTCACACGTGCGAAGCGTGAGTGTTCAGATACCTTTGCCCAGCCTCCCACAACTGATTCGTGTGGGTGAAGGGCAAGAGCTTTAGGATGGTGCCAATGCAAGTGCCAGATCCTCCTGATATTAACGGCTGCTGCTTCATTGGTTGTGGTGGAAATAAGCTGATTTTGTCTGGCTGCGAACGTGGCTCTTTAGGCTTTTCTGTTCTCACTTTCTCCCCACCCGCCTTGCTTTTCCCTTTATATTGCAAACAGCTCAATGAGACGAAGGGATGAACAGATGATAGAGTCAGTGCCCCTAGTTAATGACCAGCACTATATTCACAACCTCGTTTGGTTTTGTTCCTGTTCCCTGCTTCAATGGTGCCGATGAGAAGGAATTAATTTTATTGAGGACAACTCAGTGAATTAAATGAAAAACTGCTCACTTGGCTGGAAAGGCTTTGACAGACGGCACAGCAGCCGGTCAGATTTGAAAAACTTTACATCTCCTGGACTTGGGGAGAGAAGGAGGCGAGAGAAAGGAGGGGAGGGAAGGTCATTGCAGATAAGCTGCAAGGCGACTATTTCAAGGCCTCTGAAAAACAACAGAGCAAGCTGCAGTCTCTTATTTTGATTCATAGGTCTCCCCTCCCTTTTGTTCCTTGATGCACTAAATCTGTTCCTTAGCCCCCTCATTTCAATAAACACCCAATAAGAAACTAATCGTCGTATGGTGAATTAGAGAAGAAGAAAAGGTGCTCAGAAGAAATGTTATGGTCATGGAAGACTCTTATGCATTGTAACCATCTGGTGCACCACAATTACTATGAATGGGATAATTGAGTCCCAAATAACTTCTTTTGGGTACAAATAATAGCCGTCACCCTGATTTGTATTCTTCACAACAGCATCGCCCCATCATTTCACATCACATCTGCACATTTCATTGATTGGGCACTGTGCTACCAATAAGTTACTACACTTAATTAAGCCCACATAATTCTCTTCAAATGAGCAGAAAAGTTTGTGTATAGGCCAAAAAAAGAAAAGGGGCTGCAAATGAGACTTTAGTGACTCCACTTTCTATGAGGTATTGAGATTGATGGTGATCCCATGCCACCAAGGTTTTCCTTCAACATAGGAAAGCTGTGAAAGCATTAGGCAGCTCAACAGCTGTGTATAATCTGAGGAAGGCCTGATTTCAGACAAATGTTCTCTCGGAGGTGATTGAAACCCCATTGTAGCATAATCTCGCTTTTCAGAAAGTGTTACAATTCATTTGATTTGATTTCTCGGGTGCCTGGCTTTCACGGCATCACTAAAAACTCTGTAAGAAACCGAGAAACGAAGTCCACTGCAAAGAAGCATTGTCTTCTCTTCAAGTGTGTTTCACTCAAGCGCTGGGAGAAAGAATTGACAGGAAACAGGCAAGTGTAAGCCTCGGAGTAAATATTACTGAAAATAAAACCTAAAAAGATCAGCTTTCCCAATGGAAAGGAATGAGTGTCAAAGCTTTTAAGATTTTGTTTTCCTTTTTTCTTTTATGCTTTGGTTCTCTATGTAATAGCTGAAGCAGGGAAGAGCGCATTCCTTCAGTTACGTCACTGTGATACGTTATCATTTCACATGGGTTATTAGTTGGTTTTGAACTCTTCACACTGCTGAGTGACAGGCCAGTGAGCTTGTCCTGGCAAATAAACCACCAGGAATGTGCTGGCAAGTCCAGTTGCTCAGGATCAAGCCCAGGAAGCCTTACTGGAATGTGGGGGTCTATGAGAAGCACAATAGTAAACAAAGAACGGGGTTACAGAGAGAGAAACAACTTAAAAGAAAATGAGAGTAAACCTCCGTCTTGCTCAAAGAGATTTTTTTAAAATCAATGTTTTCCCATTTCCCCCCGAGCAACTTGAATACGTTTTTCAGAACAAGTGGCAAAATATCCCGTGAATGCTGCAGAGGTCACTTCACACACTCGGTCTGCCCCTCATTTGTTTATCTAAATGCTGACAAATTGCAGCATTTTAACAACATATCTCTGGTACTGAACTTCATGTGCATGGCTTGCCCTCTATCATTGAGCTGATAATGAGGCTAAGCATAAAGCCTTCATTCACTGCTATAAAGGCTTCTGACAGTGATGAATACCAAGTAGAAGAATTAGGTGGTTTATAGGAGAATATGCTATTGTGTAAAACCTCTACGCCTTTTATCAGCCCTTCTGCTCATTTTCAGTTCCTTCACGTAAGCCGTCTCTGCAAGCACTCTAAGTAAGCTTTCCTCTTCTGACTTTTACTTTTAAGGAGGCTATCTTCCAGAAAGTGCCGGCTAAGATGTTGTGTCAGCAATTATTCCTGGCTGTCCGCTCTGAAATGCCAGAGACCCCTTTCATTTCACCAGCCGATGATAAACATTGAAAATACTGGTGCCTGAGATGTTTCACTGCGAGGTAATTCCTATCTGCAGGCTTGTGCATGGCATGGCACAGCAGCTCTGTCACTGGGAGATCTTTCTTATAACAAAAGCAGCCTTGTCTTAGCGTTTCTTTGCAAAAGCATCAACTAATATCCCTTCTAGATGGGTATGTTTGTAGAAGAGGTGACTTCTGGGATGTTTTTTTTTTAAATTGCTGGCTGCAATAGATCAAATTAACATTTCATTGTTCGCATCTGAGCTCTGGGCTGATTCTGGGAGCTGAGGGAAACGTTGGGAAAGGATGCTGACAGATCCTGATAGAATATCTAATTTGACTGAACCAAGGACCACCCCCCAGTAGTTTTGTCCTTTGGGCCGCATTTCATTTGCAAGATCAGCTCCTGTTCCTGTCTGCCCCAATATACCCCATCCACAAACACAACTGAAGCATTTTACCCAGAGGTAGAGTCTGGATAGGTGTGAATTTTGGCTGGTGATACTTATGGTCCTGTAAAGATTTGCACTGAGCTTCATCCGTGCCAGGATACAAGATGCAGAGGGATGGATGCAACCCAGTCGGAATGGAAGGACTACTGAGCTGTGTTTCATGTGAAGCATAAGATGCCTTAATGTGTGGGCTCAGTGCTATCCTGGGCTCCTTGCTGCTTTTTTCCCAGCGTGAAAAGCGGCAGCCAGGTTACCAACTGAAGGCCACAGTCTGCCCACACTTCTCTCTCCTCTTCTCGTTTCTGCCTCTTTGGCAGCTGCTTCCCTTGTCTTCTCTACGTCTTTTCTCCCTGCCTCTCACACCTCCATGCCCCAACCTTTCCCCAGCGCCTAGCCTTACTCTTGGGCACTTATTTCTATGCTTGATTTCCTTCCTTTTGTTGTTTTCTGCCCCTCTTGTCCAGGTGTATGGTTCTTAGTATTCCTTCCACCTCTGGATATGCCACTTTGCTGTCCACTTCCCTTCTCTGCAGAAACGCTGCTTTTCTCCTGGTTCTTCTCTGTTATCAGTGTTGGCTCTTGGCTCCCCTCCTGCTCTTGGCTGGCAGCCACTGGGTTGCTGGTGGCTCTGGGTCCTAAGAAAGGCTCCTGGAGTGGAGGCAGCAGCAGTGATAACTCCTCCCAGTTTTCAGAGGCAGCTGAAAGCATCCTGGTTGTTTTCAAAGGTGCTTGTGGCCTTCAAATATGGCTGGAAGATGTGGAAGTGCTCAGTGATCAGTGTGCTTGCTGTCTGCCAATTCTGCTGGCTCGTTCGGAAACTTTAACCACTTCAGGATTCTTTTTCCTTTCTCTGTCAGGAAGGAAATATCTCTTCAAAAGGTTTATTTTAAATGCAAAAGAAAATTAAGAGAGAGAACGTTGGAATACAGAGGAGTCTAGAGGGTGGCAGGGAGGGGAGCTGGAGAATAACTGATGCAAGTAGGGAAGCAGCATCTCAGCCCAGGGCAGAGGCAGTAATGGAAGGTCCATACTGTGTACAGAGTGCTTCAATCAAATTGCCGTGCCTGGAAAGGCAAAGCAATGGTTAGAGCTGGGTAAAGCTCGGCTGTTTCTCTTGCTGCTTCCACTGTAGAAATTTTAGAGGTTTTGCAGCGCAGATCCTTCGTTCCTTAGCCCAAATGTCACCATGAACCCCAGCCTACCAGGCTGTAGTTGTGGCAGGAATAGTGGTTTAAGGAACTTCCCTTTCAGGTGCTCATTCTCACCCTGCTGAGCACCTCAGTGCCATCCTGACAGCCATTTAGGTGGCCTTATTTAATCAGATCAGTGGATTGATCTGAGTTTTTGATTTTCCAGGTTCATTTTTTAAGCCTGGACCCGTTCAGTGTGGCAGTTTATGGCGCAGCCTCACAAAGTGCTGGTTTGTCACCGCCGAGAGGCTGCAGGCTGAGCTCAGCGCTGGGAACCAGCACGTGGGGTAGGCACAAGCTCCATGAGCTGGTGTGGCTGCCGGCCCCCCCAGGGCCACGCTCTGCTTTCTCAGATGGAAGCGTAATTGTTTTTTCACAGACTTTGGTGGGAAGTTGCAATTCTTATTGTTCATCCTTGCTCTGCCTTTCATTATGAGGGGTGTTGGGTCCCCTCATTGCTGTAATGAAAACCAAGGAAAACATAATAATTCAAAGGGAAATATGAAAATGCTCTTCAAAATCAGATGTGTGAAACGCTGTAGCTAAAAGATACATGTGAAGTGCTGGTTAGAGGATGCTGGAGCAAAGGCAGCTTAGAAGTTTTCTTTTTTTTTTCCTCTTTCCATTATTCTCCAGAAGGATGAACTCTCATTTGTGTTTCATGCAGAGTCTATGAGCACTGAGAGCGATGTTTTTGTATGCTGTGAAGTTGAAGAGAACTATTTTCACTTTAAAACTTTATTTCTTGGAGCGTTTGTTTCTTGGACTCGTGAGACTTGGGATTTGGATGAGGAAACAGCTTTTACCCTGTATTTCTCTCTGTCTTCAGGCAGGAAAGTCACATGTTTACAAGTGGGAAAACTGACACAAGCTACATGGGGCAAATACATTAATTCCCTCTCCTCTTCAGAAGACTTTTCCAAATATTTTTTGTTGGTTTTTTGCTTTCTCAGAAAGTGTTGTCGTGTGTCACATGGCGCGTTGCATTTGCTGTGCAAGCCTCAGTCACCCAAAATGCTTATAGGCAGATGTTCTGCTTCTCTGCTTTTGACCCTACCAAAGCAGTTTTCTCACCAGCATCTTTGCACATGTTCTGAATATAACCCCCTGAAAATGGGTGTGATGAGGGCCTGTCTGATTGTGTTACGTGAGAGGAAACTGTGCGCGCCACATTTTCAAAGGGGAGGGATGCCTTCTGAAGAGGGCAGGGGGGGATTCTGTGGATCACAGCAGGGCAACTGTATATGGAAAACCAGCCATTCTTGCTGGCTTCTTATAAGCTGCCCACAGAGTACAAACAATGCCAGACACATGATGTATGGATTTGATTCATTAAAAAAAAAAAAAAAAGTAATAAAACCCCTTCAAATTGTAAACTAGGTTGCATTTTTCAGACATGGTTCCTGCAACAAATTCTCTTCAGTCTTATTTATGAGAAACTAGTGACTTCTGTAAATGTACATGGCTGAGTCCCAAGTCCTCAAGGTTTGCTGGGAGAGCGAGCTTTCAACAAAGTTGCTGTGGCAGTGGGTCGTCCCTTATACCAATTAATCAGAGAGGAAATCTGCCACACATCTGTCAAAGCAGGTTCCTTTCTCAGTCGCTGCCCCCAGCACTTGAAGACAGCAGGGCCGATGGCAGAGTAGAGGCTGGAATAACAAAAATGTGGGGTGCCACCGCTCTGGCCGGACTGTTTTTCCCGAGAAGGGGCTGGCGCTGCCGGCAGGCGCCTCGCTCTGCTGCTTTTGCTGCCCTCAGCAGCGCAGTGCTCCGGCTGGCCTCTCCCCACAGATGGGCAAGCTCAGGCCCTTGGTGCCAGGGGCGAGGTGGAGTTGAGCGAGAGTTTGGCTCAGTCTTGGGTCTCAGTCTGACTTTGCCATTGCCGCTTGTGCCAGAAGAGTCAGGCCCCGTCCACAACTGCCCTTCGCTTATTCTCTGCTCCTTCTGCAGCTTGGAAGGGCAGCCCGAAAGTTTATAACGCAGGCAAGTCTCCCTCCACTCCTCCCCCTCGCTCTCAGCAGCGTAGATGTGGTGTAACGGAGACGATTTCAAAGGGATTTAATCAATCGGGGTGCCAAAGTACTTCATGCAAGAGAGTTCTGTGTAATGGGAAAGCCTTTTAATGAGGAGGATGTGTGCAGCAGTGAACAGCTTCAGATTTCACTGCTAGATGTGCAGGAGAGCAAACCTTGGCGCTGAGCAGTGTGTGACTTCACATCCCCGTGCAGCTCTTAAGGATGTTTAAACTTCAGCAGGTAGTTGGACTCGCAAAATGTTTTAAAACAGGGAGAAAACTAGATCACGTATAACGGGCTGTCCATCAGCAGAAGGACTCGGCCATGTCTTTTTAGTCTGCTTTGGTAAGGGAAGGTCAGGAAGGAGATTTGAACCACAAGCCGATTCAAAAATGTTTTATTTTTTGTAAACAACTCCATCTGGAACTAGTAAACTTTCAAAGTTTGAGCCAGCCCCTCACCACCTCCACACACCCCAGCCTGCCTGAAATGGATCCAGCAGCAACCATTGATTTCCATTGCCTTACAGAGCTGGGATATGATCACACCACCTCTGGGCCAGAAGAGAATACAATCACTCACTCTGAGTCATTACATAAGCTAAAGTATGTGATTTATTAAACCACAAAAAATAGGTTGTACTAACATTGAGAGTCTGGCTTGAAACCACAGAAGGAGCGACATGCGGAGGTAAGGCTGGGACTCCCTCCTTAACCTATCTCGTGGTGCCTGGGCATCGCGTGTGACCCGTGAAATCACCCCGACTTTGGAGACTCCCTGAAAGGCAGCAGACAGAGGCAAGATGGCATTTGAGCCTTAACGCCGCTTTTTCTTGCTTTTGTGGGCTTGAGTCATGTTTAGCAAAGTGACGATTTAATTTTCTTTTCTGGTTTGGTTGGATCCTGTTCTAGTCTTCCTAGACTTGGCCCATTACCTTGGAATTCAAAAGAGCAAATATATAAAATGATAAATAATAGGAAACATTTGGAAATCTGAAATGTTTCAGTGAAATATACAGGCAACTCTCCCAAATAGTCTGTGTTTTATTTCTCATTTTCAGTCTCAGTGGAGCTATATGAGACACCACCTATTAATGAGTTCTTAGGGATTCCTTACTCTGTAGGTCACTGCACCAAGAGCGCATAAAGTTTCCAAAGTGCAAATAGCAAACAGCGTCTTCAGTCTTCTCTGTCTACCTCGAGTCTAGCTTCTTAGTGCTAGAGTGTACTCAGGCTATCGCCCTATTTTTCATACTCCGTCCCTGGGTCTGTGCTACCGGTCGTTGTTGGAGACAGGATGAGTTCTGGGGCTGGGTGGGATCCTGCCCTGGCGTGGATGTCCCCATGTTCTTACAGGACTCGTCTGGAGAAGCTGTGTGCTTAGTAGGGCGTGCGTTTCAGGTAGAAGGGGCTGCAGTAATTAGTTTGCATTCATCAATGGTTAGTGCAATGCAAGAATGTTACCGAGCGCATCGATTGTTGGCTTCTGGTCCAGGGTAGCGAGCATGAAACATTTGTTACAGGCACTCAATGTTTTACAGTCTTCCCTTCCACTTAGACAAGCAGATTTGTGCAAAAAAAAACCCATGAAGGATTTCAGTGCATTAAAGGCAGAGTACAAAACCTGGCAGTGTAAGGCAATCACCAGCTTCTGACGTTGGCCGTGGAAGTGACTCTGACAGCACAGAACATCTTTTTGTACCCGAGGAGATGAGGAATGTATTCCCACTTCACTCTGAGCCTGATATCGCTATGCAGACCCATTTTGGAGCAACTTCGTTGGCTTTGGTTTCTTCTTATGAATATGGGGCTCCAAATAAGCAACAGATATGGTATTTAAGACTGATACTTAAGACTTTAATAGAATTTGGGGGGATGTAACAGCTGTTTTACCCATTCTTGTTTCTCATGTTTAGTTGTGCTATATGGGACTGTTCTGGATGAAAAGACAGTATCTCTAGCCAGGCAGTACTGAATATGCTACAAGGAAAGGAATTACCCTAGACTCTGCCTGCATTAGAAATGTTTTAGAGGTTAATCATCATGTAGTTTCTTCTGGCACATCTGTGCTGCATGTCCCGGAGACATTCTGAAATGGTCCCCATTGATGTACAGGGTTTAGAACCACCATTTCCATTAGACCAGTTTTCAGTAAGTCTGAGCTCATCACGCCCCGGGAGTATGTTAGATCTGGTGGACGCAGCCTTAGTGCCAAAAGGAGAGTCATATTAGAAAGCTTCTCCTTTTGTGAGTGAAATGCCTGTGAGCTCATCTTTGTGAGTGACAGCGACGCAGAAGACAAGTCAGTGTCCATCTAATCCTTCCTTTGTCTGTCTCCTTATTGCCAAACATCCTATCACCTTTGTGCCACTGAATTAGAGAAAAACATATTTCACTGGTGTGTTTTGTTATGTTTTTTTGGTGGTTTTTTGGGGGGGGCGGGGTGTTAATTTTTTTTTTTCCCTAGCTCAGGAATCTCATTCTACAAAGCAAAATACCCAAACACAGCTTCTTAAATTATGGGGACCTTTATGTCACCGTAAGACCGAAGACCCAGTTGCTGCAACACCTTCCCTTTTCATGGGGTCTGCAAAATGTAAAAAAAGAACAATGCCAAAATTTAAGGTCTAGGTGGCAAATTTACTCTCATCTTGTCTGTAAATAAATCCTTTGTAATCTCTGATCCTTCATTCCCCTTTCATGTAGCTATGCTGCAGTCCAAAATCCACCCCATCTGCCATCTTTTAGGAACAGCGTATTGCTCAGGATTTCCCCTTCAACTTGAATTGCTGAAAACATCAGAAGAGCCGTGTGGAGTTGCCAAAAGGAATACAGTACAGCCAAACACGGGGCCAGCCCATTACCAGCAGTGTGTGCAGGATGATCAGGCAATGGGCAAGTCATTAGGAAATCTAAAATTCCAGTGTGTGGGTGTGCAATTTTAGCCAAGGGGGTCTCTTTTGAGGTGGTCTGCTTTTCGGGGTAAAGCTCTTAGGAGGTGTTTGCAGAGCACTGTCGTAATCAAGCTTGACTCTGACCCAGGGCTCTGGTCCCAAGAGTGGCAGATAAAAGAAAGCACAAAGCAGAAAGAAATTAAATAATCAACCAGCAAGGCTCCCGGCAGCCCAAGTTCCTCCGCCCTTCCTGGATATTGCAAGCACAGGATTCTGACTCTCAAAGCGTGGCATTTCGAACAAGGCTGAGGGTGGGGCAGGCTGCAGAGAGGCTCCTTGTGCAGCCTCCGTCCACAGAATGGAAGAGCCCAAAGGTGTAAGTGGGTGCATGGGGCACGGCAGGGTCCCTGCCACATTGCAGAGGTCCTGGACAGACACGCTTTTTGCACTGACGCTGCACGCGTCAGGAGGAAACCTCGTCATTGCGATGCTGCAGCAAGAGCCAGGCTGGCAGGAGCTTGCTTTCAAGACTAGGTTGATTTCCAAAAAGTGTCTGCTGCAGAGAGAGGGCTGGCCAAACGGCTCATGGGACGTGGCCTCCCAATTTTCATCTGGCAGAGGCGATTCCTGGTCCCTGGAGGGTGATCTTGTCACGCCCATCTGGACCTTTCCCTCCTTCATCCCTACCACCTTTTATCAGGAGGTCCTAAGTGTCACCTGAGCCTTTTGGATAAACAAGGTTGCATTGTACATTGATTATTCCCATGAAAGAGCACAACAGCTCCTTTGAAGTCATTACAGTCTCCTCTTGGAGGGCTCCCGGGACACAGTGCACAGGGCCTGACTCCTCCTCTCCCTGGCAGAGGTCTTACACCCATGGGGGTCTGCAGCTTCTGGGAGAGCTCTCTGCATTTACACGGATGCAAGAGCAACGCTGGAACAAAATTCTGGGTTTGTTTACTCTGCTAAGCCCTTGTCTGCAGTCTGTTGTATTAATTGTGCAGAGTCTTCAGTTAATAAAATCCATTGTAAAATTAGTCTTGGAAAAGAAGTCATTGCACATGGGAAGCAGTTACTTTCCCAGACAAAAATGCTTAATAATTTTTAATATTCTCCCCCCACGTACTCCAGAGCAGAAGTCTGTGTTTAGGATTTATAGGAGAAAGCTTATGCAGGATTTATTAGTCTTTAAAAGACATCATTTGCTACTACTTAGCATTTGTATGTTTATTTGTGTCCTTAAAGCAAAGAAGGGAGAAAAATCTCTACCTCTCCCTTTCTCTACCCTGGACTGAGGCCCCATATGCCAAGTCTTATCCGGTACAGAGGCTTTCTATAAATGAGTAATAGTAAAGCCCTGAAAATAGGTTTGATATTTTTAATGGAAATGCTGACTTGACCTTAGCTGTAGAGGGCCACGAAAGGTGCTGCTGTAATAAAGGAATGACTTCATCAGGAAATCAGGAAATCCTCATTCAAACCTCCAAATATATAAATATATCCATTTATTCCATTGTGAATCAAATGATGCCATGTCCTGTAATTAAGGATGCTGGCAGCCAAGTTGTATCATACACTTATTTCCATCACAGTACGTTAGTGGCTCAGCAGCTTTGGTTTCTTGGTCACCTGCTTCAGCAAACGTCCTTGGAGCTTTGTTTCACAGCTTATTTGGTGGTGACAGATCCTTTATTTATTCCCTACCTGAGGGGCAGGGATTCCACTAATTGCCTCAGGCCAACTGCTCAGAGATGATTATATGCACCACAGGGCAGTCACAGTACAATAAAAGAAAGCAGTATAAGGGCTGAATGAGTTCCTGATGTGTTGACGGCAGGTGAGCCGTCACCTAGCCTACAGTATGCCTAGATGGGAAAAACAGTTGTCAAAAATGGACTTTACTGGCACCTGTTTTAAAGATAATGTGAGCTTTTTTCCTTTCTGAGAAAAGCAGTTCTAAGAGTATTAGTCAGTGGAACATGGCAAACAGCTTCCGCAACGTCCTGGTAACGTCAGTGACAAAATCCGAGGATGTCCCAACAAACCAAATTCAGTCTTAGAAGAGCTGACCTTGGGCCTGGCAAAGGCTTATCTGAACCAGCTGAGAAATCTTTGCACTGATTTACTGGACAAGTAAGCAGTCACTGCCCGTTCATGTGCATTCAACAAACTATTCAAAAATATCTGTGATCATGATATCATGATATTTTCTAGCAAAAATGAAGTTGTAGGGCCAAATTTTGACCTCACTGAGACTGCTGCTACTCAGAGCAACATCTGAAGTCTTATTCCTCTCTTCTTCTATTTCTGGATCCCAACCCTTTATTTCCTTCCCCCGGGCCTAAACACAAGCCACTGCCTTGATTACTCAGCAGTAGTCATCGGCAAATGTGCTGAAGGAGATTACTTGAAGCAGGAGAGAGCAAACTTCTTTTCAAAGTGGGTTAATGGAAGAGATTTCCCAGTCTTCGAAGTGTCCATCCAAAGTCCTGGTTCAATTTGCTCACCTTTGATTTTTACCCCAGTAGAGCAGCTGATGCAATAGTGATGTACACAGGATACTGAAGAGATGCTTGAGTTTCCAGCTGTGGATCATGAAAACCATTAGCCTAAAAATCAATACAGAGGAGGAAAGAAGGCCACATACACAGGACGAGGTTCAGTATTGAGGGATAGGCCAATGCCTGTTCATTGTTTGCATTTGCATTAGACCCTGAGATCACAACAAGAGCACTGGACAAATAAACCTCAGATGCAGTAGAAGGAGAAAGTGGTCTACCCGCAGGTACTTCTGATTTCCCCTCTCTCTGTTGAGGGTTGTGAATAGCGATGGGATTTGACAGTCTTCCTGAGTAGAAAAATAGTAATCTGTAAGCTCTAAAAATATGCTTTTAAATGACTCTGGATTAAGCGGGTCTTGTGTGGGCAACATTATCAGGGTGGAGCATTGGTATAAGCAACTGTCCAATTACTGTTGGAATTAATACCTTAGTTACTAGGCTCTGGTACTCTGTGCAATTAGTACACACCTCAGTATAGGCTTTATGGTCAAAATCTGGATATGGGTATCTCTTTGGTTCCATCAGCTGGAGCCTTCCTGCTCTCTCTTAGTTATTAAATGCGCCCTCCTTGCCAGTCTTAATTACACCTCTAGTCCCTGTTGCTCCATAGTGCCTGAAGCAGTCCTTTGTACATGTCTCTTCCTGGCCTGCCTTCCCATGGTGGGACTCCAAAGGTAACACTTTTGTTGAGGGCTTTGCAGTTCCCTAAGGAAAAGGATAGGTTAGGATTTGTCCTTTCATCTGTCTGTCCGGCGCTTTGCAGATGGATGTGAGGGGATATATTATACATGGACAATTAGTGACTGCTGAAAGTCTCAGAAGGATGTCCAGTGGGACCATTTTTCTGTGGAACTGCATGGTGCCTCAGTTACAAGATGCTGGGGAAGGGAGGCAGTCAGCTTCCAAAACCCAATTATTGTTTAACTATCTGGCCGGCCAAGAGTTAGCTCCCAAAAAGCTGTGGATACCTTGTGCCAGGGCTGGTCTGCTGAGGGACTGGGTGTCAGTTGTGGGTAGGTGCCTGCCACAAGACAGGACTGAGATGTGGGGATTGCCAGGGAGAGAGCTCAGGGCAGCCTTCTCACTGTTTCGTGTTTTTTCAGTCCTTCACAAATTATTTTCAAAGCCTCTTTTAGAAATCACCAAATTTGGACTTATACAAATATATATATATCTTTTCATATGAAGAATAATTTTGAAGAATTTTCCTATTTCTAGGAGAACTATAGTGATTTTGCAAGTGGCTTGTTAGGTTTGTTTCTTTCCTGTGCTGTTATTCTTTTGGTAATTATGTAGCTAGAAAATGAACATGGCAGAGTTGCCCATATCATTTTGGAGGTGATCCGAAGTGGTAGCCTGCAGTAATGCATTAGATATTAGATAAAACCTTTGAAACATTTTTAGTAATACTCAGACACAATTTAATTTACTGAAAATTTATTCTGCTCCACTGTTCTCATTCAATTTTATGTATTGCTGAAACTGAAATTGAAATTATTTTCTTGCTGAACAGAGGTAATCAGCTGCCAGAGGAAATTTAATTGCTTTCTGAACTAGGCCATGGCACAGTGAAGCTGGTGTGGAAGGAAGAGAGCAGGATGTATCAGATGTTGATTTTGTCTGCCATAGAATAAAATGCATTATTCAGATGACTGCTAAGAAGAACAATAGTTATCTAGTTTGGGACGTAGAACAGAATAAACATTGAAAAAGTCACTGGTGAGTTGTGCTAAAAAGAAACCTGCGAAATATGTGAAACAGTTTGTCCGGAGGGGTCTGGGTAAGCATTGACAGGCTTCTTTATCTTCAGCAAAAGTTTATAGAGATCTTTTTCTTTGAAAAATAAAAACTATGGACTATCTAGAGATAGAGAGAGATAAAAGATGGGCACTATCACTTGTCTTCTGACATAAATAATAGGATGATATTGGTTCAGCCAATCTGGTGTTCTATAACTGGGCAATATTGGTATTATGTTGGAATTTCTACATGAATGCCTTTTGTAATGACTGCTTCTCACTCATGTTCTAAGTACTCAATATTTAAAATTAACTGTGTATAAATATTTCTTGAAAACAAATGTCAGAATCACATGCATAAACGTTTTTGTAGACCACATTGTAAATTTACATGCATTTGCAGGAAGCTGGAAATGCTCAGACGCTCCTCTAGTCTCAGGGTGGAGATATTGCCAATTTTTTTCTTAGTGCAAACAAAATGCAAATTCAGATTTTATCACTGTGAATTTTCTGTGTGAAGACAAGACACTATTTTTTCCTGCAGTCTTTCTACCCCCTGTGTTCCTTGATTCTAGTTATTTACCAAATCCAACACGATACCTTAAGTGCCTCTTAAGGTAAAGGATGTGGACTTATAAAATGGGCCTTTATTCCTCTTACATTGAGTAGTAGCTGAGGATTAAGACTTTAATCTACCTTTGCCATTCTGTGTGTTTCCCACACTTGAGCCTATCTTGAAGTAATAAAAACTTCTTTGCAAATGTATCATCTCTTATACAAAAACCTAAAGTCAGTGGTTTATAGAGCTTCCTATCTAAAAATGTTAAAGAGAATTTTAACAAGCTCTAGTAAATCTGGATGAATGGGAAATCGTCTATGAACATAGAACCAAATAAAACCTGCTCGCCAAATTCCTAACTGATGTAAATCTGAAGTCTCTGGAGTAGTGTTGTTTTACAACAGTTAATATCTATCCCCGTGCGTTCACTTTAATTCCTTGTGTGACTCGTGTAATTTAATATCTGTGAATGTTTAAGTAAATGAATTTTGTCCAAAAGGAAGTTTGCCAAAAAGTAAAAATCACACAGCTATTTTCAAGTATCTTTTAATGAGAAATTGGTGCAGCTGTCTTGAAATCAATTTGATTTTCACTTTCTTGTTCATATTGCTTCAGTCTCCAATCAGAGAGCACACAAATTATGTGACTTAGTCAAAAATCTCACAAGATGCTCACAGAAAAGTGAAAGACGGCTACGGGCAACCCGTCGTCAACTGCTTTCCAGTGTGTGTATGGACAACAGATATCAATGTATCTGTTGCTGGGTAATTCATTAAGGGCAAAGGCCTTCTATGATACACTACAATAGATGGATCCTGAGCTGGTTTTCTTTGTAAACAGAGTTTCAGTCTTGTGGGAAGACATGTATTTGACCAGGATGAATCCTGGTCACTGGCTGCCTGCACATGGCAGGACTGAGCCCGCTTGTGACTGTATCCGAGCTCGGGAGACTGATGTGGGCATCTTTACTGCACCCTTAGTTCAGCTGGAATTGTTAGTCGCTCCAGTTGTAATTTAGGTTTTGCTCCTTGGCGTCAGGCCGAGCAGTAGCTCATGGGAAGGTGTCCTTTAAACTCAGGCTGGCTGGCCCATCTGGGCTGTGAGCAGGAGCTCCTTCTGCAGCAGCTCAAATGCCAGCTCCTCCGCTTGTCGAGCTTGAGCTGGAGTATACTGAAGTGTCTCGTTAATGGAATTTTCAGTGTTAAAAGAAAAAAAAAAAAAATAGAAAGAAATTATTCCTGAAATCAACTGTGAAAGTGAATAAACCTGCTTCTGCTCCAAAATGAAGTGAAAACTGAAATGGATGCAAGTCCAGATGACAAAAGTGAAAGCCAAACAGCAGTGCTCAAATATGATGTTACTTCTCCCCATGTCCTCAGGCCATGGGTGCCCAGATTGCCTGGAGTCCCAGGCACACACTTGTGTGTACAGTGACATCTAGTGACAAAGAAAATATAGGCGAAAAGCTGTCTGCAGGACATTTTGCCCAGCACAGCCGACTGAACAGCTGTAGTTACAGCTACAGGACAAATATTCTTGACTTTGGCAGTTCCTTGGGATTAATGTATTTTTTCCAAAGGCACAGAAATTCTTACGTGGTCAGGTTAACGTTTAACCTGCTAGCAGCTGGCTGCAATTGTAGGGACTAAATTTACAGTCTTACCTTGATGTGGTGCAAAAGGTATTTTTTTATTCCAGGTGCCATTTGTGGCAGCATTTGTTGGGCTTTTTTTCCCCAAAATTATTTCTAATGTTACTTTACTCATGGCAACTGGATAACTAGACATAGAGAAGAAGTTTATTGTTTGAACTATCATGCAGCTAAAAGAAAGTCTTTCCAAATGTAGGTTGACGAGGAAAATCTTTTAATAGTGCTTTAAAAAGCATTATGCTTTTTAAAATGCTTTTTATGCATCAAGTTTTTAAAAGGAAAATTATAAACTATGCTTTTCGTATATATATATTCTTAGCTTCCTTAGTTATGGCTGGGATATACATGTATTCCAGGATGGGTAGCTCTCTGCATCAGACCTGTTTAGATTAATGGTACTTAATTTTGACCTTAGTAGATGCTTTTCATGGGTTTACTTACATTCATCCACCATGCGAACATCTCATATTCCAAAAAGCTTCCTAACTGAACCAGATCTGGGAGGGCACTGGTAGATGTCACCGACCCCAGGAATGTGTGGAGAAAAGGAAATGTAAAGAAATAACCCAAAGCATAGGAAATTCAGTGGGATCAGTCAAGAGGGTTTTTCTTTTTTTCAGTGGAGCCACCCTGGGTTTTCACGGCAGCCAGACATGAAAACAGATCAGAGTTTTTCCCCTTTCATTTCAAGATATACATGGGTGGTTTTCAAGCCTTATTTCTAGAATGTCAAGTCTGAGAAACTAAGCTGCCAAGCCTCCACCCCTTGCAAATCAGACATCTCCTATTGTCTTGAATTTGAAAATCCTGGCTAATTTTAACTTAGAGTGAAAATTTATTGACTTACATAAACAATGGAAAGTAGAGGCCCCCAGAAGAAAATTGCCTGAGAACATGCTTTATTTTAGGTCTAAATGAAGTTCCATTGAGTTTAATGTGATCACTTAACTGTTTAAAATAAAGTATGTGGTCAAGTGCTTTTCTCCATCAGAGCCATAAGTGCCTAAAGCAGCACGGTTAGGGCACTTATTGACCGATGTCATTCATTCTGTAGGCACAGAAGAAATTCGTAAACATAAAGGAGATTTTTAAAATTCAGTTTAGATATCTGCACACATTTTATTAATTTCTCCTGAAGGCACAACTGAAGAGGGATGTGTTTTTCTTTGTATGCACATGAAGTGCTGCTTGAATTCTTGGCTCTACATGAGTGATTTTATTAAAATCAAGTATAATATAGCTTAGGAAAATTGTTTCTTAATTATTAAAGCAATTAGAGGGATCTAAGAACGAACTTATTCCCACTAGGCTAAGCCTGCATATAAAGCCTCCCTTTCAGCTTCCTATTTCAGTTGTTCCACATTCTTATAAAACGCCTACTAATCACCCTCTAAACTCAGGCAAACACAAAAAAAGGTGAAGTTCTACCAGAAAAAAATGGCCCAACACCACCAGTATACAGTTAGGCTAGCAATGTGTTCCTACAGTCACTTTGAGCTGATACGAGTACAGAAAAAGCCTTTCTTCCACCCACACAGGAGGTCTGGAGAGGGAATGGATCCAATTGAAAGCTAACCAGTAATACCAACAAAGATATTTGTTCGCTAGATAGCTTTTCTGGCTGTACCAGGTTGGTGCAGGACACGGGCGGAAGAGCCAAAGTCCAGCTGGAAGATATAGTCCCTTCTTTTATTGGCTGCTTGTGCTTCTCTTGGCAAAAAGCATCGGTGGAGCTCCACTTCAAGGATTTGCCCAAGTTCAGCTCTTCTTTTGCAGGTGTTGACCTTGTAGCCTTTAAAGAGAGATCATGCTGCCCATTTCCATCTTTGCCAATAAGGATTTTCTGATTTGCTTCATGCTTTCTAGAGGAGTATTTCCTAACCACCATCCAAATTGTAGATTTTAGTCATCAGTTGATTTAGTAGCTCTCCTTAATAAGTGCATCCAACACACCTGCTCTGCCACAGAAGCACTTTACTTGCCCAGACACAGTGGGGCTGTGGAGTAGTTGTAGTTGTGATAAAGCCCCCAAAGGATCCTATAAAACTAATGGGGTCAAGAGAGTGTTGCCCTATGCAGGTACCACCATTCCCAGTATTGTCATTTGTTTCTGTTTAAGTATTATGTTTAGACTGGTAGCAATTGCTGTAGTTCAATCACTAAAATGTACCTGTGATTAATAATTGCTATAATATAAGATGTGTAAAGTTTTACCACTATGTCCTAGAGGGCTTGTAACAAGAATGACCAGTTTAAAGCTGAAGCCAGGAATGTGGTAATGAGTGCATATAATAGAAATGTTAATTAAAACACTCTAAGGAGAGAGAAGGGAGGGGAAAGCTCAGTGCCCCATGTTATCATGTGATACCCCTGTGCCCGTGCACAGAAAAAGAGAGCGAGGGAAGCAGGAAAATAGAGGTGGCTGTAGTTAAACTAAAGCCAGTGGCTCTGAGCAGGTTTAAAGCTCTCTTTAATGATCACAGCCTGATAAGCTCCCAGTTTGTCTCTACTCATAAGTCTAAGAAACACATCACGCTATGAATGCCCCAGGAAACGCCAGCCCCAAGTGACAAGGAGGGGGCAATTAGACAAACTCCCAAGCTGAGATGCAAGAACTGCTAAAGAGGATAATGATTGTTAAGGATCTAAATAATGCATGCGGTTCTTCTCTAACTGGGTCCTATTATTGCAAATCTGGGCTTTCTAAATAAGTAAATTTTTTTATGCCTAAGACTTTTCCGGTGATAGCATTGACTGAGTAATCTGAGAAACGCAGGGCACTGTGTCCCTTTCAGCCCTGGGTGACCATATGGTACCTGTGTGCCCCAACACCCTAATGCATTTCGCAAAAATGTATTGGATGCACCTCCCAGGGCTGCAGTGCTCAGCTTAGGAGTTTGTATGTAGGGATCACTACAGAAGAGGGGACTGCAGAGGTCTGGCATTCATCAGAAAAGCCCTCTGGATTATAGGGGAAGTGCCCTAAGCCCAGGGAGCCTGAAGAAGCTTGTAAATGCTGCCGTCATTTTCTTGCTCCAGTGTGACCCTGGCAGGAGACACTGAGAAAAGGAAAAAGTGGCCAGAATCAATCACAGAAATTTTTAATAACCTATAGAGGTGCAAAGTGTCTTCCAAGATAGAAGGGCACATGAGAGTCTTCTGTTTGACTGAAGAGATCACCTCTGAACTTCAGTTGCCAGAATTCAAAGAATTCAAGACCTTTGCAAACATACTTGCTTCTCAGATTGGAGACTTGCCCTCGCTAGAGAGTGGAGGTGCTTGGGAAAACGCTGATGTTTAATTTTAAACATGTCCCGATTTTTTTCCTTTTTCTTCCTTTTTTTCTTCTACTTTTATATCTTGTACTTTTCTAGGGGGAAATTACTTCCTTCAATCATATTTAATAGAATTATTTTTTTAAGTGAGCTCTAGTACACTTCAGCTTAGCGTCGGTGCAGTTTATTCCAATGTAATTTAAATCCCAACTCAAGCATCCTTGAGACCAAATGGACCCAGACTTACAGTCCAGATGCTATCTGTGTGTCACAAATGTGTTTCCTCCTTCACGTGGTAGGCACTGATTCCACAAAATTCTGAAACATGACTTAATTTAACATATGTGCTAATACTCAGTTGCAGTTGATTTCAATATACCCTTAAAGTTAACTGTGTAGTTAAATGCTTGGCTGAATCATGACCTGGATAAATTATTCATTTAATTATTCTCCAGTTAAAAGAACTCTTAAGTTTTTCCTGATTGCTTGCAGTTGTGTCTGAAAGTAACTGTTGGGAATCCAACCTTTACAGAGAATTATCTGAGCCAGTTAGTAGCTACTTATCTCCTGCCTCTCCCTGTAACATCTGGATCGGTTTCTGGTAATACCAGGCTAAACGAGGGTGAGAAACCCAAAGAACTAAATTAAGGGGAAGTTATAGAAGTTTCCTGGACTGCAGTTTGTTGCCAGATGGTGACTCACGTTGGTGAGAAACAACAACAATAGTAATTATGGATACATCCCAAGCCAGGAATTAAATTCTATGCAACCAGGTTTACATTCTCAGATGAGCTTTTGCTAAATGATTGGGTACAGAAGATGAGTTACTCAAAAGGAAGAGCAGAAAGTATTTCAGAATTCCTTCCCAAGAAGCATGACAGGGCACATGAAATACATTTCTCCTGCACCCAAAAATAACATAGATGCAAGACTTACAGCTCTGGTTATAGGGTTCAGTCCTTTGTTCACTTCCTCCCCCTAGGATTTTGTAAGACAGTAACTCAGAGAAATCTGAAAGGACTTCCTAGGACAAACTCTGATCATGTTGTGTATTTGGAGCATAAAGTGTCTACTTTTTTCTGGTTATGTCTACTGATTATCTGTTAGAGTGTGTGCGCTTGAGTGGAGGGGCATAACCCAAAGCCCACAGATATAAAGACATATAGAACAGGTTTGTGTCAAATTAATTTTAGTTAATTTTTATTTCCTGCCTTAAAACCACTTCATTTCCCAGTGAAGCATGTAAGAGTTCAGTTTAAGTGAAACACAGGTGGGATGGCTATAGTGCCCAATACTTGATTTTATAGTACTGCTATAAAATACTATTTTATATTTTTCAAAAAAATATATTCTTTATTTATAGCTTTACTATAAAATAGTGAACTTCTGCCATCTTTGCATCTCAATTGCAGGAGCAGTGACTGACAGGACCATAGGATTTCCTTTTCAGTTGGGTTGCTAAAACTGTTTGGTAGTCAGAGACTATACAAATGAAGGTGCAATGGGGCTGAATTATCATTCTGCGTTCACATGTTCATTCTTGAAAACAAGGAAATTGCATTACATTAAAATTTCATCTTGATTTTTGGCAGAGACCAGTGCTGTAGATAATCAGCAGGAATACAGGTAATAGGCAAGTTGGGGCCTGTAACACAGGGGGGTTTCCTCTTAATTTCCCAGTCTGCTGGCCTTGTAATAATTACAAACTGATTTATCTTCAGGGAGGAGAATGTATTTGTGCCTTCTTTATATAAGTACTAAACCTTGGCCAAACATCTTAATTAGGCCTCCATTTTGCTTAGGAATTGCTTGTGAATTAACTTTACGGTGTCCTTTCCTTAAAACTTGTTTTGTGATATTAGTGATTTCTTTCAGTTCATCAAAATTTTTGCAGCATTTCAGCTTTATTTGCTCTGTGCATATATGTGTGTAGTGATGCACTGTGGGCCAGGTCATGGTCCACTTTAAGTCTTTGTTAGATTTTGCTCAATGAGTAACATTTTAGCTCAGTTTTAGAAGGAAAAAAAATATTTTGAAAAAATCAGTTCACATCATTCCACTTAGGATACTATTTCATTATTAATTTTTTCTCTACTTTTTTCACTGGCTCAAGTTTTGGATTATTATATTTATTACATCTGAGAAAGGACATGCCATGAAGCAATCTAAGCTCTGGAGGATGTTAGTCAGGAAGTATATAAGTAAAAATCTTTCAGTGTTTCTGTTTTTCACGTCAGTAAGGGTGCACTTTTTCAGAGTTTTGTGCTGTTGGGCTTCTTCAAAAAAATGATGAAGACACTGAAGGGCATTAAGAGGGAAATAACTGAGGGAAAGATAATATACCAATAGAAGTGAAATGTTGCTAAGATGGAGAGGGCTAGCTGACTTTGCTTTTTACTATCTTTCTTTAACAAACAGCAAAACTCAGAGAACTTTGTAAAGATAGAAGTATATTATTTTGCATTGCTTCTGCTTTCAAAGGTTCTGACAGGTACTTCTTAATTCTTCTTTTTAAATTGTATTTTTCAATCCATGTTGTGACAGTGTGCTAACCGGAATGAATGTAAAGGAGAATGACCAGGCCAAAATTTGCACTGTAGAAATTATATTATCAAATGTATATAATGATTTTGTAAAAATTGCCCTCTGGCTTCACTGAAATCTTTTTCACGCATTTCAACATGGTATCACGGGATTTGCAAAGGTGCCATATCACAAAATAAACCCCCTTTGTTAATTAAAAAGAGACAATGTTTAACATGACTGGGTTAAGGACGAAATTTTTTGTGGTCTGGATTCCATGTGATAAACCTTTGCACTTTACATAATTTTGGTGATACGGAGCAACACATTTGATGTTACAAACTGCCACCTCTTCTCAACCTCTAAGTGCCAACAAGTTTGATAAGCATCATATTTCAAGCTTTAACAGTATGTTAATCTTTAAACTTCCTGTTTAGACTAAAGTCTTCCAAAGCTTTGCATTGTAATATACTGATTGCAGTTTGACTGACGTGAATAAATGAGTGACCAAGCCTGAATTTCTTCCTGACATAGGCTTTGCTGACATTGTCATGTGTTGTTTGTGTTATATTTCATTTCCCTATGTGAAAGGGTTTGGACTAGTCCTATGGCTTTAATATTAGTATGGATATGGAAATAGATGGGTCAGTGCTTAGGTAGTGTGATGTTGCTCAGCAGTTCCTGAATTCTCATCCTAGCCATAGCCACGAGTGCTGTACAGCTTTGGACAGTTAATTGAATAGAAATTTATGCTCTCCTTAAATGAACGACCTCATTTAATGTCTGATGACAGGAATAAGTGTTGGTGGAATTTCCTTCTGAAACAGAAAAGTTAAATTTTCTCATCTGTAAAATGTAACTAGTAATAGTGGACAACAGCGGCACTGCAAGAATTCACAAACGCTTGCAAAAGTAATTTTTAAATGTATATAGTTTCAGTTGCACTCAGAATCAGCCTTCAATTAAAAAAAAAATACCCTGTGAACTGTATCTACGTTAGTAGCAGGCTTGCTTGCTAGAACTGGTAATATTATCATCTGACTGCTCTGATCCATAAACATGACATCTGACTGCTGCTGACCTGCTGAAGAAAATAGAGCTCAAGACACCCTGCATTAAGTGTCTCCTTGCACCCCCCCCAGTAACGCGAGTTACAGTCGGCGGCTGCGCTGTTGTTTTTCCACTCATCTGCCTGAACTTCAGCTCATGTCGAGGAAAGATACGAAGTCTTTTCCTGTTTGATTTGCCATATAGCAAATGGGAAATCAAGTGCAGATGGTGGCTTACAAATGGAGATATATAAATCCCTTATTGGCATTTCTTTAAAGTTGTTTCATGCTTTAATCACTGGGTCTTCAGCATTGGCTCTAACTGTCCTTAAGATGTGCGAGAGTTACTGACATTTCCCTGTCTGTCATGGGCTTAGGGACCAAATTTGCCTGTTTTCAGTGACATGCAGACGATTTCAAATTATCCTCCAGGCCACTGTGAAGAACATGTGAATTGGGAACAACCTCTGTATGTATTTAAACATACATAGACACATAGGCACAGAGCGTTGGTTTCTGGCCAGTTCTGCCGTGGTCTATGCCAGCTTCTGCTGCCTGGCAGAAGTAGCTGCTGCAACAGAAACTGGCTGTGACTTCTCAGAGTGGTAACGTCAGAGGCAGGGTCATGGCCAGGACACCAAGTAATTGTGCTGGTTCACCCTGTTACCTTGAGAACTCCAACAAATTGGGAATTGTCTGCAAACAGGGAAGGTAAAACCACCACTGCCTGCCCTTATTGTGGGGTGACTGCACCTCGTAGGCAAATAGCCAAACCCAGAAACGGTGTCTCACTTAAGTAATTTGGTGTAGTCATAAAGTGTATCATTAAATTGTAAGTATCTGCTTATTAGCGTGGTACAAGAAATAAGCAACAGTTAGTTGAGAACTTCATAAAATGTGGTTCACAGGAAGAGGGAAAAGGCCCAGTAAAGTTTCTTCGTTCTTGCCAGAGGTTCCAGCGGCTCTCACACTGAAGGTATCTTATGTTCCATTCCTAATAAAAGTCTGGCAACTCAGCCTCCTTACTAGATGTAGCCCAAACCTGTAAATATATCAGCCATACACCATCAAGGGAAAACAGTGTTATAGGTCTCGTAACCTTTTTGATAGTTATCTAATAAGCCAGATTACTAAATACCACAGGAAGGAAAGCTGATGTGAATGAAATCCAGAAAGCCACTTCGGTGGTTCTCGCTTTTCTGCAGCGAGAGCTTTGTTTCCAGCAGAAGATGCTGTAGGGAACGGTGTTTTCATAAAATGTAAAGCTAAGTGTTGAGTAATGTACCTATAAACAGAAAACAATTAGTAAATATCTGATCATGGATAATTAACAATAAAACTGCATTGTTTGACTAAATTGTTCAGACGCACTCAGCTCTGGCTTTTCGAAAACATCTGAATGTCTTTTGATTTGAGGAAATGATTCCATTCGAAGTTAGAGCTCTTGGCGTTTTTGAAGAGGCTAAAAAGCATGTGGGTCTAGCTCATATACTTTGCATGGATTCCCTGATTGCTTTTGATAGTGTTCTTCACCAAAAAAAAGTTTAAGAGAAATGAAGCATGAATGGGATGCTGCTGGCATAGATATATAATTAGCTGAAAAGACTGGTGTAAGCAGGTGTTCCTGTAGAGAAAGTCCACAGTGAGGTTCTGCAGAGATCTGTGCTGGAGCAATGAGATGACAACATTTGGTGATGTTATAACATTATCATGTTGATAAGGCAGGAGAAGGACTGTGTAGAACTGGAGGAGGTTCTCATAGCAGCGAGTGACTGAGCGGTAAACCAGCAGGTGAAATTCTATGTAGATAAATGTAACAAGGTATGCGCAGGGAGATACAATCCTTGTTTCACATGTGAAATGGTGGGTTCTGAGCCAACCATTGCCACTCTGGAGCAAGCCCTTGGGGTTATGATAGCTAGTTCCAGCAGCACATCAGCTCAATGTTTGGCTGTGCTCAGAAAAGCAAATCAAAAGAAAGGAATGGAGTACAAACCGGAAAACAGTGGTTTGCCTTCAGTTTAGCTACATCCGAAATACAGCATACACGTCCAGGACTCTTAGCTCAACAAGAGTATAGCAGATATAATAAAATAATAATAAAAATTATATAATAAAATAATAAAATTAGAGAAAGGCAGCGAGTATAATGAATGTTTTGGAACAGTTTCCACATAAGGAAGGACTGAATAAACTATTGCTCCGTAGCTTGGAAATGGAGCATTTTGGAGGGAGTAGAAGTCTGGGGAACTCCTTGCCAAAGGATGCTCTAAATGCAAAAAGTTTACTTGAATTCAAGAGCAGATTGAACGAATAGTTGCAAGACAGATCTTCTGGGGATTCCCACACTGAGAAATAACAACAGGCTCAGAAAATCACCTGAGCTGAAAGTAGTGGGAAACAGGAATTCAAGTTCAGGTTTTCACAAAGCACAGAAAGGTTTTCTCATTACAATTAAATTGGTAAAAATTGCTATAAGGCAAACACAATGTTTCTTCCTGCCTGAAGTCTTTGCTTTTCTTTTAGCTTAGCTTACAGCATTTTAAGACTGATAGATAAATAAAACCTTTTTTTTGTTATGACATACACTTTTCAAAATGAGCAGAGCTGGTTTCTCCATCAAAAGCTAGACATTGCTCAGGAGTTGAAAGGCATGGGGAAATGATTAAAAACAAAGCAAAGAGCCCTGTAACCCTTCAGGGCCTTCTGAAAGATAGAGGGGTATCTTTGTGTTTGAGTGATGGAAATGAATGCTAGAAATTCCCCAAGGTGCCCTGGGTATACTAGTTTCTGACTAGGACATGCTTGAACCAGGAACATGTTCTCACTCCATCTTGGGCAGAAGGTTCTTGGGCACCCATTCTTTCCCTCTGGTCAGTACTTCTTTCACTAAGGTTACACCTTCGTCAGGGGTTGTCTTTGTGTCTGTGGGTGATGTGTCATGTGTCATGTGGATGATGAGAATGGCACTGCCCCATCCCATCAGTGAATGTGGTGCAGGAGTGCCATCTCTGCTGCTCACATACTGGCCAACCTTGGGGATGTCATTTTGCTCCTGTATCATTCTCTGACTGCAGTCCCAGCAAGGTCCAGGACTCGACTGCGATTTGTACGTCTTAGGGTAATAGTGATTAGTTATTTTAATAGTGAATGTGCGGATAATGACGGGCTACTTGAACTTACACAGCCAGGCTTGCTCACAAGAAGTTGGAAAACCTCTTCCCTACCAAGTTAGTCCTATCCCTTAGTTTTTTCAGTCACAGCAACTAATCTTGGGGCACTGTGCTTAGGATTCATCCCAATGGGAAGCAGGTGTTTGGAAGCATTAATAATACAAGGAGCAAAGGGGATGCCTTTTCCAGTCAAGTATTTTGTAGCAATAATGTTATTTTTCCTTTTAAAAATTTATTTCAAAGCATAAAAGCCCAGAAATATGTGTGAACAACTGAGCAGACCTACCCCATATATTTTGGGACTGTGTGTGGCCCCAATTGCCTGAATTTAAGAGGCAAGAAGAGGAATTACAATTCTTGTTCTAGCTACCAATTGTACCAAAGCTGCTTTGCATGACTTGGGTACCTCTGTTTCCCTGGCTGTACCAGCGTGACGATGAAACTGCCTTTCTTCAACCTCCTGCCTTGTCACTTTGGCCTGTGATCTGTTCAGGGTAATGGCTGTCTCAGTAAGTCCTGCAGAAGGCTTCACTCCTCACTGGGAAGTTGGGGCATAACAGTGAATATAGCTTTATGTAAATATCAAAGTCAGGAAAAAGGCTTTATTGCCTTCATGATTCTACCCTAGAGGTTTTTTTCTTTGGCTGAGGTTTGATGAAAGCATTATCGTCTGCGTCACACAGACCTCCAGAGCTTTACAGTAGCTGAATCTAGTGGGGAAATAAATTTTTTAAAAATAATAAATCCTGACACTGCAGCACTAATAGCAAAACTGTTGATAGTGTCAGTAGGAGATTTTCAGTGTGACTGTGGCTCAGAGCAAAGTTAAATTCCCTGATGCTAGTGGTCTCCTTTCAGAGCTCTGGAAAATAACAGCGAGTTACCTGTGAATCACGCCTGGCATTCAGACCTCCGTGTCCTGGCCCAAAAGATTGCAACGTTCACTGTCAGGGGAAATACCTGCCTTCTGAAGTTACAGCAATGCAGTAATTTAGAAGGAAAACTGAGCTCACAAAAGCTAAAGCTAATTTTCAGGCCTGGCTGTCATTCATCAAGGGTGCGTTCCCACACAAAGCCCGGCCAACAAAGGGATCCTTGCACTGCTGCGTGCCGCAGTCCCCTGCCTCCCCCTTCTCACCGTGGAAAAGATGCCTCTTTGTGCTGGAGATAAGTGAAGAAGGAGGATTTACAGGACAGCAGTAAGCTATACCAGGGACATCTCAACTGTAATTAAATCCTTTATTCACTTTTTCTCCCAGTGCGGGCCATGTTAGTAGCCCAACTGCACATACTGTTAAACAGTCTAAAAATTATTTGAACAGTGGTCGGGTTTAAATGCAAATCTACTGAGTCTGGGGAGCTTGGGTTGATTTCTTTCCCGTGAAGAAAGAGAAGCGACGTTGGGGCTGAGGTTAAAGGAAGGTCGGTTTAAATAGTCAGGATTGCAGCTGGAGAAGGCTTTTCAGCTCTGCCCGAAAACACCTCCCAGACTTAAAACCCCACAGCTTCAGTGTGAGAGTGTTGTTCTCACCCACATACCGAGCACCCCGGGGTCAGAGGGACTCCCTGCTGAGGGGTCGGAGGGGTTCCCTGCTGAGGGGTCAGACTCCCAGCCCCGAGAGCTGGTGGGTTTTGCTGTCCAGGGTGTCCAGGGGAAGAGGCTGATGATTTTGTGCATGCCCCTCATGACCAGTCACTGTTTCAGCTTGCTGCCGAGTTGCCATCATGTGATTCTCTACACTGGAATTTCGAAATCTTTTAGAACACCTACTTTAGCTCGCCTGCAATGTATCCCCCATGTAGGGATCCAGGTGAACTCCTTGGCTTCAGTTGTGAAGATGAACTTGAGAGTATCCCCCCCGGTCTTTGAATCTATGACTCCAGTAATAAAAAGATCAGTTGTCCTGTGGAGTTGGTGGTTTAGTCTGGGAGGGGCTGTGGCTTTTGGTGAACAGTAGGTTCTCTTTCTACCTTTTCTAAATTGCCTTTAATTACAAAACTCACTAAGTAGCCAGCAACAGTGAAATCCCCAGGAGTTCCAAATAGCTGCCATGTGTCTTTTTCTCACACTTGCAGAGATCTAGTATGTCTGCCAAAGTCATACAGCAATAAAGAAGCTTAAATATATTAGATGAAATGAAATGCCATCAAAGCTTAGTGCCCTCTCCTCTAGTCCTACTGTTTTATCTGTTTTTCTCCCTCTCCTGACTCACTCTACTTTCATGCTCTTTTGTTTGCAATTGTCTATTCTTTGTTTTCCCTCTCATTCTTTTTTCCCCTTCTTTTGGGAGGAGAAATAGGCAAACTGAGGGAACGCAGCCCGATATCTGCACAGAGTTCTTTGATGTTGCTGCATCTTTTCATACATACCTACGTATCCCTTAGCCTTCATTCCCTGCTTCTTTCCCATACCTTTCTTCACTCCTCTCCGTTGCGTTCCCACCTTCCATGTTTCACTTCTGCTTATTTTATGTTGCCCTCCCTGCTTTCTCCTCCAGCTGTTTTGAACTGTCAAAATCAATGTTGGCTACATATAGGGTATGTAAGAGTGTGGTTAGTAGGTTTGCACATGCATTAATTTGAGTCATCTATTTTAAAACCGTGTGTGTATTTGTGTGTGTGTTCAGCTGTAACTGATTGGCCTTGATTTCTAGGCCTTGCTATGCTGTGGGTACTCCCATGCATGCTTTGTTATGTGCAATTACTATGATTACACGGGCAGTTGTGGTAATTGTGCAGTATACGGATGACTCATTAGTTCTGCAATTATGCATTTTCCTGAAGAGTTACCGTGGATGGCGGCCTGATAATAGTTTGGCTGTCTGAAATCTGACCTTTGCATGTTTATCATTTTCCTGAGTAGCTTGAAAAGGAAGGCCGATGGGTTCTTTTCAGCACCAAAACCGAAGCAGTTTTGCTCATCCTGTCGCTGATGGTTACAGCTGCCCTGCGGAGCAGCTTCACATGAGCATTCAGATAAGAGTGCCGGATGCAGCCCCAGTTGGGAAAGGTATGTGTGCCTTGCTCAGAGCACTTGAGTTCTCCCATTGAAGTCATTGGAGCTATTTCTGTTATTACAGATGAGGAGTGACTTAAGTACCTTACTGAATGGTGACACGTAACGGGGCTGACAGATTTTCTTCCTGAAACAGGAGGTTTTCTTATGCCACAGCTGTTGCTGGGTTGGAAATCCCACTTTTTCTAACATATCCTTGAAGGAGGAGATTAGGAGGTACCTGTATTTACTTTCCCAGCTGTTACTTTACACCAGTTGTTTGGGAGAAACAGAAAAAAAAGCTCAACAAAAAAGAATTTCTGAGCCTGTCATCCAGATTTCCTGAATCGCCTGCCCGAGTGCATCTCCCAGCTCCTGTGTGAGAGCAGGAGGAGAGAGATTTGTCAGGTTACACTGGCTGTGAAGCAAAGAATAGACCTGTGCAAAGATGCTTCTTGATCAAAAGGATGCAGTGATAAGATAGGAGACGATGGAGTCTGGAGAGGTGGTGCAGACACCTGTAGCCAGATGGGAATGGAGCTAAATATCCCACTTAATGCAAGTGTTTCTTGCGCAACTGATAAGCAGGGAAAATGGAAAACAACTGTGTGCTGTAATTTTCAGGCACAGTTGAGCTATAATATTATTAAGGATCTTGAGCCAGTCTTGTCCAGAGTGCAATTTCAGACTGCAGACTTAGGTCAGACAGGGAAACTCTAGTGAAAACGTGGAAAATCAAGTTTGTAAATTGTATCCAGTTGAAGGAAAACCAAAAAAACTAGGTAATTTTTCAAAACTTTTCTTTACCCTAATCTGAAATGGAGAGGTGAGGACATGAGAAAGGCTCATTTCAAGCAAGTTTACATTTAATATTAAAGTTCAGGAGTAAGGGAAGATCAATACTACCTCTGAGCTGGGCTTGCTGTTTTCAGAGTACTGTGCTCAACATTTACAGGTTTGACAATTTCTGGCCAGGGGTTTTGGAAGATTTTGGAAGGTTTTTCTACTTATTTTGGGTGTACACAGTGATTTGAGCTTGGCTTTGGTTGTAGATTTCAGACTCTCCTTTGTGATAGTGGGTCAATATATTAATGGCCTAACACTATGATTAAAAAAAAATGAAGAAAATTATGTTTTTCTGGCTGTTTTTGAAGGTTAGAGGCACATTTAGGGAACTCAGCTACCTACACTGTGTTCTTTAATGTTGCTATGTCTTTTCATGCATACGTATGTATTCCTATGTATGTTAAATAAGGTTTAATATTTTTCTTTCCAAATTAACCAAAGATAGTCCACACCACACCATGAAAAATAAGATATTTTGACATTATCAGAATCCCCTGCAATTCATACTGTGGAACAGAATTTCATTAACATGAAATGTTTCAAAATAGACTGAATTTCATCTTCTACTGGAAATGCTTCTAAGGTTTCCTGACCAGCTTTTATTAACTTATATCCATTAAAAAAATGATCGTGCTACACTTTTCCATGTTATAAAGCTTGCAGCAATTGGCAGCAATAAAGTATTATTCCGGAATATAACTATATGAAGGGAATAGAAGGAACATAGAAACCTGAAAATAATTTGCACAGAGACAACATTTGGCAAACCAAACCCAGATTTATTTTTTTGACTGAAGGGTTGGTTGTTTTATTATTATTTGTTTGTATATTGGCAACAGATAGAAACCCGAATCAGGGCCTTCGGCAGAGTCCTCTTGTGGTTGCTGCTCTACACCAGCCACAGTGCACTTTCAGCACAAGCCCAGTTAGAAGGTTGGAGAAAAATTCTGTGATCCAGAGAAATTAAGGCATTGGCAATTGCTGGCAATTATGTTAAATGAGATATTGCACTATTTTCCCATTAGCGTCCCTTCCAATTGCCAGAGGAACATCAGAAATAGCTTTTCAAGATGTTTAGAAGTGAAAAGAATAAGCTGTAGACATATTTAAGAGCATATTCTTGAATATTTCTTCACTGCTAATAGTCATTACTGGAAAGGACTATTAGTATTTCTTAAGCTGCAGAAAGGCTTCTCCATCTTCAGTGTGTTGTACTCAACATGGGGAAAGTATACTGAAACTTTATATCTTCATCTGTGCAAATAAGTGTGAATGGTGATCCATTGACCTCAGTTTTCCATTTCAGGTCATCTAGCTTTTGCTTCCACTTTGGGTTCTGTATCTTGACAAGGAAAAATGATTTTTAGCAAATTCTCCCTATCCTTTGGGAAAATGATTCCTCCATAATTTCTCCACGTCTGTCCAACTGGAGTGATTTTTTTAATGCTTCTAGGTTTCCTTTATTAGAATTTCTGAACAACAAGTTAGTCTGTTTTTATGAACATTTTACAATTTCCTACGTACAAACGTGAGTAATCAGGAGCTGATCCCAAAGGTCTTCTGTTGCTTCTCTTGTTACTTCTTGGCTTTACAAGTCTTTCCTGTCATCTTAGCCTTTTCCCCATGACTTTAGCTCCACGTCCCAGTGAGTTTTGACCAGAAGTATCAGTTCTTTCCTTACTCTCTTCTTCGGCGGGGGGTGTCCTACAACACCACAGCCCCAGCTCTGTGCAATACCCTAACTCCTTCCAGGCACCTCACTGCCTTTCTGGCAACTGTTTAAGAAAAGCTCTGCCTAGATCTGCCAGCTGTGATGACCCTTAAAACTAGTGAGCAGGCTGCTCATTTCCTCAGAATCCTTCACTATTTCCAGCCCTTTTGCCCCAGCCTACATTCCCCCTTCGTAATAATTAATTATTTTGGTGAAAGCGGTGTAAGATACTTTGTAAAATGAAAAGTTATTGCCTTGCATCTGGCATTAGCCTGTCTCTGAATCACAAGGTACTGAGAAATATTCACGGTGGACATATCTTCTCTCCCATCTTTATCCCCATGGATATGTACTAATCATTTGGTTGTTGAAGCCCTGACTTTTTGGCTTCCCCAGTATCAACTGACAAAAGACACACATTAGCATTATCCCAGATTGTGTCTGTCACCCAAGGTCACGCAAGATAAGCCGCCAGCTGTCCGCTTCACCAAGGCACGGTACATTGGACATTAATTAAACTGTATTCAATACGGTTCAGATTGATTCAGAATGCCAAGATGCCTCGGCTGAGTCGTGCAAAATGTGTTCGCGCAAATCGCTCTGCCGGCTCAAAACGCATTACAGCAGCATGCAAATATTTTCAGAATCTGAGACATGAGGTTTAATAAATTAGAGGATAACCAGATAATTGATTTCTGACATATTAGAGAAGGGATCCAAGTGCCTAAACGGATAGGTATTTAACCAAGGGAATGCTTATTTTTTTGTGGATGAAAAATCCTGGTTCATAACAGCCAAAAGCTGAGTTTCTCTTGATCATGAGAAGTTGCTTAGTAATCTAGAATTCTGCAAAATATTTTTCATTTTCATTTCAGTTAACTGAAAACAAAAGCAAGTTGCTGAACTCTGTATTTTTTTTTTTTAATTCTTGTGAAAGAATTAAATTATTTTTCTGTTTCTAAATGAACAGCAGGCACGGTAAGGGAAAAAAAAGTATTATTTTCACCAGGAAGTGTCCTCTTCACTGTGGAAATGTTTAAGTTTCTCCGTGAAAATGGAATTTCCCTTCAGAAGTAATTTAGCAAAGAAAAATGGCAGTTGTGTCCAGTGGCTGGAATTATACCACCTTCCATGCGAAAAGATTTCTGGCATTGAGTCTTCACCACAGAAAGCTGAACAGAGCCCTGAGTAAAACTCACAGTTGTTCCTGACATAAAACCAACTTCCCAGTTCAAGGAGGCTTTAAACGCCTGTTCCCATCAATCTGTGTCATGAATTCTTCAGGGATTTAATTTTCTTAACAAGCATAAAAGAAAGGCCACTTTTGACCAGGTATGGTCCATATCCTCATCCCATAGGCTAACAAACAGCATGTCAATGGCAATGTGCCAGGTCCTACATGGGGCTTCAGTACAAGGAAGATCTACCCTTCAGTACCCTTCCTCTACCAATTATTAATTCCATTGCAGCTGGCCCTAAAGGCTCCAAGTAGTAATAGGTAACATAAAGATGGTCATTGTCCTCTAAATCCTGGCAGACTAACAAGACAGATAAATAACAGAAGAAAAGAAAATATTGCTGTTATCAGTGTGTAGGTGGGAGGGGCAGAGGAGCACCAAAAGCTTCACTGGTTCATCCTGCTGGCAGAACTGGACGCGGTACCTGGATTACCAAGGTGCCGCCTGACCCTAAGGTTAGACTCCTTGTACTTGTCTCTGGATTTTCCAGTACCATCAGTTCATCTTTCTTAAGGATTAGCTTGAACAGCTACAATATGCTTTGTATTTTTTTCCCTGCAACTTTTAAACATACTACCTACCCCTGTTATGCTGTCAGTCCCGGTTCTCTTGACCTTTCTGTGTCCTTCAGAGGAAAAACCCTCAGCTGAAGGAACGAGCATTTTGGATGTTTCCACACTAAAAAGCTTTCCTGAAACCAAGCAATCTTATGATAACAGTGTAATCTGTACATCCTGATGGCTTTACTCCCTGGCTCTTTCCCTTGCCTGTCCAGATGTCCCTACTTGCCGCTATAAATGAAGGTTATTACTCCCACGCTGGCATTAGCCATTGATTGAAGTGTGGTTTTCCAAGCTGGAGGGAGGAGGAAATAGCAGAGAGCAATAAAGCCATAGTTCATTGTGTTAAAGCAGTGTAACATCTCACTAAGAACCAGGTGTGAGCTGAATGGACTGAATAATAGGCTCTAGTTAGCACTTTGTGAGCACTCTGCATAATAAAGTTAAGACAGGAGGCTGGCAATCAGCATCGCACATTCATCTTGCACAGCCGCCGCAGAAAATCTAGGATGGAAGCATCGATAATGTGCCCAGAGTTCAGTCCACAAATCCTTCAATCCAAACTCATCTTTCACCCTTCCAGTTTTTTCAAAGCAGTAAGATTTTCCTCTGAAGCCAATTGCAATATAGGAGAAAAAAGAAATCTGGATTTTTTTCTTCTCCAAAATAATCTCATCTGCACTTTTCAAATTACAGCAGTTTTCTTACATGAGAAAGTAGAGTTTCCTGAGTCTTTGGCACCCTTTTCATTCAGGAAATTCAATGGGAACTTCAGCATTCACATAGAAGTAGAAATGCATCAGCGTACAGTCACTCTGATTTTTTCCACCCTAAACCACAAAGATATTAGCACTTTTCACTACATCAGACCAACTTTCAAGTGCTGAAGCCGCCGTGGAAAGAGTGAGACCTGGTTTACGTGAGGGAAATGAGCTCTGCTATAATTTTATTGAAACAGTAACCTGGGAATGCAGGCATCAATATACCTATTTGGGTGCAAATTTCCTTGGTTTTCAGAAGGGACCCGTGCTCTCCTTCTGTCAGTGAGACGGAGGAGCCCTGCGGAGCCGGGCAGCCAGAGCTGTGTGGTCCAGCCGAGGAGCCCAGAAACCCTCCAGAGCTTAGCAGCTCTGCAGGGCAGTGGAAGTTAGTGGACCCTGGCTCTGCTCTAACCCTTTAGATGTTACGCTTGTAAAGCAGCCACGATGTATACCAGTTTAGCGTTGCAGTCCTTAAAATTTTATGAATGTAAAGCTTGAAGGACGGAAGTTTTAAACTGACTGAGGTCTCGGTTATTTTACTGTTATAATCATAAAAAGTACCCATGGCTTAATTCAGGCTATGTATCCCCCACTGCCAAGGAGAGGTCCTGAAATCCAGACCATTCATAAGAGCCTACTTTATTACCTCAGTTGTTCTGTGTCTTTGTGCCTTCTTTCTCAACATTTGTGCTTCATAATTTCATGTGAGAATCTGCTTTTGTGTGAGAACAAATTAATGCTGACCCCCACTCACAAACTCTACAGTTTTACTGCTGGAATCTTGTCTCTTTGTTTGCTTAAAATAGGTATGAATTTACTGATATTTTGGGAAGCTTGCAGAGATTTTAATAGGGGTTTTGGCAAGAGCAGGGGTTGTGCTTCATGGGTGCGATAAAGATGGTAAAGAGTTCCTGTAGGTCTCTCTGTGGCTCAGTTCTGGCCCAGACAATTATATCATTGCTGTAGCTATTTCTTGTTTTAAAAATGATATGGTCATCTTTTTTTCATCTGATATTTAAATGCAAGTAAGGAAAAAGAGAAAGTAGCATCTCCCCTGTTCTACTTCCCTACCATTAGAGATGAATCAGGTTCCTCATGAGCTCTGCAACCTGCTGGTGGCATTTGTCAACCCTGTCTCAGGTTGACCAAATACTAAACCTGTGTTAGGTTTACTCATGTGTGAAAACACATGATACTGCTGTTTACTCACTCTAATAATAAACACACAGAAAGTTTTAAATCTTTGCTTAGTGCTTTGACTCTCCACTTCTTCATATGTTATCCAGAAGGAATCACCTTTCAGAGCAAGAAATGCCCCACATGATGGTGATGAGTTTTGAAGTGTCAAGTAATCATTTCCAGATTGCCACAAGAGGAGCATCCTGGGGCCAGGACTAAGTTACGTATTTTTTATTTTTACCTAGCACTGTATGTAGCACAGAGATGCCCAGAAAGCAGAGTGTCTGGTTAGTGAGAAATAAACTATTATCAGCAGAATTTGGATGGCTCTTCGAGAGTCAGAAGCATGGGAAAGAAAAAGTCAGAATTAGTTCTTGTTTCTTTTGTCCTGGAATTAAGCAGGCACATTCATTCCCCTGTGCCTGATGCTTCTGGCCATGGACTGTGGGATTTGTGACTGATGCCTCAATGTCATTCAGGCACTAATTCAGTCATCATTTGAGCAAATGCAGGCTTACCAAGTGACGAGAAGCTGGTGAACCAGCCCTGCCGCAATGCTGACACGCGTGTCTGAGCAGCCAGCTGGTATTTGTTGCAAGTACTTGTGTCAGGTGGTAGCCAAAATATACCTCTCCTTTCGAAACACAGGCTGTGTTTTGTCTTTTGCCTGTCCCCAAGCACTATACTGTATTTCACACTAAAGAAATCAAATCATAAGAACCAAAGAATAAAAATGTAAGTAGAGTGTACATGCGCTATACAGCTGGGGTAGGCATGCATCTTCACTTTCTTCTGAACTTCATACCATTGGCACAAGAGATAATAATCTACCTGTTTTGTGAAACTGCATAAAATTGGAAACATAACTTGCTGTCTTTTAAAATCACCCCTTTATAGACACCAATTTCCCAGCACTACAGCTGTTGGTAATGAAATCTGATCATCTAACATTAACCTCATCACCTCAGTACATGTATTTTATAGCCTCACTAGTCCTTGTCCCTTCAATAGCACCTACTCCCATAGTCCATATGTGTTTACAACACACCTATCACCCAAAACATTCAAGTCAGTCTTGTACAACTTCACACATATTTGTGTCTTACAACATATTGTAGCAATTCTCCTAACCGTGCTTCTTTCTCCAGCAATGCATGTACGTATTCCCCTCTATGTGCCCACCAAACCAGCCGGGACCACCCTCATGGCTCTTCACAACCCCTTTGCTCAGTGTTTGTGACTTCTGCATGCACTTCTCCACCCCCACAGCACACAAATTATTGTAAACAGCAACTTCTGTTAAATAACTCTTGAAGTAGTAATCCATTCTAGTTAATAGACAAAGGCGGAAGATTATGACTTAATTTTTGCTTCTAAGGACAACTCTTTTACATACAACTGTATTTGTACTCATACAACTGTACAACTTCTCTTCTTTGAGTATCAGGGTTTATTTTTTTCCTCGAAAGCCTGGCCAACACAAAATGAAATTTCCTTCTCTGTTTACAATGTGCTTGATCGTATCAAGGGGACTTTGTTCCAAGGAAGTCGATATAGTTTTATTTTTTTACAAGCTGGCAGTGTGCTTGCAGTATTAGCATCTAGCAGCCTTTCTTGCTAATATGTCTTTGGTCAGTAGCATTTGCATTACATTTTTAAAAAACATTTTGAAGCAAGCCCCTGATTTTCCTGAACCTGATCCCTGGCACGCGTTTCTGATAGTTGGCAATCTATTGTGTGGGCAGCTGCAGAGGCAGGGATGCTTCCTACCAGATCCTAGTGTAAAAGGTTCTTCTTTTAGGTGGGGAAAATCTTTAGGCTAGATTTTGCTCTGTGGAGCATGCAAACAGTTTCCAAAGCAACCAGAAGAGACGTACAGGCAGATCCATGACTGTTTCTAAATTACATCTGATCTTGTGCCACCACTGAAATGCTTGGCTTCACCCTCTTCAAATACATGGGAAAACTCCTTGAGGTTTCAGTAAGAGCTAGATTAAACACTTGAATAAACATTGGGAATAGCTTGCCACTTTCAGTGTAGACATATCTCTTGATTTCAGTGGCAGGTTTTGGATTAAGATACTTCTTGAGATAAAGGTATCAGAATTGAGAACTTTGTACTGGGCTGACTTGGCTGCCTTAAGCTGTGACTATTCAGTTTTAAGCAACGGGGATGTGGCTGTCAGTTCTGAATGACATAAGTACAGATCAAATACTGTTTCAAAGGGACAGGTAATAGTCCAGCTGCCAGAGCTGTACCTTCTGGATCAGGCCACCACCAGTATCAGTGCTGACTATGCAGAGCAGGGCCCTTCTGATGCCACAGTTTTGCTCAGTTTTATTAACATCAAAGGAGAATTTGGTTTCGTCACCTCCAGAGACCAATACACAGCTCAGGAAGTGAAGCTTCCTTTATGTTATGTTGGAAAGACTTTGGGAAAATATTTTGGCTGGGATGTTCAGGGGCACTATGTGATATTCAACACTATTTCCAACTTGCTGAAAATGAAGTTCCTGATTCCATAGGCTGTATTGAAAATGAATCCCATCTTGTATCAAACCCTAGGGCAGGATAAAGGCATAGGTATCCTCTGACTTGGAAAGATGGTGCACAAAATTGGCTTTAAGTCATATTACTGCATGGGCCTGTCTTAAGAAAACACCTTTTAATGAAAAAAACCCTCTTCCTCAGAAGCAGACATTATGAAAACATTGAATTTCCAACCATACCTTCAAAAGAAATGACAATGGTCTCTCAAGAGGACAGGGACTGACTTCAAGAGTATTTGGGCTAACGTTTGCCCAAAGGAACTATAAAAAAAATTATAATAGTTCAATAAATAAATCAGATAATCAGATAAAGTTTTCTCTGATAAATCAGAGAAAACTTTGAAATTGCTCTAATTTATGGAAGTACGGAACGGACTTATAGTAAGTCCTATTTGTAAAAAAGTAAAATATATAAAGTAATATTACTCCTTCCCTCATAACCTTTGAAGGCTTTAAAGAGTAGGTTTTTTTTCATCCTTTTGGTCACTCTTACAAGCAGAGCCAATGGAGTTAGAGCTGGTATGGGCAAAAGGAGTTCCATGGGTGGCAGAACTTAGACCATGGGCCTGAATAGCAGAAGTTGTTTTGGCAAAGGAACTATTTTGACAGTATGACTTGCATCTATATGAAGAGCTACTCTCTTTTTAGAAAAAAATAATTTATCTGGTTTCTCTTCACTGACTTCAGTTGAGTTTTTTGAGCTGAGATTGAGCTACGCATGATCTCCATCACTGTAAGTTAGAGAACCTTCAGAAGTAGTAACAGATCTGTTATTCTCTTGCAAGGTTTGGAAGAGCTGCTGTAGTGGGCTGGTCTTACCTGGAGTCTTTTCTTTAGTGGTGGCAAACAAGCACAGAGTGAATCATCTGTTATAGATCCTTGTGGCATCTTCCAGTTGGCAGGTCAAGGGATTACTGAGACACAGGTTGCATCTTAATAATCATCAAAGGTGTTATTTCCTGTGAATTTTCCACCTGAATTCTTTTGGGAAAAATGGAGTGTTTACAGAGTTTTCCAGTGTCACATAGGAAGGTGGTGACAGAGAGTCTAATTGAAGCCATATATTATTTCTCCCTGACTGCTCTGATTCATGTGAACATGATCAGTAGCCCTGGAGTGATGCCTTTGGTTTTGATTTCAAACTGTGCATCTTACTGCTGCAAAAATAAATTTACCTTTTTTTTTAATTTCCTGGTCACAAGTCAGTGTCCGAATTAATGCTTATACTCAAAAAGGTGTCCTTGCTTCCTGTAGTACTAAATTTATCGGGCACATATTCTGTTTCCACTGGTTCCCGTATGTGTGTAAGGCAGCAGGTGCAGAGTAAGAGCAGTGACAAAATGGTTAAAACAATGTCTTAAAACCAGAAAAATTCTAAAAGACCTTACTGCTTAGTTTAAACTTAAGTAAGTATTTAAAAGTGAGCACTGTGGCTGGTAGGAGAAAAAATGGCAAAAAGAAAAAGAAACAATAGGATTAGTTATTGAAAAAACAACCAAATCATTAAAATACAAGGCTAACTGTATAAAAGAAATGATGTGTTAGGCCTTGGAGTTAAATGGGTCATTTCCTGATTCATTAAAACCTTCCTTCCTCAAGAATAACTGGCAATTGCAAAGTTCTGCCCTAGAGGGATGTTCAGGTAATAAAGGAGAAAGGATCCAGAGGCAAGTGAAGAACAGAGTTACAAGCAAGTCTTCCAAAGCTACTTTGCTTGTTTACACACTCAAAAAGGAGGTTGATTGCTTTGCATTCACAGCTCTGCACACATAGAAAGTAATGTATCAGGCAATATCTAGGACTGTGTACAGTTTAGAAAGTAGTTAGGCTAAATTTAATAGCCAAAAAAATATTTTATTGGTCCCTAGAAGGGATTAAAATAAGAGCATCACGATGGTGCATTCTATCTTAAGGGTTTAAAGGGATGGCATCGCGCTGCTCTTTGCTGGTTCTGTATGACTGAGGTTAAATATCTACTTTAAAAACATTTATTGCTCTTATACAGCCCTTCTCATTGTGTCAGTTGATCTCGGAACATTTAGCCAAGTAGATTATTACTGCTTTTCCACATGTGCCTACTGAAGAAGCTGAGGAGTAATAAGTGTAGGTCCATGCAGCTAATGCAGATACAAGAATACAAGGGGCTACAATCCACGTGGGTATAACAGTAGAGAGAGTTATAGTTTACAACACTTAACCACCATTAAGGCGTCTTATTATAGACAAAAATTAGGTCTTTCATCAGCAAAAGCAACACTGCTTACCAATAATTATTCCATGGTTTTGGGTTGGGGTAATCCGTACTTTTTCCTTGTAGTGTCTAGATTGTTAAAAAGGATTTAGGCAGCTAAAGTTGAAGTAAAACTAGTGAGATATTATTGTTTAAAAGTAGATAAAATCTTGGCCTAAATTCTGTCCTGAGGCATTAGAAGTCAACTTCTGGTCTTAAGTAGCCCTCTTGGACCACACGGATTAATAACGTCAGCTTTTAGACTTTCGTTGTCCTGTTTTCTGTTCAGTTTAAACTTTCGACTTCTGCCAATGTTCGTAAGAGCCCTCCTGGAAATGCTGAAAGCAGTGACGCTCATAGACTTTTGCAGGGGCCTGACCTCCCTGCCTTTGGCGGGCTTTTGCTCAGCCTTACGAATATTTGCAGAAAACATACTGCACTAGTCACCAGCTCCAAGGAGAGACATCATGCTGATTTTCTCAAGGTTCCTGGTTTCTCCAGTGTGTCAGAAAACAAACCTTGAGGCCTCTTGTGTGAGCAATCATTGTGTGTATGGAATGCGAAACATTTCTTATTTGTGAAGGCAAGCTCAGTTGCATTGTACTGTACAAACACACACACACACAAACACCATGTGGAAATAATAAAAGTGTTTATGATGGAGATCTTTGTTTCCTTCATTATTTTAGGATTTTGTCTGGACTTGAAACAATTGTTAAGAGCACTAGCTTCAATCTTTCATTACTAACATGCTCATAATACTGACTTCACCTAATAAGGCAGCTGTACTCCTCAACTTATATTCAATTATTTTTACAGATACCAGTTGTTCATACACAAATATGCAAGATTTAGGAAGCTGAACAGCCAAACTGAGATTAAGTAGTGCTCTTGAGTATCCTTCGGTTCTTTTCAGCGTTGACTGTTGTATTCAAATTTTGTTTCAAACTAATTCATATACTTGAATTTATTAGTGGGGAAGTTTTCTGGTTTGTAAACTTCTTACTCATACACAATCTTCCAGTTTTGAAACTTAGGTTCAAATTTAGTGTAGCTGCAAAGGTGTATTTGTAATGTCCTGCTGGTGGCTCAGCTCCTCTATGCCTGGTGTGTGGGTGGTTGCACAAGATCCCCTCAGCTGCATGAAAAATGGCTCTTTCTGATGCTGAGAAAAAGTATTTTCCTGCATGTTTTGCCTATTTGAACACAGAGACTGACTAATATGTTTAACTAAAACTTATTTTCCAAAAAAATCTCACTACATCTCTTTCAACTGGATTTTAAAATTCCTTTGTGAAACACCTGCCTCTAAAATGTAGTGTTCTACATTGGGTTGACATTTAATTTGTACTGAAATGAACTTTTTGTCTTCCATTTTATTTGTTGCCTCAAATTAAAAAAATATAAATATCCGTGTTTCTATTTCAGGTTAACTCAAAATTGTAAGTTGTTAGTGAATGAAAAGAATCAGTTACTTGCCCAGCAACAATAATTGCCTAGTCGTTAAAGTGCTTCAATAACATTATGAGTGTGGAGGCCTTCACAAAGTGCCCAGGGTTTCTATGGTGAAAGACCTACTGATTTTTTCCAGCTAATGGAGATTTTTCACTAGCACAGATGAGAACAATGTAGGCTTTTAGATATGAAATCATTCTTGGTCTATGCACAGTGTAGCAGCATCCTTCTGTTACCGGCCCAAACTCACCTGGACACTGGAATATGGGAACAGCAGAGACCTGATCTTGGTTTTCCTACAGGAATGTATGCAAAATTGATGGGACATTGGAAACACAATCAGTGTAAAAAATACCATGAGTGACGCATGGGATGTGTAAATTGGATGTATACCTTCTATAACGCTAATATATAATACCCACATATAATCTCTACCTTTTGTACTTGGAAAGCCTTTGAGAGCCAGAAGATGCTGAGTGCTCTTAACGGAACACTTCTTTCCATCCACACACTAAGAATCCATAAAGCAAACTCCATACAAGGACTGGGGAGAAGGATGAAGCCCGTTTTTAGGATGGGTTTATTTTTATCTTTTTTGGAAGAGTTTATCATCCTATTTTTTATATCTCTCACCAATGAAATCTCAGAATGACTGAAATAGCACAGTGTGTTGGAGTGAATTCTTCCCCTGGAGACTGATTTTGTTTTATTATTGCTGAAGAGAGCAGGAATTTATTAAGTCTAGAAAAGTGGAGGAATTGGAACTTTCCTGCCAAGGTAGACGAATTCCCAAGCTGCTCCAGTCTCACTCCTGAGAAGCTCTTTTACTGACTTTCCCGTGTAGGGGAGAGGCACTATTTTATTCATATTGTCAGCCGACAAATAAAACAACCAAATTCAGAATGAGGGGAGGAGAGGGAAAATTTGCTCAAAAATATATTTAAAGACATGAGCTTTCCTGTAGAGGAGTTTGTTTGGTGAGAAATGGATCTCTTGCTACAGGCTCCAATTTAAACTGGCTGACCTAGAAGGAAGAAAGTGCCTGGGAAAGAAGCAAAAGCAAATAAATAAAAAGGAAAAAGTAAATAAAAAATAAGACTTGTCTTTCCCACTTTTCAAAACGATGTGGGTACAATGGGACTTTTCTGTCCTACCTCTTAGGGAGCCAACAGCTTTGTGTTTGAGCATTCCACATAGCAAAGGATACAATTGGAATCTATTACGCAGTGGAGAATCTATTACTGGCTGATGCATACTAATGATCAAAAAGTTAATTAAGTCAGACAGTGAGTTTTGACCGCTGGTTTAGAGAATGGAAATGTCTAAGGTTTGGTGGCCCTCGGTCATATGGTTGCTGTCTAGCTAGGTTTCTAGTTTCACTCACAACTGTGGCTCCATGCTCCACTTCTACTTCTTGCTCTCCAGATTCCCATTACCCGTGTGTTTGTCCTTATCCTCTTTCTTTTCCTTCCTTGCCCACTGCCCCCTCCATGAATGTCTGATCACTCCAGTTCTTACACTTGTCTCCCACATTTCCTGTTGAACATGCAGCTGCAGTGGTGGTGATGATGGTTATGAGGAAGGCAGAGCAAGATAAGCCAAGGCTGAGTGAAATATCCCCTCTTCGTAACATAGAGGATTGGAGAATTTGTTTGGCTGCTAAAATAGGATGGTCTTGACCTTGAAACAAACCAGAAGTTTCTTCTAGATTTGAAATACCTCAGAGTAAAGAAATTTCTTCTTTCTTCGCCATCTGGATCTTCTGTTTTGTCAAAAACACTTAAGAGACTATTCAATCCATTATAAGATCCCATGAATTTCAAAGTTCTGTGTCTGTCAGAGCCGTTGGACACTGGTGATGCTTTGCACTGCAGTCAAGAGGTCAGCAGGTGTTAGCATAGCTGCACTGGCTTTAAATTGCCTTCCTTGGATGTGGTGACAGGGGAGTTGAGATTAGGGGAGAGATTCACTGGAAGCTGCAAAGCTTTTTGGCTAAATATCGCTAACCCATGCATAGAGAGCCACACTGACATAGACACCTCTGAACAAGCTGGATCAGGGATGTCTGTCTGATATGCAGTCATGCCTTTGAGTTGCAGTGATCTGCAGAGTTCACAGAGTCAACATATGAATAGAACGGCTGATTAGCATCCTACCCACTGGGCCACCTCATTTCCGTCTGTGCAACGAAGAAAGAACTACTGAGGCGGTAACAAATATGTAGATGTGGAAATAACAGCAATAGGAAGGGAATAGGAGTTCTGCACTTCTTCAGAGACTAAATTTTCAGCCAGGAGGAGGCAGTTAATACACTGAAAGCTTGTAGAAATTAGGAACTCCCTTCTTTTATCTGAAGTTAAGTCGCACAGTTTTGCTTGTCTGGATGAGCAGGAGTGAGAGATCATGAACAGGGGATGGATGTAGTCACAACTGGCCTTGCTGTGATTTCAGGAAATGCAGCTAGGCTAGTAGTAATGTTAATCTCTAAGGCAGAGGGAACTGAGGGGAGAAGAAGAGTGCCCAGACTTGCTTTCCCTCTGGGTTCCTGTTACACCAGCCCTGCAGGGTATCGCCTCTTCAGAAGACTGACCTCTAAGAGTACATTCAAGCACAGAGAAAATTTTCCCTCTAGTCCTTATCATGCGTGCAGGTTTTGTAGGGGGGAAAGCACGGCTGTAAGTTTTCACTGCCCTGCTCTTCATTAGGTAGCTTTGGTTCTCTGCCCGGTGGATATAACTGTTCCATATAAAAGCCAATTACAGAAACAAAAGGGAGCTGATATCAATTATTGCTTGGGGTTTCAGTGGTCCTTCACCTCCCTACGACTATATGTATTAGTGGCTAATATATCAAAGTTGCTTGGAGGCTAGGCAACCTTCTACTAGAATAATACATGAAGCAATGTTCAGAAAGGTGGTTCAGGAATATATACATATCCTACCTTGTGATTGAGATGGGAAATAAAATGGCAACATCTGCTTTGCTCCAGAATTTTTTCCTATACTCTGCAGCCCCAAGCCAGAATTGCTCTTTTTCCTTCCAAAAGTGATGTAAGATAAAAGACAGGAGATAAAAAACCACATTCTCACTCTCTTATTAATACAAATACTTGAAAATGTCCAGAAGAGTGACTAGAAGTCAAATTAACTTGAAGACAAAAAAGACTTGACAAGTATTTGCAATAAGATTCAAACGCCCATAGAACACTTCTTTTCCAGGGAGAGACTGATGTCACCCAACAGAAACCAAAACCTCATCCCAGGAGGTTTCCTCCTTTATGAAGGGTGGTGCAGGGGGGAGGAAGGGTTTCCAGCCAGCAGTAAGGATGCACATGCAAGGATCTGTGCTCCAGCAGATCACCAATCTTAGATGGGATGCGATGGCAAAATAGTGATGAGTGCTTGTCATGGAAACTGTTAATTGTTAACAAAGGCTTTTAACTTTTCAGCTCTTGCAAAATGATCCAAGCAATATTTTTGTTTATTGCTGGGAGGAGCCTTTGTAAGAGGCTGCTCTAGTTCTTAATTCATTTTTAGAAGGAGTGTGCTTTAAGATAGATATCACTAAAGTAGAGATGGGACCAAGCTGGAGTTTCATATCTTCCCTACTCCCTGAATAAAGGGTGGTTTTGTTTTAGCATGTCTACCCAGATTTGAACTTGTTTAGAACCCACAATGGATTTATTCAAATAATAATAATAAAAAGAAAAACATCCAGGGGCCTCTTTTTGCTTGGTTTTTGGATGCTGTCCAAAATGGCAGAGCTCTTGCAAGACCAGACTGCCTCCAAATGAAGTTACAAGCTTTCCACTGTTGGGGCTGCATATTGGCTCAGTTGTTCACGGGATGCTTGTGCTGACAGACCCAAACCTTAGTCTGGCTCCAGCCTCAGACCTGAACCTCTGAATTTTAACCTAATAATATTCCAGACAGAAACGGGTATATTATGGTTTTGGCCCATTTTTAACATTTTAAAATCCTGCTTCATTTTCAGTGTAATGATGCCATAGGCCTTCATTTAGCGAAGACGTTTAGAAACATGTCTTAGCTGCATGAATTCAGAAGGACTTTCAAGTAGACCCTTATATTCAGGTTTTGGTATTTGTATTTTCTGATCTGTTTGCTTGATGAAACACTTGTGAAAAATAGCGTATGAAGATGACAGACAGAAAATGATACCTTGCATTTGTTCTTGGCTAGAGGTAATAAGGGAGCACACAGGACCTTTGCTATGATTTCACAGTAAACGCCAGAAATTAATTTTGGTTTGTGTGTGGGCGTGCGTCTTTCTCTGCCCTTCCCTCTTGCCCCATTATTCTTCTTCCTTCCAGTTCTGCAAAAGGAAGTATCAAGATGAGCATTTCTGCAGTGGCTGTTCAGACTTGCCCCAAATGTGTGTGACGGTGCTTTCCTACCCATGCAGCCATGGGGGCATCGGTCCCCTGTGTGTCCCAGAGCCCCCCCCGTGCCTCTGTGCCCTAACCCCATCCTTCTCTCCCTCTTTGCCAGGTTGCCCACCCTTCTGTCCGGCTCTCAGATCCCGCAGGCAGGGAGGAGAGGTTGGCCAGCCTGGCTTCACCAAAGAGGAGGGCAAGCCCCAGCCCAGAAACTGCTCCCAGCTCTCGGGATGAGGCTGCCTGCTGCGGCACAGGCACCAGGACAGCAGCTTCCCTGTCAACCTAAGCATCCTTCGCCTGCAAGGTGAACGTATACATGTCTTCCTTAGCTGTACATTAACACTCCTTTCTCGTGCCTACCTTCCTTTTCCTTTCTGCATATAGGACCTAGCACAAAGGAGGCAAAATCCACGTTATTAAAGAATTAATATAATTATTATGCATGGAGAAAACTGCTTTCTGATGGCAATTAACTAGGCAGTTTATTGCCCATGAGCAGAAGCACTTTTCCTTATAGACAAGATACGTCTTGGATAAATAACACATTTTTATAAGTTGCATTTATTTGTATTCCATATTCCTAAAACTCCTGACAGAAACCCTGTAATTTCAGGAATTAGTCCAGACACATAATAAAACCTAGTCCTTCTGTGGTTGATTTATGGGCAAAAAACAAAGCCATTGGCAGAAGAGATTTGGATATGTACACAAAGTTATTCACTTAGCATTGCTTTGCTCTTTCATTAATAGTTTGTGTGTGGTATTTTGTTATACGTAACATTTCTTTTCCTACATCTGGGAGTACATGACATCAGAATGATTTTGCTGGTAAAATCAGACATAGCTGTGGTATTAGGAATTATTCTAGACATAGTTAAGTCTTGTTGTAGTTGTACTTGCTGCAATACACAGCTGGGACTGCTACATGCCACAGAGGGTGAACAAGAACAGCTTTTCCTTAAAATGAGTGTGGAGAGACTCCCATAGGAAATGTTTTTGTTTTGTTTTTTGAAATCTGTGTGTGGCATAGGAAAGGAATGGGTGGAAGAATGATAACAAGAGAGAGCATGTCTGTGAGAGAGATAAGATTGAAAAAGGGCTGGTAAGCAAAAGTGCTCAAAGTTGAACCCGTGTTTGCAAAATTCTGCAGGCTTTAGAAAAGCTGATGCTCATTTAGTTGTATAACTGGTACTGAGGTCCTGGAAAATCCAGTCCTCGAAATTAGCAAGATAAGAAACTCAGTTTTAAAAATCCTTTACTAAGGATTCTTCTTTCTCCGTGTTAAAAGCTATGAAAACAAACACAGTGTTGCTGGGCACAGGTTTTGGGAGCTTGTTTCCTTTTTATAAAGAAACAAATTCTGACTCTGCTTTTCTAGTGATTTATACATGAGCCCCATCTCGTGTGTTCCCTCCAAAACATCTCGCTGGCTGTGACAGCAAAGGAGTTCAAATGCCCTGCCTGGAAAAATCCTCCTTTCCATTAACAATCCAGAGAAAACCGTAATGAGTGACAATGACTGGGTGAAGTACCAACTGGCTTTTGAAGTACGCTATATAAATACATATGTGTGCATGTTTTTATATAGGCATGCACTAAATATATATACGTATGCTTTGTGACTGAATAACATCCACCCTTTGGCTCTGCTTTCTATGATTAACCTCTATTAGCATTGCAATTATAAATACCTGGTAAATGTCTGCCTTTGATCTAACCCGCCTGTCACTCAATAGTCTTTTAACCTCCAGATTTCCTCTCTCTTTCTTGACATTTGTCATTGTCTTCCTTCTGAATGCCTTCCTTGCTGTTCTCAAAAGCTGGCCAAAAAGCACTAGGAGGGTAGACTGCAGTATCAAGTACCACGCTTGAGGCTCAGAGGCAGCTGCCATGTTCTAAAAGGTCTCTTTATTCTTTGCAGCCACAGCTTTGCAATTGCCCGAATAACAAATATACACTTCTCCCCCTCTTTATCTTTCATGGAAAAAAAATCCCCCAGAATAACAATAAGTTCTTCCCTCTTTCCAGCCTAGCCCAGTGTACATTAATACACCTTGTAATTGCTTGTCTCTATCGGTTTTAGTCCTTTGCCCTTTTTTGCTCCTTCTTTTTGTACTTCAGCTTCATCACTGATCCTATTCACTCTATTCCCAGTGCTGAAATCTAAGTCCCAAATGCCAGCAAGAAATACTCGGCCATTCATGACAAATTGAATGGCTCAATTTAAAGGGGAAGATAGCACCTCATCTACTGTTACTATTCACTACAATAGTCTCCATCACTCGTTCACTGGAGAAAGCAGCATGTCCTGGGTTCAAGTAGAGACTATGCTGATGATCTGTGGCTTGAAAGGGCTAGAAGGAGCATTGCATAGGACAGGGAGTCACCTTTCTGCCTTTGAAGGTTTTTATGTATTCACATCAATACAATGGTCAACACTACTAAGAGCCCAGGAATGCTGTTCAGTTCACCCCCGCCCTGGCAAGATCCCAACCTGCTTGCAGCAACATGCCAAAAAATCAGTCGAGAAGGCTAAAATAGGGCCAGATCCTCAGCTGGTAGAGATGTGCTGTCAGTGTAAACACTTCTGCCCTAGGATCAATGAAGATTCAGGACAAAAAGCAAACTTCAGCGTTTTAGCAATTGCTCCACCAAGGACAGCCTCGTTAGATGTAAGTACACGTTCTGCTGACTTCCTGGTGGCTGCTGGTGTCCCTCCCTTTGGAGACTGGCCTACACAAAGAAGCCACGCACAGGGTAAGACCCACCAATGATGCATCATTGGCACATGGGGTGCCAAGGCTTCCTAGGCTGATCAAAACTTCTTTGTCAGAGGTTACTGTTGTCAGAAAATGAGTTTTCAACTGAATACAGATGTTCCCAGGAAAAAATCTGTGCTCTTTTCTTTTTTTTAGGTTTTTCATGAGGTAACTGAAAATCTCAAAAAGTTTTATCTGAAAACTAAAAAAAAATCCATATATTGATAGATTTTGTCCACAGGGATCTGATTTTGGGTTTTCTCCACTGAAAATGTTCTTCTGGCAGAATTTAGCTGAATATTTTCCAGTCAATGAAAACGATATTCCATTTTTTTCTTAACAAAAGTTAAAGCATGACAGTTTTTTTCCATGTGTCACTCGCACAGCTGCACAACCCAAACAGTTGTAATACAGGATTTGGTTTTGTTTTTCCCTGTTAACTACCTGAAGCATGGTGTACCATAAATCCCCATTTCCCTGCATTTTGTCAGCAATGTGACTACGTGGAAAGAAAGTGGGGACAGAGTGGAGATAAAATTATATTGGTTACAAATAGCAATGCAGCACACTGATTTCCTGAACTGCAAATAGTTGCAAGAACTATTCAGATTTGATGTTGTTTTGTGGTGGTATTATTCTCATTGGAGAAGGTTATGTCTTGGTGGGGTAAATTCCAGCCTTTCTCCAGAACCATCTGTCCGCAGCTCTCCAGCTCAGATATGTGTTGTTCTACTGAGGAATAGTAGGAAGAATTGAAATCAGTTCCAGATCATATCCCTGTTTTCCAGGTGATAGTGTCTCTCCAGGTCTTCTGGTAGATCTTGGATAGTCAGAAGAGGGTTTTTTTTGGCTACCTGCTATTTTCCTTGCTTTTCCCAAAAGAGGAGCAGATTATTAGAAGCCACATTTGCCTACCGACTACCTGACTGTAGTTCCCACTCAAATGCAGTCTGGTTATTGCAAGGTGCAATGAAGCAGGGTGGAAATAAATGCTAATGCAGACCAGGGCTCACCAGCAGGCTGTCCCAACTAAAGTCTAGCTCCCAGAGGTGCAGAGCTTGAGTCAGCTGAGTCAGGACAGTCTGACCAGAGAGGGTTGGAGAGCTTCTGCTGTAGTGCATAGTGCTCTGAGATGCTGCAGCAGAAACTCATTTTATGAAGTTTGTTTTGGGTTTTTTTTAATGCTGTTTACATCACTCTCCAGACTTCACAAGGCCCCAGCTTTCAGTTCTTGCCTTTCTGAATGAGAAAATTTGTTTTAAAAAGGCTTTGAAGTATAGTCCATGATCTTATGTAGCTTTCTAACTCCATGCTGAATCATCAGGGAATCCTGGAGAAGACTGACAGTCAACGGACCAGTAGTAGGAGGAAAGTCTGTTTTCCCTGGAGATTTCTTGTAGGTTTTGGCTTCTGCTGAGTTAAACACAGCATGGAAATAATCTTTTTCAAGGTACTTTACTATGTTCAGCCAAAATCAGGAAATGATACTTTGCAGGAAAAATGCATAAACATATATTAACTAAACTTTTTTAAAGATTCAGGAATTTGGCTTTTGGATTTTGACCAGCTTGTGTTGTCTTTAGACCAATCTTATCCTCTGCATCTCAGCACAGTTATGTGTAACTCAGAATGTCATCAGAAGTGTCAGCAAGAGATGGATGGGTCTGTATAGACCTCACCACTGTAAACCTTAATTTTTTATTAAAAATCAGATCCAAGTGAGAAATCATAAAATTATAGCATGCCCTTCAAGAATGCTGCTTTCTTGTTAATTTTTCATGTTTTCAAGCTTTTGGGGTAGATAGACACTGGTCACATTTGACAGCATTCTTTTACCATTGTGAGGGCTGGAAATGTATTTATTTATTGCAATCATAGCTAAGATTTTAAAATAATCTTGTATCTCTGTTTAGTCGTAATAAACTCCTGAGATAAAATGCCATTAATATATTAGCAACTAAAATGAGGTTTAACATTTTAATTTTTGCTTATTGCAAACCCACCACTTTTTCTTGAAAACTTCCATTTCTCTGCTCTTAGTTCAGAACGGAGATTAAATTAATTTAACTACCTTGAAGATAGCTAACTTGCTATTCCCGTCTAAAAAATGGAGACTGCAAGCCAAAACATTTATACTGAATTACAGAAGACGTTCCTCCACACTAAGCCTTGTTTAATGTTGCAGCTCTGTGAAAAATGGGAGGAGAGCAGCTGCCTTTTGAAGGAGATGACCAAATTTCTTTTGATCTGTTTTTAAGAGTGCAGAACTTGGTCTGAAGGCCATCCTCAGGCATCGCAAACATGACCAACAAAATACTGCTTCAAAGGGTGTAGAAGATAGAATTATAGCCTTACTTCATCTCTGTATACACTGAGTTATGCAGGAATGGTTTGCTAAAACTCACTTTATGCCATCTTTAAATTAAAAATACAAAGAAAGGATTATTTGGCAAGCTAATTGAGGAATTTTCTTGCGGTCAGTTCCTGTGTTTTCTGTGCTTTTCTTTAGCTCTTTTTGAACTTTAGACAGAGTATTATAGATTCTTGAATACAGAGCCTGGAACGACTCTCTTAATCTGCAGGGTTGGTTTCAAGGCCTCCTCAAAACACCCAACCCAGCTATTGCACTGGACCTATTAATGTGTGGTGGACATGATGCCTGTCTTTTAGGATACCCAGCTTGATGGATAAAGTCCGACCACTGGAGGTTCCAAAGCATCCCTGATAATCTGTTCTAATTCGGTCATATACAGGGCTGTTAATATCCAGCTAAACTGGCTATTCCAGCATTAAGTTGCATTATCTTTGTACCTAAATAAAGTTGTTGATACTACAGTGCTGCTAAGCTACCAAGAGTTACCCCTTCACAGACAAGAAAGTCACTGTACCTGAAAGATTCCACTAATTTGAATATTGAAGGCCAATCCAAAAATAAAAGCATTAGGAAGAATTTCCATGATTTATAGTGCAACTTGTCTTGCAACCCCATAGTTGAAGTTATAGCATTCTTCACATGCCACAGGCAGCTTTATCTCATAGCATCATGAGATCATTTTTCATAGAAATATTTGCATATTGTCTTCAGAAGTGGTCTGAACATGGATTGTAACAGCTGCATTGGCAATTTCAGTTTCAGAAAATTCTGGTATTTCTCACCTGCAAAATCTTCCCTGTTACTGTTGCCATCCTGTTCATCACAGCTAACTCCTAATCTGTAGCATTCATTAGGCCTCCAGGAGCTGCAGCAAACTGCTGTAACACACCGTGCCTTTTGTGGGGCAAAAACTAGGGCCTCAGCCGGTGTCTACTGCATTAGAAACAATTAGAAAAGCTTTAACTGAAGTCAATAGAGTTACCTAAACTTACTGCTTTTGAAAACCCAGCACAGACTGAGCAGCACTTACAGTTAACAGGGCTCGACTGCTGATTATGACTCATGTGCAGACTGGGAAAATAGGGAATTTTTGAACAATATCCCTTTTTGTGTTGCAAGCAGGTCAAATGCTGTCCCATTTTTACGATCCAACAGGGAGATGGAGTTTAGGAACACACAAAAGCCCTGGAAAAAGAGTTACTGTTGAGGTCACATTTTCATACCCACATTATTGAACTATACCTTTGAAAGACAAAAGAGCAGGCGATGTCCCAACATGCAGTTGTTGCTTAATGATTGTGTTGTCGGTCTGGAGAGGGCGGAGTGGTAGGTTGCTTAACAGTTTTACATTTTCCCATGGTATAATACTGATGATATGGTTAGCTGTAATTAAAGGGTTATATAAATAAGCCATTGGGAAACAAATTAATTTATTTCCTTGGTGGGGCTACTTATGTAATTTGGGGCTTACACGTTCGTCTGCTTTCCCTTTGAAGCACTCAGCCCCCCCAGACCTGGTCCTCCTCTCTCAATTGTTTTAAAATAATTTCAAAACACGTCAAAGGAATGCAGATGTTAAATGTGCTGCAGCCTGAACTTCCTTGAAGCAGCACTGCCCTTAATGAGAAAAAGCTGCAGAGCAGAGTGAGACCTGGCTTGTAAAACAGTTTTATGGGATGTTCATTACTTTATCAGAAAAGGCCTTCGAACGGGCAGAGTGGAGTAGCACATCACCCGGGGGAGCTGTGGGTGCCAGCAGGCCACTTCCACTTGACAGCAGCACCCACCCGCTGCCCCCCGCCCTTGCAGGGAGTGGAAGAATCGGTCACCTGGATCTCATTTGGGGCAATTTTATGGATTTTGGTGATGCCCAACCTTTTTGTGTTTACTAAGGAACTGGCCCAGTCTTGGGGATAGCAAATGGAAGGATAGGCTGGTTCCTACCCCGATCAGAGAAATTTCCCTTTTCCGAGGAAATAACATGTCATTAGAAGTCCAACTTAAAAAACAAGGTATAATAATAAATTTTCTTCTTATGCCTGTGTTTCTTTTATGAGCTTGTAAGTAACATCATTAAGTGACTTGCTGTTCTTTGAGCAAATGTTTGTTTAATCGCTTAATTTTTTTCTGCAGTCTTCCCTAGAAATGTAAAGCCTTAGGCATTAGAAATTTTAAAATAAATTCCTAAAGTTTAATTTTGCATAGAAAGCTGTAGTACAGAAAGCAAACAGTTTCCATGAATGCTATTTGTACTAACAGCTATACTAATTTCCTGTAATAGACACCATTTTGGCTTCACAAGAAAAAAAGAAAAGAAAAAAAAAGGAGGAAAAAGTAGTATTTAAATGTCTTGACATAAAGATCATGGCTATACTTCAGACAACTCTTCCGAGCCCCAGCTGTGAGATTCAAACAAGCTCCACCAACTGAAGTACACTGGTAATATTTCTGGTGTTGAATGAAAAGATATAAAGCATTAAATTAGTTACAGAACACGCTTTCATACCTTTCCTCCTCTGACATACGCACCTTGTTATAAAAGATCTCAATCCTATCCTCTTGGACTTGCCATTGTGGAAGACCCTACTGGCAGAAGGGGAAAGGCAGTGCTGGTTTCTCTTCGGTTTAGATTTTAAGATTTCTAGTCTCAGGATAATTCCAAGTCCCAGTTGGCTACAGTAATTTCCTTTTAAGCTTTTGCCTAATGTAATGCAGTAACTTCACAGCATGTGCCTTAGGAATGAACACCAACCAAAACTGCTGATCATGTTTATCTTACACTACAGGGAAGCCACTGATCAAAGCAATGTATATTTTAATCAAAACTCTTCCCAAAGTGGCAGCTTCCACTGCCAGCACGCTGCCAGTGTGCCTCTGCTAACACTGCAGAAAGAATAAAGAAAAACAGTCCTCCCAATTAGGAGCAGTCTGGAGGCAAATTTGAAGCCATCCAGCAAAGCTTCACATCTCTGGGTATCAAGGTGAAGTCTACGATAAAGTTGGGCTGGGGGCCAGACTGTGTTTGTCTCTCTCTGGTGGATTTTGAAGGGAGTGAAACTGGATGCTTCCTCATAGGATGTCTGTCATTTTAGCATTTTGAAGATTAATGGCTTTGATTTTCAAATCCTGATCACAGACTGCAAAGAAGAGGAGGAAATTATTGTGCATTGATAAGACCATATTGGGTTGGGATCTTCTGTGGGGGTTTGGTTAGTTGTTGTGAGAGCTTCCTCTTGTTTGGAGTCAGCGTTGGATTCGGCACTGTGTATGCAGAATAAGAGACACAAAGGTTCAGTCCCTGATTCTCCTATGACTTTGTAGTGTAGCCAGGGACACAACTTTTGGTGGCTAAGCCAGCCATTGTACAGAAATCGCCTTGACCAACTGTTCTTAATAAAGAAGTTTTTGGCCAATTCAGCCAGCTCACTCCTCAGCTGAGCATAAATCACCCTGTTGTCCCCCTGACTGGGTTTCCAAAAGGCATCACAGGAATATGCAGAAAATAGAGTGTCAGTACTGGAGTAACAAGCTTTTAGGCATTCGAGGGGCTAGGATCAGGACTTATGAGATCAGAAATGGTAGTTTCCTATAAAAATCACATGTAAATTTGGACAAATTGCTTAAACTCGCAGTCCTTGATGCTCAAAATTACCTGAACATCTGCATTAAGCCATTTATCTTAAAGAAACTTAACTTTAATCACACTTAACTTCAATCATACTCTTGTGTCCCAATTATGCTAATAGCACTCAAGTATGTACTTGAGTGTTTTGCTGACTGATGTTCTTCTGAATCGCAACTGCAATTCCGTGTCTCCCATTTCCAGGGATGTTGTACTTCCCCTGGAGGAGGAGAGCAACCTAACGTGGCTGAGTAGCAGCTACAGGATTGTTTACATTTGTTAAACCTTGTTCGATGTTTTCAAGAAACCAGCCTTCTCCTGACATCTAAAGGCCCTTTTCTTCCTCTTATTTTCTTTTGTTTGTTTGTTGTTTGGGGTTTTTTTTAAGGTTATGTACAGAAAATTATTTTTAAGTAAGCCACTAAGTTTTTTTTCCCTATAAAAACCTCTTATGATTGGGCAATGGATTGTGGATCTTCAGCTGAAAAACTAAAGTGTTGTTTAAGTTACTGCTGCAAGAAAAAAAATACCCTGTCTTGAAATACTAATCTTATACTCTTTATTTGCATTCTTGAAACTTAAAATGACTTTACTGTTTTTATTGAAAAATCTGGAAGATAAAACTCCTCTTTGTCTAAGACCTTATGGGTCAGGTTTCAGCACACGCTGAATCTTACTGCTGACTTTTGAACCTCTGAAGATGCTGCTGTGCTTGGACTCTACACGTCTCTCCTCTTATAAGAAAAGTAGCATTGTAAGTCATATGTACGATGTGTTTTTCTATTCATCGTTGAGAATCTGCTCGCAAAGGAAGGGCCAAAAGTATTTTGAGCAGGGTTCTATTAGTTTACATAGCTGATTAAAATGTGAGGCGCTGTTTCTTTGTTGAAATAGTATCCGCTCTCCATCACAACAGCCCGTCTAAGCCGTAGGGCAGATCATTCTTTTGGCAGCCATATTGTTAAAACTGAGCCTCACACTGAGGTGAGAAAATAAACTGAAGACCCTTTGAGGAAATTTTTGAAGACTGTATGTAAACTCAATATCTTTATTATTTCTTGCTACAGCTGACTGGGTCTCCAGTTTTATATGTCTATTGAAACAACCGTACTAGCGAGTTGTCTTCTGCCGATTCCTTGCTATTGCACACCAGGAGCCTGCTGGGACAGTGAGTGGCAGCATGGACTCTTTTGGCAATTCCCAATGAAATTGGAAATTTTGATCTTCTGACCTTTGAAAGGGGATGGTTTTTAAATTCACAGCAAATACTGCACACCTATTAGCCATGGCCAGATGTGACAGTGACACAGATGAGCCGCTGCCTTCCTAGGAGGTAATTATCACGTGCATCTGGTTGTGCAGGCAGCAAGCGACGTGAAAAGATGCACCCTCAGGAAATATTAGCCTTGCAAGATGGGTTATTGTTCATCAGCACTAAGCAAGATGTCTCTCTGTGGAGTGCAGGTAGGATGAAACTGAATCAAGGCAAGAAGAAAAGCAGCCAGTTATTCAAGTTGTCTCAAAGAGCTCCTTTAAATGCACAGCACACGGAGGAACAAATGAGTACTGGTTACAATGAAGTCTTTTGCTTTCTGTAGTGCTTGGCATTCCTTAGTGTGCATTGATGGCTTTGAATTGTTGTCCTCCATTGTAGCATCAAAGAGTAAATAGGCTGAATGTTGCCAGATTTGGTCATTTGAACATCATACTTTTTAGCCTGTCTGTCTCCCTCTCTTACCCAGATAATGTTTTGCTTTCAGGTGCTGCAGCAACACAAGTTTGCCAGCTAATGATGCTTGCTATAGATTCACATCAGTCTCAGCAAGACCTGCATGGAGTCAGCTCTGCACCAGTGGTGATCACCAGATTTTCATGACCTTGGGCAAGTGAGAGGTGGACTCTGCACAGGGAGATCTGCAGAACAAGCAAATGCTGCCCTGATGTGCCATAGAAGAGAAGAGCCCAGCTCCTCGTGAATGTTATTACAGTGGAGAACCTGGTAGAAGTTATCATACCTTGTAGATGACATTTTCCTGTGGCAAGCTCAGGTAAAAGACTAGGAACCAAGTCTTCAGACGTGTCCAGTGGTTCTGGACGCTGTAATATTTTTAAGTCTATTTGCCAGATGTAGTGAGCCACACAAAGCTGAATACGCTCTTATCTCTTTGAATATATTACAGGTCATTTCTCTTTGTTTCCTTGAATCTTCCATGAGTTCCAGCCTGACGGCACTGGTTTTGTGCTAAGGAGTGCCTAGAAAATATAGATGCACCAAGTAAGTGTGAAACATTTCTTATTTCTTACATAAAGGGTATGTCCAAGCGACAGTTTTTAAGTATATATTCTGTTTTTCCTTGTCCTATGTTTCCAGGACAATCCCACACCAACTAAAACATTGATTTATTTAAAATGCAGCTAATGAGCTTTCTTTGTTCTCTGTCTCATGCTGGAAAATCCCACCTGATCCCTAATTAACAAATTGATTTATTAAAAGTATAACTAATGACCTCCCTTTGTCCTTTTCTTCCAGCTGCAGAATCCCACCTGATCCCAGATTATCACATTGATTTATTTAAAATTAAAATATATGCATTGCATAGTTTCTTTATCATGCTTCTCAGTAAATGCCTCAGCCACATGTTCCAAGTTGAGTGCTGAGGCTCTGATTTTACTACTCAGAGATCAGGTACTGTAAGAAAAAATGGTTGTTTAAAATGGCACGTTGTACCCCTAGTTGTTCACGTGTTTGAGTGTTTCTGCTACTAAGGTCAATATGAAGTCACTGGTAGTAAGTTAGAGGATCAGCTTCGCAGATTCCCTTCCAACAACAAATCACTTGGGCGCTTACTTGTCTTCAAATCCTTGGGTGAGCCCACTGGTGTGGGTGGATCTCTGTAAGTCACAGTCCGTAAGTCCCTAAGTTTTTCTAGCTAATGGGGTTTGCTGCAAAGCATTGCCCGTGTCCAGTGGTGTTACTGCCTCAGGCAGAACAGGCAGCTGGGAACAGGGAGAGCAGAGAAGGACTTTCATGCCAGGGCTGATTCACCATGGGCTCAATCTCTTGTAAACAGCTTGTGGCAGGTCTAGCACAGTTTGGAAGTGTGTGTGTGTGCAACAAGAGCTCACAAATACCATTCATCAACAAGATCTGACCTTGGACTTGCACTGATATGAATATATCTGCAGGCAACACGAGGCCATTACATCCTGGTATGTAAACATCGAGGTATCCTTGGCCCTCTTCCCTGCGGTGTTCTGCAAAAACAAACAGGGGGTCACTCGCTGTAGGCAATGCCTTCAGAGAGAGGAATGGAAAAATAATGAGCTCTTTTAGATGAAGCAAGACAGAAAGACATGGTCTCTGGCAATAGACAAGTGGTCACAGGTTACATTAATTTCTTGCATCAAAAAGAATGGCAGAGATATATCCTGATTTTGTGCCCCAGCCAGACAACCTCCTTGTAGTACAGTACAAGTAGCAGGGCCCCATCCCCTGCTGGTAGCCCCTCCAACACACATCTCCTTTGCCCTCTGAGCTGTCCTTTCAGATTTACTATTTCTCTGGGCAATAGAAAAGAAAATCAGTCTGAATTCAAAAGAAAAGAAAGTACCCAGGGGCTACTTATTCCATTCCTTCCTCTCACAGACCCTGTTCCCAAGACTGACAGGCCTCCCTTGTAAGAACTGGTAATCCTCCAAGCTCTTGAAGTTCCTTCTGATTAGCATGGTGTAGGTCCAGCACACCGGTGCTATGCAAAGCAGTCAGGCTCAAAAAGGGACCTGAACAAGACCCAGCACCTCTGCAAATGAAAAGTTTGAAGAATTGTCTGAGTTAAAAGACCAGTGTCAGCCTGCCTTGCAGGAAAGGTCTCAAACTTTGGCATGTAGGCCCATGTTAAAGTTCTCCAAAGTGCTCTGGTATTCTGTGAGGAGAGGAGGGTTGGTGGTCTCTCTAGGGCAGCAATAGTCTGCATTTGTCTCCCAGTTCCTAACTCAGGTTTTCAGAACAAAGCTATAGAATGTCTGGCTCCATGACTTCATTGAATGGTAAGCCCTTTATTTCACTTGGCTAACATCTACTCTGGCCACCATCCTAAAAGTGAGATTTCTTAGCTAATGCTATCAACTTTCTACATGTCTCCCTTCCAGTCTCCTAGAGCCTCATAGGCTTATTTCTTTAACGTTTGTAGCTGTACTCCTGTATGCAGTTGTGTCTCTGTACAAAAATACAGATACATGCATCAGGCAAAAATGCTGCGGATTAAATATAAATTAATTAAATGAAAAAAAGGAGCTGAAGTAGCTTATTTTCACCTTATCTGCCATATTGATTAACACATTTTGGAGCAGATAAGACACCTCATTTTAATTCCAAGTGTGCAGAAGAGTGGTATCTAGCTGCTTAGCCTTTGAAATGTGTTTTCCCTACTCCCTCCCTGAAAACAATACACACACATCATAGATCAGATAGGAGAGAAAAGGGAAGTTCCTCTTTTCTTATGGGGAATTTAGACAGCTGAATTCTCATCACATTTGTCTTACGACATAGGGTTTCGCCTCCATCTGCCTGCATGCACTCTGCAAGGCTCCCAGCTAGCCCTTCTGGCAGGCAGCTTTTTCAATGGAAAAAAATGGTGAAACTAAGTGCTGCCTTTTGCATGTAAGAACCCCGTGGTGAGCCAACTCAGAGGCCCCGGAGACACGGATCCGCAGCTTCCTCGCCCCAGGGGTTCAAACCCACATCTCATACCAGGCTGTGGGCTAGGCTAGGACGGGTGTTTTCCCCAGCTCCATCATGAGCTGTGCCATTGTGCTGAAAGAGATGAATAGAGCCGAAAGGGGAAAGTAATCATGGGTGATGAGGGATGGTGTCTGGGAAAGGAGGTGCAGGAGACACTTTGTTTTGGTTTCTTCTCTCAGACTATTTCCATATTTTGTCTGAAGATGATTATGTTTGAAATTCGTAATCACTTTCTGGAGAGGGGACCTTTCCTCTCCAGGCAGCTAGAGTCATTCCTGGATTCCCTTCCCCTCTCTGTGAGACCCGCTTCCTTCCTGTACAGCCCAAAAAACTCAGGAAGAAGATCCCAGGTTCCGCCAACTGAGGCTACTTGTGTGTAGCCAACAAGGACCCTCTTGGATGCTTGAATTTTCACCCCAACCTCTTCCGCTGGGTGTGGAATACTTGTCTGTCATCATGGCTAACAAAGAATAAGTTACTGATAATTAAAATTCCCCCAAAAGCATGAAAGAGACTGTTTCTATAAAAATCTGTTTCATCAATTGTGCCCCCTTAACTTCCATCACTGTATTCATCTCACAGAAATAAATTACACAGAAAATGTTGAAGGAAATGCATGACTGCCGAGCCAGTCACTCCAGGTATTATCTTATTAATCTTAATTGACGTTTCCTTGTTTGTCTCTCTTATTTTTCCTTGCTGCAGCTTTGCATAGCCCTTTTTCTAACTTTCAGGTGATAAGTCCAGAGAAAGGCACTGTTTATTATCTAATGAACCATATCTTAGTGGAAGATTGCTTTGAGGGTATTTGATACTATAATATCAAAGAGAAAGTGTGCAAAGGAAACCGTAAGTAATAACCAGTAGCTTTAAAGTAATGAAACCTTGAATTTCTTTTTACCTTTGTTTCTAGCAACTCAGCTCCAAGAATGTGTTGTCTTTATCAGATGTTAGTTCTTTAAGACCAACCTCTGTTTTCAGCAATGGTCAGTATCTGATGCACAGCAGGAAAGTGTATCCCTGCCCTATTGGCAGTAGGTATCTAGGTGATACTGTAAATCTCAGCAGTGACAAAAGACAACTTCCTTCTCACCGCAGTGGGTTACAGCTGAAAGCTGTTTCTTTTTCTCTTTCTGCCTAGCCCTACAGTTAGACGATGCTTTGAGATAAACTTTTCTACATGAAAAACTGCTTATAAAACTGATTTTAATATATTTTATGGTTTTATATAAAAAGTGGAAATAAAATCTTCAATTAGAATTAATTTTATTTAGAAATTGTATCTTGGTAGCTGAAATGGTACCGAATCTCTACCCAGATTTTCACAACAAACTTTTACAGTTTAAATAAGGTACATATTTCAGTTTTTCTTTCAGTTTCTTTCGCCTTAGAAATCAAAGAAAAACTTTTTTCAACTAGTTTATTTAGGCCCAACAGTACTGTCACAATGATGTCGAAAATAGACAATTACATTCTCAGTCCTCAAGGCTTACTCACTGTGAGACAGATACACTTCAACTCCAGAAATTAAAATTGCCCAAAAGCCTGGAGATATTTGGAAGAGGGAGTTCACCTATGCTGAACCAATCCTTTATGTTACCACATCGGCAGTGATGAAAGCATGTAGGCAAAGCTTTGCTTAGCAAATTACTGTGTCATATAGCTTACCTTTTTTGGTTCCACCACGTTTAAGCAAGCAGCATTTTCTTCTTGCCTTTGGAAGATCCAAAAAGAAAGGCTCTTTATTCCACTATTAATACTTTCTTTAAGCTCCTTATTTTTGGAATATGAAGGACGTTCTCCTGTGTAGTCATTTAACATTGTTCCAAACAGCTGCACCTGAATACCATGGGTGAAAATAAGTTTCACACACCTACTGGAAACAGGGATAAGGAAATGCCATTTGCACAGGTATAACAAGTAATTTGTGCTTCTTCAAAGCTTGCAAAAATGCTTGCTTGTTTTTATGAACTGACTATAGTTAGAAACAGGTGTGTCAAAGCTGAAAAAGCTACCTTTGGGAAACAAACCACAAGATTTACTTGGTAACAGTTTACTTGGATGGTTAACCTTTGTGATCTCTGTTCAAGGCTTGCCTTCAAGGTCAGCTTTCTCTTTCACGTGTACTTCTTCTACTGCGTAGGTATCTGCATGAGCTCTATCTATCTGGTATCTGAATGCTTAACTATATTTTTAGGAAGTGTGCTCATTTTCCAAGAGGGGAAACAGACCACAGGAGTCTAGATACCTTGCCCATGGTTGGTCAGGAGATCAGTGGTGGAAACAAGAGTTGAACTATTTTACTGAACTTAATTTCTAGTAAAGTAGCCTTCTGTAATGTCAAGGTAATAGAAGAGAGAAATCTCTGCTACTGCATGATTGAGAGATGTTGGGAAATTATGGAAAAACAGTAAATATGCATGCAGAAGCCTTTATTTTCTGTGTTCAGGTCCATCAGGACTGCAGACACACTAAATGCCTATATTTACATTGCTCCTTTGGAATAATTGTTATTTCATAGGCATAATTATTTGTCTTCTCATAGGCCTAATGTCAATAAAGTAGTTCAAGATCCTCACGTACAAATTATTTTTGGTCAAAGTATAATGAATAAGCTTCTCTGGTACAAAGGATGGTAGGTTTTATTAAATTGCCTGGACAAACTGGTCTGTCATCACCAGTATACTAAATAGGCGTGCATCCCAGCTTGTTCCCAAAGCTACCTTTTGTTTTTCCATCTTGGATTTCTCTGGAAAAGGAATTGAATGCAGAGGAATAATTCTCAAGCCAACGCCTTCCTGGTGGCATCTTCTTTAAAGAACCAATAAAACTACTCGGCCCTCTTGCAGATGGTTCAGATTTGTGAGGGAAAGCTTTGGACCTACTCATTCATGAGCCTTGACATTGGGATCCCCCCACCTTAGGAAGCAAAGAAACTTTCTTCCCCAGCAAACTTTATAACTGAACCCAAGAAAGCTAAGCAGTGTCTTCTATGGGAGGGTAAAGACCCTTTTAACAGGGTGTATTGAGGCCTCCCCAGTTACTCAAGAGCAAGCAAATCATATCTCTCTCCAGACAACCACAGGGACATTTTCTGGTGGTAGATGTGCTCTGACACTGCTTACCAGCAAGAAAAAATGTGACAGATCTGGCAAAGAACTGCTCTGGTACACTTATCTTTGAGGAATGTCAAAGAGCAAGTAGGGAACTTGTGCTCTATCAGCAGAAAAAGACATTTCTTCATAATCAGAGGGTAGAAACCAGTTCCGTTCTCTTCTCGTGTTTTGAGCAGAACTTTGACAAAGGAGTGAATTTGCCCCAGAGCAGTTAAAACAAAACCAAAAACCCAAGAGGTCTACTCCACAGGCATTTTCCTGGCATTCTCTAACATGCAGATGACTGATAATATCACCATAACAGCTGTTATCTCAAATGTCTGCCTCTGGGCAAATTAAAAGTAAAGCAAAGACAAAATACTTGAAGAGATGAATATAGAAGGCATTTGCCAGTCATTTACTGGCCCTGGATTGCCTGCTGTCAGGGGTAAAATGAAGCGTGTTTGCTTTATAAGAAAATTACAGAGCTGTCATCTTTGCAGCTCATATACGTAGAGCGACATCATTGCCAGGACTGAAGGCAAAGGGATTGTTTTTTTAACCAGAGTCTGAAACATCCTTTCTCAAGAATATGCTTGAGCCTTGCTGCCATGGAGCAGCAAGAACAGGGCTGCCCCCAGGTGGGGACCAAGCTGGGATCCAAAGGGGACCCCCATGCAAACACTTATAAGCACAGCTATTGCAGACACGGCAAGTCGATAAAGTAGGTCCAGGGTCCACCCTAGGGGTCCACCCAGGAGCAGCAGGAGATGGGCCTGGCTCTAAGTTCAGGTAGGCTCCAGTCATCGTCTCTGGACTCTGGGCTGTGCTCCTTTGATGGAAAAGTTCTCAGCTGGGAGATGCTGCATGCACAGATTCCTCCCAACCAGCTCCCACGGCGGTATGCTGGTTTTATAGTGGGAGCCACATAGCTAGGTGGTGTAGCCTACGGTGCCAAAATGTATGTGCCTTGGCATCAGGTGTAGAACTGAGCTAATATACATGTGCAGTTTAAATGTTGGATATCTTGGAGGGCAGGTAGAGAAACTTGGGTCTACACAGATCTGTGCTAGTAAGGACTGGTCATTTTTCTGATGATCTGGGGGAAGTCTCATTCATCTGAGAGGGGGCAACAGGCTTCTCCCATGATGTGGCAGCTTGTGGAGATGGGTTTTTCACTTCAATTAGGTAACATCAAGCCTGCACCTGTTTTCTGGAGCCACAGGTCTTTGAAGTGTCCAGTCTCTGAAATGTGTAAAAGATCATTCAAAGAAAGTTTTCTGGACCAGACTGAAGTCAAAGGCACTGAGTGCTTTTCTCAGAGCTGTCAATGAGGGAATTAAAATGCAACTAGCAATAACGAAGCTATTAGAGACAGGGTGAGAGAATAAGGGCTATTACTTTCAGTGTCCTAATAACATACTGACCTCCACAAGAGAAAACTTATACATGTGTTTGTAGGAGGTTCCGATTCTGGACCATACCATAACTCAGTAAAACTCTGCCTTTATAGAAAATAACTCCCTACTGGATTGTTATCCATTTAAATTGTGTCCACATGTAACGACCGTGGCTTTTGCATACTTCTGACAACTCTGGAAGCAGAATTACCACAGAAATCTGCAGTATTTTAGTGGGAAGGGGGTACTATTAACCATAAAGCTGATATTGAAAATCCATCTGTGTTTTCCTATTTGAGTGCAGTAGGCTGAAGCAGGCCAAGAAAGCCACATGGGCTCCAGGAAGAGAAGTACCAGGGGAAGAAGAAGAGAAGGTCATCTTGGTTTTGTTGGAGAAGAAAAATGAAAGCTTTACAGGTGTTGAGGGAATAGGAGCTTCACCATTTCACTGGTGTCAGATAACTGTCTGTAACCGGGATGTTTATTTTAATATCCAAACTTTCAGCATTATAGAATGCTAACTATGGGATAAAAGATGTCCAAGAAAGGCTATGAATTGTCAAGATTTAAGATTAAATTCAAGAAGCAGCAGTATAGATAAGACAATGTAGAAGAAGTTAGCAAATCCTGGTTCTGCTCCTGCCTCTGCCTGGGGTTTTGAAAATGTCACTTTTCTTCTTTGTATATGTGTTTCTCAAGCCTTTAGCACGTGTTTCACATTTGGAGCAGATCTTCCCCACTAAGGGTGCAGCTCCATGGGCGTTTTCATAGGCTCACAGAATGAGTACATTCAGATCAGGAGCACGCTTTGGAAGTGAACCTCCCGTCACGTCCGGTGCCTGGTGCACAGGCAGAGCAGGGCAGAGCCCGGGCACCTCTGTGGGGACAGGGAGAGGACAAGGTGGAGCTGGAGAAGCTGAGTAATCATAGCCAGGTGACACGCCAGCCACGCTTTTAAATGTCTTTTGTGTCACTGGAGCCTTTTCAAGGACGGAAAGGGACCAATTTGTTCTGAAATGTTAATTAAGGGACCGGCCCTGGGAGCTGCCTGCTGAGCAGCACCTCATCTCAGTCCTTCCCGTGACTGGTCCCTTGGGATTCGTCGGGAAGGAGCACTTCAGTGAAAGGTGCTTCCAGGAATGACATTTTCCAAGACAAAGCTCTTTCTCTGCTCCAAGAGTTAAAATTCTTCATTGTAATTCCTGGAAAGTGATCCAGTCTAAAAAATCCTGGCAGTTCTTACAGGGGTAAGAAAACAATCATGGTGGAGGTTGTGTAAAACAAACAAAACACTTGGAAAAGCTTTAAATTCAGGAGTATGAAATTCTGGACATTACCAGCATTTTGTAAAAATGCCCTGACATGGTTTCTTGCAAAAGCGTTTGTGAAACTTTGGGTAAACTTAGGCTGTTTGAGTCTTTTGGTTGGAAATAATACAAAACTCTGTGGTTTCATCTGCCAAAATTAAGGAGACAATTGTACTGCATTCCTTGTAAGTGTTAGGAATTGCACTTTACTAAGTAAAGCACAAGTGAGATTTAAGTAGACCTAGAAAAAATTCTACTCACTGGTTTTTATGACTTTTGAAATATATACAAATTCAGCGTGCTTGTCTGCTATATTCTTGTAGTGACTTCAGGTAAATATTGGAACTGATGTGTCTGCAACCTGAATGAATAGAGAATTTTAAAACATATATTGCTGAATATTATGGGAAGTACATACTATAGTTTTGCTCAAACTCTAGCCTTCCTGCTATTTACACTGGGACCCTTGCATAATATTGGAAGTGCTAACTAGTTGTGTCTCTCAAAATTACAAGCAAGATGCTGTTCCAGGTTAAGGTAATTTGGGAACAAAGCTATTGGTGTAATTCATTGTACCATATATAAAACTGTAATGGGGAGAGTAAAAGCTTTCCTCTCATCATCTTCTGTATTTCTATAGTACACAGCCCCTGTAAAGAGCTGTGAGGGCTTGCACAACTCGTAATATATTGATCAAAAATCTCCGCTGGCCTAAGGAAACACGGATCCGCTGCAGTCCACACATCTGTGCCAGTTCATGCTACATTTTCTCTGAAATGAAACAATCAGCACAAGAAAGGAGAAGTTGCCCTGAAAAGTTTCTTCTCTTCAGAAATAACAGTATTCACTAATCAACAGCAGCTAATTCCCTTTTTGCTTACCCCCAAACCCTTCTCCTTACTGTCTCTGTGAGACTATAAATTGATCTTTGTAACATGTCCAGAAGATTAAAAATAATCCAGGCTCTCACAGAAAATAGGAACACATTGCTTGTTCCAGAATTGAGGGGTCCTCGGGGAGGTGCTGCTTTCAAGTTACACCAAGATAACTTTAACTGTGAATGTCACACCAGTCTTAACTGTGCTGTGTCTAGGAGATGATTCCTTGGGAATCAGTTTCCTAAAGTTTCATAAATATTGTCGAAGAGAGTTTTTAAAAGAGAATAGAAGTAGACTAAGCAATAAAGGCCTTTCTTTGCATTTAAATATTCCTGGTAACTCACTGGGTGGAATGAATAGAGGCCACATCAACTGTAGAAGCAGAAATTTTGTTTAATATCAGTTTTGCATGCCATAGTATAACTTTTCCGCAGGCTCCAAGCAGGACCTGTAAATATCATGTAACGTTTCATGTGCCAGAATATTAATGCCGACTGGATTTTCAGGTCTGATGTTTATTTTTGTCTTTTCAGATAGGACAGATCAATGTACATCAAGTGGTTTACAGATGTACCAGTAACTGTTAGCCAAACCACAGTGCTTTAGGATTCAAACAGCATAGAAGAGTCGACCCGCCGAGTCTCACAGCATCTGCCAGCTTCCTCAGGTGAGCTTCACGGTACAGCCTTGCTGGCCAACAAACGGGCACTTACTGAGCACAAAGGAGCTGCCCTTGGCACCTGAGACGTTCAGACTGCCCTTGGGGGTACCATGAGTCAGGATCACACTGTTCAGCTCATGAAAGTTTGTGCAAAGTCCCTGAAGTCGGTTGCCTTCTGGGGAAAGAAGGGGTGACATGATTGCAAAGACCTTGTTGAGTCAATCAGAGGTTCTTCACACCTCTTGTTGCAGCAGCTTTTTGGAGTCTGAATAGCTTGTGGCTGTCTTTGAACCCAGTTTCTGTCCACACCTAAGAGCAGGAGATAGTGATCACCAATCTTTTACTAAAATACGCAAGAATTTGAAGCGCTACTTCTGGGTTAAAGAAAAAGAGTTGATTTTATTAAGAAAGTATACTCTACCTCTCCTCTAAAAACTGTTTCCAAAAATGTACACTAATCCAGCTAGCACAATCATCCATTTGCACAGCGAGCCCTTAGACACTATTTTCCTTCTTCCAGATGACTTTTGCAGCCCACCTGGGAAATAAATTACTGGGCAGTGCTAGAGTTAGTAAATCTACATACACTCATAAAAGTTCAAACCAAAGTGTGATCATCAAGTACTTACAGGTCAGTAATCACACCCTTAATTTTCAGAAATAATTTAGAAGAAATGGTATTATCTGGAGAAAAAGGTCCTTCCTTATCCTTTCCAAATTTCCCTGTATAAGCTGGTAATAAGTATAAAAATTAGGACCTGGCTGAATGCTTGCTGAAGCCAATGGAAAGTCTTTACTTAATCCCAGGGCGCTTTGATGGGAGCCCTTCAGACCTTTCAAGAACAGCACCTATGTCATAAGCACTTTATAAGGTCCCAGTTATATTGCCCCGTTTTGTGGGACATAGCTGCAGCCTTGAAATTAAAAATATACTTAAATACTTTGCAAAATAAGGATGCACGTTAGAGCCAAGTATAGGCATAAGATGTGTGTCAAACAGGGCCTTAATATTTAGCAGACCGTGCTGTTTGCTGCTCACAGATCTCTTGCCATTTAAGCTGCGGGTATTGGTTTGATTTTTGGAAAAAGGGTCTTCCAGCACATTCTTCATAAAATGATATCTTAGAACACTAGCTAGAAGTACTATGACAAACTCTTTCAAAATTAGGCTTTTATAGAAAGTGATAATAGTTGTGTAGTTCTCCCAGTTTGCTATCAGGTCATGCTGAGGTTGCACTGGTTCCGAGAGTTGTGACAACGAAGAAAAGCATAAAGTCACAACAACAAAGGAAGGCATAAAGCTGCAGTCTGCTCCTGAGGGCTTTTCTTTACACCATTTTTTTTCCCTTTGCAGTTGAAGAGTCTGAGCATGTTTCAGGGGTCCCGTGCTCCCAGTGCACATCATCTGCAGCAGCCAGAGGCAGCCGAAACAGTCTCATAGGTTGGCTTTCAAACAGGGCTTTTCTCACAGCGCGATCCACCGCCTTTCCAGCAAATCACAGGTGTTCTCCACATGGCGTGAGCAGGTGAGAGCACGACTTTGCCAAACCGTGATGAAGTTTGGTAGCTGAAATGCAAAATCCAAGTTTGGCCTGAGATCTGAATCTGGCACTCTGCTTTATCCTCTGCTCCGAGCCAAATCAAACTGCAGCACGTCATGAAAACCAAACACCGCTGCGCTCTGGATCGCGTAAGATCTGGATCCAGCTACAAACTGCGATGAGGAAGCTCCTCTCTCTGCGTGTTACAGCGGTGCCGATGTGCAACATATTCCCACACTAGCTAGGGGTGGGAGCGCTCCGAGAGAAATTCAAACACCTGATAGTCTGCACCTAAAACTCTATAGAGAAGAAGCTAAAATGCAGAGAAAGCATCGGGGGTGCAATGAAATTGATGCTCCATGTAGCTTAAAAAAACAAAACAAAACAAAACAAAAACAGGAAAGAAACACACAAGCAAGATTTATGGGTGGTTCAAGTTCTGAGGCAAAGCACCCCTTCTGTCTTTTTGGCTCCTAAAGTCACTTATTATTAGTTTAAGAGCTGCCAAGCAGACAGAGTAATTCATTCAGCCTACCTGTGCTTTTTTTGAGGGGGAAAAAAACCAGAAGGATGTGTGCCATATTCTTCAGGAAGTGTTCCTCACTGTGGAGTCAGCTCTGCTGAAGCCTCATGAGCTCTCACAGGACATCTGTGGCATGCCAGCCCGCCCAGGTGACCCTGCTGCCCAGGCCATCCCGCTCTTGCCTTCTCTCTTGTGCTTTTGTTTTGTTTTGTTTTGTTTTATTAGGGAAGGATTTGAATTTTTCTTCTACTGTGTTTGGCACTTCTGGTAGATCCTTTGACATAGAAAAAGGCTCATCTTTCAAATGCCTGTGGCACTCTCCGTGAAAGGTGATTTTCAAAAAGCCATTTTATTTTACTTCCTGGCAGTGATATCAAAGGAACAATCAGTGCCTGATTTAGAGCCAACAATTTATTTCCATTATAATAAACAGAAAACAATGGCATGCTGCCTTATTAGTTATTCACTTTCCAAGTCAACAAACTTGGAGGGCTGGGATGAGATCTAACCAGAGATATGCTTTGATGTTTTCAGTTTGGAGAATTGGTCTCCTAGCCAAAATGCTGAGCAATGCCAGTGCTGGGGGAAGAAGGAAGGGAAGGAGGGGCAGAGGAAAGGGAGAGATTCACGGAAAGCCCAGGGCAGGGGGTAGCTACTGGAAGAGCTGGGTATTTTGTGGCACGGTGGTGGTTGGTTCTAAGAAGACATTGGAGTGGTGATTGATTACCTGGAAGTCTCACATCAGATGTAACACATGCGCAAAGAGCAGCAGCTGGATTGATTTTGGTGTTGTTACTTTGATTTATACCCATTGAGGATCTAGTTCAATGCATGCTCAAGATCTGCTACTGTACTTCAGAGGAACCACTTTGGTGGTGTGTTGTAGTGTGTGTTGCAGAAGCTGATGAATCCAAACCAAACCAGATGTGCACAGCAGCTTTTCTCCCAGGAGCAAGCTGTTGGTCTTCTAGTGCTGTTGTATAAATACTGCTTTGTAAGGAATGCTGCTGAGCAAAATGAGTTTCAGTATTTGTCATTGTACTTTGTTTTTTTAAGCACTGATTTCACATATGTATAACATTGCAGGAGAGGAAACTCCTCAGCAGAAACAGGACAGTTAAAGTGCTTTGAAGTATTTTGTTCCATATGCCTAATGGGACAGAGGAGCTATGGAAAACTGTCTCACAACAAGGTCTTGCAGGTGGGTATAAACATTAAAGGTAAATATCTGTAATATAAAAAATTGTGATAAACTTATTTCTTGGCATCATGATGCCAACCAACAGTGAAAAAGTCAAGGACTCCCCATTGCCTGAACGCATTTCACCAACATTCCTAGAACAAAGTGTCTCTATTATTTAATAGAGCAGAAAGCCTGGATTTGGTGCAAAGCAATTGATCATTTCTTGTTTATAAATCTCATCTGTCATGGACAAACCACACCAACCCTTTTGGGTTCTTTTTTGATAAATATACAAGCACATGAAAACCATATTTTTTCTCACAGAAGTGATGCTTTAAACTGCCCCAGTGGTTTGTTACAGTAACCAAATTAATAGAGACAAAAGTAAGTGAAGTAGATTGTTTGCCTGAGCATTGTAGGGAGATATATACCTGCTGCCTACCTATAGATTTTTGTTTTAAGGGAATTTCTGTAGGGATTTTTTAAAAAGCTGAGAAAATTGGAAACTTTTCCAAAGCCAAAAGAAAACTTGCCATTTTTAGGAGGAGCAGGGCAAGCTGCAACCTGTTCTAGAAAAGGTATTGCACGGTGATCATAAACCATTACCTTTGAGGTAACCAAATACAGCGCAGAAAAACCAAAAATACCTGTTAGGAAGAAATGTCTCATCTGAGCAAAGGTGATTAGTAATAGTTTTATGTGTTATTCTCAAACTGCCTTTAAATAGCCAAGCCATAGTCATCATGGAGGAGAGAATCTGAAGCAGGCGATATTGCACAAAAGATCACCTAGAACTTCATTGGGCCACAAGAATGTACATGATGATAACGATTTTCAGAGAGCAAAGTCTGGATCCAAGCCTCAGAGAATTTCTTGTACTGGCACTTTTTATTTAAAAATATCCACTTGTAATGACCGTCAGTGACAGTCTGTCTCTCGCACAGCTCAGTTTTCAGTGCAGAATGGCACTTTCAAATCCTGCTTGAGCAGTTTCCTCTCCTTTGAACCCTCTTTCTTATTACCAGATGCTCAGTCACAGTCTGGCCCTCATTCTTCCAGTGCTCCCATAAATGAAAGCAAATTTCCACCAAAAGCTACCTTGGGGGCATAAGGAAATTAGGGAAAGAATAGACCTGGAGTCCTCTCATGTAGCTAAAAGGCCTCCAGTCAGACACTGCAGCCAACTTCTCTTTCCTGTGCTCTGTTACAACATGATCAGCCTTTTTCCTAGCCTAGAAATTCTGGCTTCTTGCTTTATTCCAGACGATCTCCCTTCAGTAGAGGCATGATAACTAGCCTTGATCCTCCTAACCACAGTAACCCGGGCATCCCACAAAAGGGACTGCACTTCTTGCCCTTCTGCATTTCCGTGATTGCCTTCTGGACAGTAACAGGTGATGCTGAAATTCTTTCAACAAAGATATGGGCTTATCCTCCCTCCTTTAAATGCTGGTTTTCTCTTTCCCACGCTCTTAGTTTTACCTCATCACCTCAGTCTTTCTGCTGGCCCCCATTCATTTCTTAAGCTAAAAGTCTGTATGTTTGTAGCCACGAAGTCCCAGAGCGCAACGTGTTCCAGCACGTAGTGATTTCAGGTTGGCGATGGCTGAGACCGGTCTGGATGCTGCCTCCCCTCTTGTTAAATGAGGCTGGGCATCAAACAGTAAACAGTTACAGTGAGGAAGCTGCAGCTGAAGCTATCACATGGCATAAAAGGGGAAAATACCTACCCAAATTAATTCCAAGAAAGAATAAGGCTGGCGTTTCACAGGGCAGTAGGAACCATCTGTGACATATTTGTTTTTTTATTTGTCCTTGCCCTGAGTTCAGTAAATATTCTTATTAATGTATGGAGTGCAAAGGTCTTCACTGAGTGCCTTGTTTCTAAAATCTTGCAAAACAGATGAAGGCAGACAAGGGGGGAAGGCATGGAGGGCCAGACAGCAAAGCTTTTGGGTGAGGTCCTCAGAGTCACACAGAGGATCTGCTGAGGAAATAAATAGGGACTGAGAACAGGTACTGTGAATCTTTAACTCCTGTACATCATTTTGATACTAACTCAAATCCTACTGCTATGAAACACCTCTGAAGGCAGTGTAACTATGTATGGGCAGATGAGAGAGACATTGCCTGTTCTTTTTTCAGTCATGTCAGATTTCCCTGAAATCTGTTTTATCTAACTGCCAGACAAAGCTCCTCAAATCTGCAGCCAGCATTATTTGGTCAGGGCATGGGGGTGAAAAGCCCGGCATTCAACAGAGATTCCTTGGAGTATCTTTAAGATCTTGGATCACATAAAACAGTCCCCTCTCATAAAAAAAAAAAAAAACACACAAACTTACCATTGTTGAGTGTTTCTTTAATAGAATCAGAAACAAATTTGTGACCTTGTGGCCCAGAGGTGGGAACACCATCTATAAACTTGCCCAGACATAGAAATGCATTCTGCCTGTCAGTAGGAGTTTGCCATTGAACATGTATATAAAAAAAAGCTGGTGTTACATTAGGCCAACATTTTTTAAATGCCACAGCTCACTTTATATGCCATAAACCTTGTTAATGTTGCTAACAAGAAAGTTAAAAACTCAAAGCTATAAAAATAGGAATGCCACTGCTAACTAAATAAATATACGTGAGAACCAAATATTCAGATACAAGTTCTGGAATGCCTTGTGTGTCCAGGGAGGGAGAAAGAAAAAAAGCAAAAACATTAACCTGAGTTGTTGCTGATGTTATAAGAGCTCCCTATAGTCGACAGAATTGTCTCCCGTCGAGCATTTGACCTAGTTTCAAATGGGGTTTGAGAATTCGACACTATAGCCTGGACAAAGTGGCCGGTCATTTCAGAAGCCAGGGGCAGGCGGGCAGCAAGGACCGTGCCAGCAAGGGTGATGCAGCCCAGGGTCCAGATGGGGCAAGAGAAGGAGGGAGGTTTCATTCTATCTGACTCAACAACAGATTGTTAATGTGGCAGCAGTGGGGAAAAATGTTTCCTTCAAAACAGGCCACCTACATATTCTGGCCCCTACTGTTGGCTCTGGATCCAAGTTAATAGACCCAGTTTGTGCCTGTTATACATAATCTGGGATGTATCATGGATCTTTTCGACATCCTGGACTCTATAGTTGTTCAGCGCCTGGATCTTCCAGGGATTTTTTTTGGTATTTACATTCTAACTGTATGTATTTTGAGTTGTTTATCAATTAACTCTATAATGTAAGAATTGGGACTTACTCCTAATGTGGGGCCTTCTGGCATCAGAGTTATGTGGGTTCACCTCTCTACTTAGCATTGGCAATTAATTTTGTGTCTTCTAGTCTTTGATTGTGAAAAGCAACTTTTCTCTTTTCCTAATTTATTACCTCCTGGAAATTATGAATGGAAGATCTCAAAAGATATGATGTTTACACAATGGACCTTTGTTTACAGATTGTGTAACGTAAAAGTATATATAGCCTATGCACGTACTTACATATATAAATCTAGAGGAGGTTATACAGTGAGGAAAAGTGGGAGAGAGTAAGAGGTGTTACTTTCACTTTCCTGTGGATGCAGGCTTTGGCTTTTTCTAAGAACATATTCTGTACAGTCCTTCTACCCCATCAGTGTCTGGAATGCAATGTATTGTCAGATAGATATGAAGCAAACTCCTGTTTACTTAAGCATTAGTTTCCTGATCCCAATCCCAAACTCTGTTTATGGAAGTCTTATGGACTGTACATCAGCTGCTAAGAGGCAAACAAGAGGCAAACCGATGGCTTAACCCCATAAACAACAAACACACCCTTCTTCCCAAAGGGATCTGTAGAAATAAGGTCAAGTTGTCAGGGCCCTGAGTGCATTAATAGTCCTTGTTTGCCCTGACCCAACCCCACCTGGGGCCACCAGCCACACCTGAGAGCCCCTACCTGCACACCTTCTCCTCATTGGTGTGGGGATGCATTTAATCTCAGGCTTGGGTAACCAGTTCTTCTAGAAGCTGCTCTGGAGGTGGATGTTTCTCTAATGCTAAAACTGGCCCTATGTGCCTGAGAGACTCTCAAACCTATTTTGAAGAGGTAGGTTACTTGCTACTTTGTCTAACCCTCGAAGGTCTCAAAAAAAATTAGTATGTAAAGCAAAAGAACCACTTCATGGGGCCCTAGAATTGGAAACTATCATTTCAAGGTATTTATTGTGCAGGGAGGTTGGTTTGCTTGCTGTCCTGGGCAAATCAAAGGCCAGAAACTGCAGATTTGTAAGGACTGAGTAGGATTCAAGCTGTTATGTACCTACAGGGCAGGTAAGGCCATCACAGAATTCCATCTTTGCTCAACTTTCTCTCCTTATCCTTAATTTAATGTTGTAAAGACGTGTAAGAGTGAGAATGCAATTGCCAGTGGTCTGTTAGACCAAGGTCACTGTGAAAGCAGCAAGACCCAGGTGCTGGGGTGCAGCCTGATGACCTGTGCTCTTGGACACCACATCTAGGAGAGCACTGAGAGTAGTGGAGCGTTGTAGAGCTGGAAGTCTGTGACTATTACCAGGTACAGAGGAGCAGCAGGTGAGGAGGATGGCATCCAAGGGCTTGTGGTGCTGATAACTCTAGGCTATTGACTCATGGCATACCGAAACAGGAAAAGCTGTTACAATAAAGACCGTTAATTAGGAAAACTAAGTGACTTGAATTGTAACAAGCCTTTTGTTGGCAAGGGGTTACAGGAGCCACAAAGCAAACTGCTTTTCTGAACCTGATGGGAGTCTTGAATGTATTTCCAGCTGGGGAAGAAGATGATCCCCCTAACCATGGTTCCCTGTAGCTACAGCCCAAAACTTATGAAAAATGTAGTCATGGTGTAGAGCAGGTTTTTGGGTATTTAATGCTTGGTGTTTGAACCTGGTGGCTACACTCTGCTTTGTCTGGAAGTTGTCGGCGTATATGGCTCTATGTTCTCTCACTAGAAATTTTGCTATAAACAAAGAAGTTTTTAGACTGGATCAGTGCTCTCCTAAAGCCGTTGGGTGAAGATTATGCAGAACCTTACAGTTCATCCCTGTTCTAAAGTTATAGATAAATAGCGGTGGTATTTAATTGGTATAAATAATAGTGGCAATCTGTTTTGCTAGGGGTCTCATAGGGATTACAGCAGCGACAAATCTGATGCATGTGGTACTCTTAAGTGGAGCAAAAGAGCTACAGGAGAAGCAGGAGGGTCACGCTGGGGATTGCTGCTTGAGTGGGAGAAAGGTTGGGGGGGGTGGTTAAGCTGAAAGACAGTTTGAGGTTTTCAAAGATCTCTTTCCTCCTTTGACATGATGAGCATTATAATTGTATTAGGAATATCTGGAAGGTATTTAGGATCAGAAACATTTGTGAGCTTTGTCATGCCCTATGTGATCCCATCAATAGCTGTAAGTGGTGTTGCTGGCAGCATTTGATGGGCAATTGTGCAGTTAATGTGGGCAGAAGAACAAGGTGCCCCAGCTGCAGGCTCCTCTGTGAGTCTGGAGAACGCTTACAGAGGAACAAGGTAATAGCTATTAAAAAACAAACTGGTTTTTTGGTTTCTCTGTGGACTACTGAACTTGAAACAATCGCTATATAAGCAAACCTTGGACAAGCTCTCTAAAGATTTTTCTTCACGCATTTCCTCACTTTTCAGTTCTGACCATCTCTGGGATAGGTAGAATCCATCAAGATCTAGGAGTTACTTCATAAAAAAGGCAAACTTTGAAGAGTGAATTTGCAGATTTCCACTAGAGTGCAAGTCAATAAGCACTCCAAGTAATACAAGTGAATTTTGAGAATATATATACATGTGTGCTTGCTGTGTGAAGGCAATTATTTCTGTGTAGGTCACTTCTTAACAATATAAAAAATGGTTACTTAAGGACAAGTTCTGAAAAGACCTCAACTTTCATCATCTTCCAGGATTTTAGTAAGATCTGAGGTAGCTCAGCAGCTTGCAGAGTAAAGGCCTTGTTGACTGTTACTTTTTTAGGTTCTCAAATATTATCGTAAGCCTTAACTGGTCTGACTTTGTGTGTGTTGTGAGTGCTTCAATTCCTGTCTGTATTCAGCAGCTAATCAAAAGGGCTTCTTTTTGCTCTACATTTATGTCCTCCCTTCCTACCCTCCACGTTCCTTTAAGAACATAGATGAATAAATCTCATGCTCAACCTTTGATTGTTGTAGCTACCTATGGGTCAGAAATGAGGAATGGTTGGATGACAGCAAAGAGTATACGGAAAGCTCTCTGCTCTCTTTAACCTAAACATAGACAAAGAGTACATTTTTAAACCTTTGTGTGTTTCTTCAACTTTACTTCCACAATGACAGAATAATTACTTAGACTGTACTGCTTCCTGTGAGGTGGGGGGAAAGAAAAGTACGCTTCTCCAAGGCTATGGTAGACCCTAAAGTGTTTCAGAAGATGGTGGTCTTTCTCCAAATAGAGATGGTGTGTGATTAACAACTAATTAATGAGTATATTGATGAATGATTGAAATTAAATCTAATCAGTTGGGGGGGCTGATATATTAGAACTATATTGTTAAGGCATGAGGAAGGTAGGTAGTCCAACTGAGAAATCTACTATTTTGTTATATTGCTAATCCAAAAAACCCCACCATTTTCTTTAGCTTTTCAGAATTTAAATAAAATTTGATACAACTATTTGGTCTACTTGAAACAATAACTTGGTTATCTACAGAACTCAATATAGTACACTCACAGGAGAAAAATCAGTGGGACTTCAGAAAAAATATTTCATTTTCAAGGGCTATTGGTTACAACTTGGTGAGAAGTTCTCTCTTCCCTCCCTCCCCATTTAATCTGAGTACTGGCTGTGATTTATTAAGCTATATTTCCAGGATAACATACTGAGATGATGATTTTGTTGGAAGACCACACTGAAAATTGCACTGAAATTGGATGCAGCATGAGAACCATCGTAATCAGGACTTCACCACTGAAGCCTAGGAACAATTTTGCGGAGGGTCATGTTGCATCTTGTCTAGGGCTTTCACAAATTAAAAATCTATTTATATATGAATTTTAGATCAAAGCACAACCTTTCTGTGCTTTGATTTAAAGCACTTGCGTTTTTCTCTTCACCTCAACCATGGACTGTGTTCAGCATTCTCATTTGAATGTATACCAGTGTTAAGTTCTGGGAAAGATGTTTTCTTTTGCAATCAGGTAAACTCTGTTAATGCTGCTAAATTTCTAACATAAGAGACTAGATAAGACATGATGATAGCAGGCTGTTGAATTGTTGTTGTTGTAAACCCTCTTGGAGGGGAACCAAGGCAGATCTGAGACCTGAAATTTCTAATGGGATGTACTTCTGTAGACTGCCTTTTCACCTAGTTTCCCTCTTTCCTTTGCCTCAAAAGTTTTCTAGTTGGGTAAGGCAGGTCCCAGTGATTCTGCATGTGTGGGTCTTTCTCTCTGTAGATCATTGCCTATTCAGATTGCAGTACTGAGGCTGAAGTGCTGATGAAAAACTTTATAATAGAGTAATGGCTGCTGTTAAATATCAAAGGAAAAAAGAAAAACTAGTGAAGGAGGAAAACACAGGAAACAAAGAATTTGGCTTTTGATTTGTATCTCAGGAACACTAAAATCACCCTGTAATTGTTCAGGTAAATAACATACCACTTCCAGAAACAGGGTGGTTTGCAAGCAAATTCAGTTATGTGGGTTTTTCTTGTGCATTGCAAGAGAGCCTGTGAAACTTCTTTGGTTATAAAGCCAAGGTACCCCCTTTCATTTGGAAATTCTGACCAGTGGCACGTTTTGTATTCTCCAGGTGTTGCAGTCTTGGGTAATTATTCCATTAATTGCTAATTTATAGGGTTCATGAGTCTGGAGATAGCAGGGGAAAGGGCAGAGTCTGTGATTGTCTCTAGATCGGTAGCCTTTTCTTGGCATTTATGTATGTAACAGCTTGGATTCTTCTCAGTCCTTGGAACTCTGCAATTCCTGGGTCCCTATTTCTTCAATACAAATAAAATGAGGGTGATCCTACATCGTCTCTGGAGAGTTTTAGAAACATTCGTCAAAATTTACAGGTATGGGCACCTTCAGCGTGGTTTATCGCCAGCAATGAATGAATTATTATTCTGGAATCTCCAGATATTGAGTCTCTTACCTTGATTCCTTCCTCTATTTGAATACTTACACCTTACCTTATTTGGTAGTAAACTCTTTCTTCTGGTTTTAATTTAGGAACCTATGCGGATTAATCACCCCTATAAACAGAGGCATCCTCTTTCAATGCCTCTTTTACTCTGAGTTCTGAGAAATACAAAGAACTTAATTTCAACGTGAGAAGTAGGCTTGGGACCAAGTTCAAGATCTGTTGGCAAACAGACAGTGAGGGAGGACAGATTTCTTCAAAGTCATCCATCAGCAGGGTCCAGTGCAGAGTTTAGCACTTAGGAAAGAAGTAATTTCTGTGTGGAGTAAGTGTGAAGTCATCCATGAGTAGAAGAATACTAGAAAAAAAATTTTAAAGTTTGAGATCATCTACTGACATGGCTTTCTTTGGGGATTTTTTGTTGGTTGTTGTTGGTTTTGTTGTTGTTTTGGTTTTGGTTGGGTATTTTTTGGTTTTGTGTTTTTTTTTGATTTATTCTTTCAATTTTTATTTTGAGCTCATGGAACAGTATCTTCAAGGCATGCTGAGCAGTAGATGCAAAACACTGCTTAATGCTTAACTGCTCTTCTGATGCTGTGGTTGTTAGGTTACTGAAATTCAAAGATATGTTATATTAGCGGCAATATATATTTGTATGTGAATGTGTAGAGATATTGTATTCAGCAGAAGGGTTGTTTGGGTAGAAAGAGAGGAAAGCTTGCTCTTATTGTGCCTCTGGCAGACTTCCATAACTGGCTCACCCTGACTGGGTAAGATTTGTTATTTGTAGAGCAGTGGCTGCCTGGAGAAATGCTGTAGTGGGGAGCTTAGCCTGTGCGTCTAGCAGCAGCCTTTATTAATTGCAGCAGTGGGTGGAAAACGCATTAGCCTTATTTATTGCTGTTGGGGCGTTGGCTGTATCCATTCTCCCAGGATTGCTACATGCTTCTAAAACTATATCTGCGTGGAATTTACTCTTCATTCTCCTCTTTTTCCTTTCCTTATTTTGGGGGTACCACCAGCAATGCTGAGTGTCTCATTTCCTGCGTTCTTTTCTAGCAAAGATGTTGAATGGCAGAACCCTAATACCAGCCAGAGACCCTTCATGATGCAACAAAGTGGAGGAGGTAGTTTTTCAGTAGTCATTGAGCTACTGTTTTGTTTGTTGTTCTTTTCTTTTTTTCAAGGAAAAGAAAAATCAAAATGAGAATATCTAGTAGAAGGAGAACGACAATGTTCTTCGTCGCAATATTCTCAAACTTTCTGCCTTTCTTCATCTCGCCTTCTATTGAGAAGTCTGGAAACCTCTCTGTGTGTCAGTACTGCCTGAAGCATTCTGCAGAGGTGGCTGCTCACAGTAGATAGAGGAAACGGCATAACCTGCCAATGCCACCTTCATATAGTGCCTATATCTGCTCTCAGCAGAAATGTTGGCCGTCAGTGCAGACTAGCTTTTCACAGTGGCTGCCAATGCGAATGTACAGGTTGTATTAAGACGGAGAGGGAGGGCTGGCAGAAGGAATAACTTAAAGAATTACTTATTCATGCAGCCCCAGCTGGCTGTGTAACGAAGTCTGACACTCCAGCACAGGTCATCTGGATGGATGGGAACCAGCCTTGGAAGAGCAAAGCTCAGCACTGACTTCTCAAGGGAAAAGCTGTTGGTGCTTTGTAGCTGCAAGGCATCTATATGGCATAATTCTGTGCACAGTACGTCCTCTTGTTCTCTGGTGCCATGAGTAACAGAAATACTGACATACACATAGCATGGCTGAGATCATACCCTGCTGGTTTTGAACGTAAAAATGTTTTCTTCCCTGTGGGAGCCTCCAGATATGGGGTGTTGATAAGTGTATCTGAGGTCATATTACCTTTGAGGACAAGGGCCCATGTTTTTATTCATTATATCTGAAAACCTACGGTGAAAACACCAGAACCCACAAAATGCGCTAAGCTGAAGAAATTCTACCTCTGTTTTTGGGAGCTCTTCCAACTGTATCGTGAACTTGCAACAACCAGCACTTTTCCTGCAAGCATAGATGGGAATCATCCAAACTTTTGTCCCAAAACAAATTAAAAAGGTTTCTAGCTTCTCTTATTTGGGAGAGAAAGCTGAAAATGAAAAGTTCTAAGCTTCGGGAGAGAACTCCAAAACTATTGATTTTTGAAATCTTACAACTTCCAAATCCGTTTCATGAGGGATCAAATAAATGGAGTGGTGAATGGCAGTAAAAATTTCAGATCTAATACATGCAAAATGTGGTTAATTTGAAAACAAGACCTTTCACTTAAAATATTGGACTCGGATATGAACTGATACGATAAGTGGTATAGAAACCCCGAGTTCATTTCAGCCAACATGTGGAAGAGTTTGAAAAGCATTAGCCTGTAGTTGGAGCCCCCAAGTCATATTTAGCCTTTCTACTTTCAGTGCTGCCATATTCCATTTTTTAACATAAGAAACAGCTTAATTTGACTCTTATCTTCAGAGGCTTAAACAGGAATTCGGTCCGAGAAGACTGTGCAGGTTCCTTTGCTAGTGTTACTTGCTCTGTTTTACGAGTGCATGTGATGACCTGTGTGTCTTCATAGGGGCTGTTTACAGCACGATTACAGAGATAAATGAAACATGGTTAAAGCTGTTAAATTCCAGTGTTCCCTTATTGCACCTTAAGTCATGAACTCTACTGAAGAAAATAAATTTGGAAAGAAAAGTGATCTAAAGTACATCTCTTCTAATAAGGGCATATCATAATTTCAAGAATTATTTCCCAGTGTGAGGTTTTTAGGGTATTGCATCTGTTTATGAACATTGTGCTGAAATTGTGAATTACTTTATAAATGCTAACCAAATCAAGATAGCTTGATTTTAAGTATCTCTGTCTCTTGGTTTCAGATCACCAAAAACTTTATTTTATGGAATTCAGAATTAAAGGTTTAAAAAAAAAAATACAGAAAAAACAACAAACCACCCCAACAATAAAAAAAGCAAGACCTTCCTCCAAATGTATTTTTTTTTTTATCATCTGTCCTCCAGTTCTGGAAGAGGAAATTCTGCAAACCAACTCTAACTCAGGAAAGGGAGGAACTAGCAAACTTGCTGTGCTGAAAGAAGACATGAAAGGTAAAATACAGCTTTATTCAGAAGCCTCTTTGTTCAGTCATGCAACTTCTTTGAAAGCTGCAGCTCTTGTCCATGTCAGAGCAGTGTAACTGCACGCAGAACACTTTTACCAAAGAAAAGAAATTACTAAAAGCTGATAGAGATAAGCGTTTAAAAATTGCTAATATGAAATGCTCTCTTTGTATCAAAGCATCAATGGGTGGAGTGTTTCCTTTGCATTTTCACAGATAAAATATTTGTTTCTTATGGTGACTCACTCAGATTACTGCTTCAAGAACTGAGCAAAGGTGAAAGGATTTATTCTACATTTTCTAATTCATCTGCTGAGCACTTCTATTTCCAGACAACTTGCATATTGAGCAGTATTTACTATACTCTATTAGGAGATTTGGTTTTTTGTGGGGGTTTTTGTTGGTTTTTTGGTTTTTTGTGTGGGTTTGTTTTGGTTTTTTTTCTGCAGCTCAGCTCCTGGTATGTTAAAAGTTTTAAGTGACATCTAATGCCCTGTTAAGTTGTTAAGTCCTACAACAGCATCTGGAAACGATATCTCTCTTTAGGTGGATTCTTGGAAGACAATTCACTTTAAATGTAATTCCCTCTTTACCTTCCCAGTCTTATCTTCCCTCTTTCAAGAACTGACAGGGGAAAATAAAGACAAGTTATGAGACAATTGATATAAAACTTGTGTACATGTAAATCTAAGTTACTTCATCTAAAGGAAGGAAAAACAAAATCACAACAGTACTGGGAACTATGTAATGGGAAATCTGGAAGGTTTTTGTTCCATCTTGGATTTGAAGCATAGAAAAAAGAAATTTGCAGGTGATGGGAATCTTGATACTGGCAATGAAAACTAGGGATGTACAGCTCTGTTCTAGGGGTGAGAAGAGTCAGACTGAAAAACTGGTGAATAATTTTGTTTCTCTGAAAGGAGTTAACTTGATTAACGTATAAAGGTTGTTACAGCTAGCGTGGGTCAATCTGTAGAGAAAAAGCTTCAAAAGGAGCTAAAGGTATACAAAAGACATGCATGAATCTTTGCATCAAAATAACACTTCTATGTTTATACTTCAGAGTTAGTCATTAAAGTTTGCTAGCATGTTTTGTGTGGGTTGAGAATAACAATTTCTGTGAGACTTGTGGTCTAGCTGGGAAAAATAGTGCTTCTCGTGTGAGTTTTGTCATTTTAAAATTTATGTAACTGAAACTGCATGGAGAAATTATTGGTTGTAGATAGCTATATTCGGTGATTTGGGCTGCTTAAGAAAAGGCTTAATTCACATTCTGTAATATATTATTGACTGTACATTAAACTCACGCAAAGGTAGAACAGCTGGCATGGCTGGAAGCCATTTGGATGCCACCTCTGAAATTGAGGTAAGGATTTATGTCTAATCCCCTGCATTTGAAACAGAAAACATACGACTTCAAATCAGGAGTCAGGGCAGCAACTCTCTGGTCATGATGGAGGAAGCTGGGGCATAATAGTGCTTCAGTATTTTATTATGGTGTTATAGGGAACAGTGCCAGGTTTTTTTTTACTTCTCACTTTATCTAAATTGTTCTTCAGTATTATGGCCTGCATTGTCTTACTACAGGGGTAGTAAAATCCCAAACATGCAGACCCTAGAATTAGCATAGCAAAGCTCCATGTAAAAACTCACAGTAAATCAGCCTTGCTGCAGCCAAACCACATGTAAAAGCAAGCTGTGAAACAGACTCAACATCGCCAAACCACATGTAAAAGCATGCTGAAAGCCACCCTCTGCATAGCCAAATTATATATAAATGTGTGATGGAGAACAGTCAAGGTTTACGTGTTTATTGGAGTAACTCAAGGCTGCAGAGAGTCTCCTTGCACAAGTCACCTTCTCACCCACCTAATGCCTGAGCAACTCCATCCAACAGTGCACCGGACAGACCCACTCCCAGGTATTAGGTCCTCAGGTAGGAGAACTGGCTTCAATAGAAATAAATACAGCCCAGTGGATTTGGGATCAACCTGCTCCATATTTGGAAGTAGAGAATGAGCAAAAGAATCGAGCTCAGAAAGAGCAAAGGACTAATTTTTTTTTTCTTGTCTGATTCAGACAGAAGATATTGCTGGGTTATTCCCACTAATACATCCTATTAACCTCTGACCACATAGAGAGAATAAGTCAGTCAAGGGCCAGAAAAAAACATCTGGCTCCTGTGATTAATCTTTCCAGCTAGAAATAAGCGAGATGCGATTAGGAATCCCATTTTCAGTTGTCCTGACTTTGGAAAGTCATCTTACAAGTTTTATTAGATGAGAGAGAATACTGTAAGAATTGAGCTGCCAGTTCACTGACACTTCGTACCTTGAAATGCATCAAGCTTTTAAATGGCTTTGTGTGACACATTTCATGTGTTATCATCACTGCAGATAGTTATTCATTAAATATTTTGGGGGGTTGCAGCCTTTTTCTCACAGTAGGACTCAAAGCACTTCACAAAGGAGTTCTGTATCATCATCTCCATTACATAGCTGTAGAAACTGTAACAGGGAGGCATGAAATGACTTGCCCAATGTGGTGCGGTAGGTCAATGACAGACCTCGGTGTGGAACCTGCATCTTTTGAGCCCACATTTCTAGCTACTGAATATTATTCTTGGTTATCTGCTGTGGTGGGAAGTTCCAGTAATGGCTGCTGTTCTGGGGCTAGCCAGAGAAGAAATCTGGCTAATAAGCTAAGAACACAAGACTGTTTGTGGCAACAGGTTTCTTATATCAGTATGCAACATCCAGTTCTCTGGGAGCCAAAGAAGGCTTGTCTTGGAAAAGGCTGCTCACAGAAGCTGGTAGAAACGCATTTAAGGGTGTGCTGAACCAACAAGAGTTATTTTTGCTTTTCTCTTGCGCTGTTTTGTTTAAACATGTTGTTGTTTAATATGCTAGTAGGGAGTTTGGGAACTGACTTCTCTGAGATAATCCAGGATTCCTGGTCCTTGACACACAGTATGGTTGTTGAAATCAGGGGGTCACAGCTTCCCTCTGTGTAAAGCAGACTGGCTTTGGTGGAGAAAGCTTGACTGGCTTAGGTGGAGAAATTTCAGTGTATGTGTAAGTTGAGGATTTGCCTACAGGAGCAAATTTGGATTCAGTGTAAGAGACTATTAATCTATTAAAATAATTTTTAGATTTAAAAATTAATTTGATCAATAGACTCTTCTTTTTCCATTTCCAGTCCCCTGGCTTAGCAGTCTGTCAGAATACTGATACGGTAACTTATTTATGTGCTTTGCTACGTTCTCCAAATGTGGTATTTGACAACTCATTTTTCCCTTACTCATTCCAGACTTGTCTTTGCAATCATGCCTGATTGAACATTGCCAGTAAATACAGAAGTGTGGAGCCAGACTGGTACAGAGTAGTGCAAAGATAAGGTAAGATGCATGGCTGCTTGCCCACTGTGTGCTCCTGGCTGATACTTGCCCCGTTTTAGTCCCAAATGTTAGCTATTGCCAGGTGAGAAGAGGAATCAAGAGTAAGTCTTTAAGCATGTTTTGGTGTGACCTACACCTTTTCTACTCCTGTGGAGAAAAGCCCCGGGTTCAGGCCTGTGAGATGCTGGCAACTACCTCTGCCCTTATTTTCCTAGCTTATGCTTTTCAGCTCATTAAATCCCTTTTTCAGTGCTTAATGGGCTGACCAAAACAGCAACAATCACACCGTCAGGCAGTGGTACCTGGGCATCTCCTCGAGGGCAATGCCATCCAAAACCGAGAGGAGGAGGACATGAGTATGATGAAGTCGGCTGTCTATATAGCAACTCTCCAGCTCAGGCAGAAGTTGGTACACTTGGTGGAGGCTTGAGCATCTCATTATATGGGAGAGATTATGGAAGAGGTGATATTTAAAAGCAGAACAGAAAATTTTTGCAATCTGTTAAAACGCTCAATATAGTCTCTAGGAAGTACAGGCCAGTGTATTTACCATTAACACGTGACATACCCACATGAAATATCTTCTCAGGACAACACTGGTAATAACAGTAAAAATACTTGAAGTAATATAGGAAATTAAACAGCCCCACATCTCAAAAGTGATTTTATATAAAGCCCAGTGGCATTATAATCATTTAGCACAGCAACAACTCTGAAAAAACAGAGCAGAGCAGCAAGTGAGGGAGGGGAACTATTGCTATACAGTATGGAGATCCAGGGTAAAATCCTGAATGCCAATTTTGCTATTGATTTGAATCGTTTTTTTAATTGATTTAAGAACAAGTGGAAGGGAAAAATACATGAAAGTGTTTAAACGTGGAAAATTTGCTTTTGCTGTCTGTGATTATGCATTTATATTCTGTTCATTGCTTCTACGCTATTCTGCTGCTCCCTATTATATCTCATTATCTGATGTACTTTAACAAAATATGTGAACTTAAGAACAAAAAGCCAAACAAAGCCCACATTTGCTTGTGCCAAATCTTATCTCTTTAATATAGAAGCTTAATCGTGAACACAGCCACAGCGTGGTTTAAAATATTTTTTCTGTCTCTGAAAATTATACTTTATAATCGGCTTTTAACTACCTCCACCATCACCACCACGAAATCAACATGTATAAGTATATTCTTCTGCTTTATGAGGCTAGAGGCTCTGCAGATCACGAGATAGAATCATATCTCCCAAAACGCTTGTCACTTCAATACTCCATCAAATCGCTGTGGATAGAATTAGTTTTTCCCACTTGCAGTTCAGTGGGAAAATCTTTCCTGGATCTCAGCGAATGCCCCAAGCCAGGGACTGATTTGGCAAGGTCAGACTGAAAACATCTCTCCACACTTACTTAAAGCAAGGCACGGCTCAAACCCTGCTTTGTCCAGCTGTCAAAAGCCTGAAGTGGGAAGTTAGTTCAGCCACAGAGACATAGAGATTGATCAACTAGAAATACATCCATCGGAACTTAGGAGCTGAGGTGTCTCGGGATCCTTCTCTCCAGGCTTTTCAGCAACCATCCCTGCCAGAAATACAACAAACACCCATTCTTTTATTAGCCCCTTTGGTATCTAATAAGACTTGGTTTGACAGCTCCAGCTTCTGGATTCCTGCTGCGGCAGCCTGCTTCTGTTTGCCTGCTCTTAAGATAGGAGTCTGTGGAGGCAGGACCTGTATTTACAGAGACACTGTATTTAAGTATCTCAGAAAGAGAAAGGAGTTCAGAAATGTTTCTTCAGCGAGAGCTGGGGAAGAAAATTTAATTGAACTACTCTACCCCTCTCATGAGTCCAGGGAAGAAAACCCATGAGGATTACTTAGGACTTCAGAGACAGATAATTTAGGAGTTCAGAGCCACTGTGTCTGTGAAAGAGCAAGGCCACTTTTGTCATGTCCTGCACACCTTGAACAGACTCAGGAATTAAGCCTGTACCTCCCCTAAATCCTCCATGGTGGGAATGAAATCTGAAGGACAAGGAACACAGCCTGATCTTCTGTTCTTGGGCAAGAGTTGTAGGGCCAGCGCTGAGGAAATAGTGTTTCCTGATGTGTGAGCTGAAAAGATGAGGTGAGGATGAAAGAAATAGGATGTTCCACGAAAACCTGTATGCAGAGAATTTTCTGACTAGCTGCAAGAGGCTATCAAAATGGGAGCAAATTTCCATTTCCACCTAGCATTTCTTAAAGCCTGCAAGTGCTAGCATAGTTTGGACCTCTATTTATTTGAATGAGAGACTCACCGAAATTGTCCTGCTCTTTTTTTTCTCTTGTGCCTGATTCAAGCCTCAAAAATACAAAAACCCACAAGGTTAGGGGTTTCCTCCCCAGTTTAAAAATATCCTAACCTCACCAATGACCTTGACACAGAGAATTTCCTTCACCTTAAGACCTCCAATTTCTTAGCCAGTCTTCAATCCTTAGGCTATGCCCTTTGCCTTCATCTTTATTTCTTGGACAATCAAACCTATTTCTTGCCTGCTTTTTGGGCAGATAACCTCAAAATATTAGCACTCGGGAAAATTGGATGGATTTGCTTCTAGAAGGGAAGATGCTCAAAAAAGGGCTTTTGAATGTACTGACTCTTAATTATCCTTGCTTCTTTTTTAAATATCTCTTCCATTGTTTCATAAAGAATTATCACATTTCCAGAAAATCACCCCATTCTTATTTTTGAATCCTTTTATCTCTAAGTCTGTAACTTTTATTCTGCATACTTCTGGAAACAATTGAACGCAAGAGTATCAGCTCCTTGGAGACTGCTTTATTTTGTGTGCCTCATCAACATATATTCTGGAAATGTCACTACTGGACCAACGAGAAATAGGGGAAAGCTTGAAAGTGCTACTTTGTAGTGGTATTCTTTGCAGTATTCCCCAATGGTAAGTTTGCAGTGATGTACAAAAAAAAAAGGTAATTGGGAAATTTACATCAATCAAAGCAGTTAATCAGAACAAAATGCTGATTTCTTTCTCCTGTTCTGTTTCTTTTTGGATGGAGTATAGTATGCTGGGTCTTCTAATCCTTTAATGGGGGCACAGGCTTTTGAAGACTCTATCTCAGAGGCGCTATTACCAAATATATGCTTCTAATTTAACTTCTCATGCTGTATTACAGTAGCCTGAAGCAATTTTAGGTGTTGGGTTTGTGAGAAAAGCCCAATGTTGATGTTTATCAGATGACCTTTTAAGGGGTAATGTGGGGGTTATCCATTGGCATGATTAAGACCACATGTACATCCCTTTTCCCAGGCGTTTCTTACTGCTTTTCAAAATCCCATCTATTTTTACCCAAATTCAACCAGGTACCTTTCATCTCTGGTATGTTTATGGGCATTACAAAAATGAAACCAAAGGAAAGTGTTTGTTCCTTTGGAGTAATTTCTACTTAAAAAGTCAAGAAAGCTTGCATGCATACATATGTAGTGGCAACACAAGGCTATTACAGATACACTTCTACTTTCTTTTGTTTTTTAACATTTCAGGTGTTTACACAAATTTCCCCTTTTTCCCTTCCCCTCCGTTGTCCCTTCTTACAAAGGTTTCTTGAAAAGCTATGGAGAAGAAGTGACTTGTCTGTGTGAGATTCAGCTTTTCATGCTGAATCTGGACTGACACCCAAACCCGAGGCTAGGTGCAGATAAGCAATCCTTATGCTCAATCTCAGCTCCCTTCTCAGAGGCCTGAGTAGTCAAGCAATGACCTTACAGTCATGTCCTGATATGGAACTGCTGCAAACGGGGTTTTTGGAGAATCCATTATCTCTGTTACAGAAGAGAAGGACAGAAGATAAACCTGCCTCAACATTGTGCTTTTGAGTATCCTTTTTGCTGCCTTTGAAGTTAAGTATTTCCCTGGTGGTTCATCATCTTGGTAGAGTCCTTGCTGAAGACCAGCTCTCAGTGCTTCCTGCAAGTCTTTGAAAACATATTATTAAAAAATACTGTGTTTTCTTCTTTTTCTTTTTTTTTTTTTCAGACATAAGATCTTTGTGTTACTGGATCTCTTCACCGTCAGCTGGGATTGAACAGAGATGGCACAGTAAACTTTACTGCAAAACAGAGTTCAGTACAGGCAGAGATATAAAGGCCAATGTGGTGCTCAGATCTAGTTCGAAGAAGAAGGTGATGAGTCAGACATTCACAATAACTATGAACCCTTTCAGAAGAGGAAATAGGACAAGTACCTTATGAAATCTTTATATGTAAAAAAACAGACTTTAAAGGACTTTTTCACTGCATCAAGACCTGCTCACTTGTGTTCATGTAAGTCACTATTCAATGTTTTGAGGTAAGGTTACAGCATGTATTGTTTAAAATAAATGTACGTCGGTGCAGTTAATATTGAGCATCTGGTGATATTTTAAGGTTTTTATGCCTCAGATTTGTAGTTCATTAATTTGAAGCCCTAATTACTCCCCTGTTGCCAGACAACCTAGTGCTGAGATATGCTTAGGAGATACAGGGGAGAGGAAACTCAAACCCAAAGGTTATGTATGTGCTGCCTTTGAAAGAAGTTAAGGAAGCAGTAGTATGTATGGTACCACAAAAGGTGGTACTAATGCAGGAAAAAAATTCATTCCCCCTGACCTTCACACACCATTGGGGTGTGTTGGGTTTTTTTCTCTAGGTATCAGATACTTTTTAAAGCTTGGTTTATGTGAAGGTACACTGTAGTCAGATTCAAATTACTGTACTTAATATGAGGTTACTCAGTGAAATGTTGGACCTGTGATATATCAGAATAAGGAGTGCTTGTGGATCGCTTCCACTTGAAATGCTATGAACTAATGATATCTTTACATCAGAAAATGAAGCACTCATTTCCCTGGGGTTAAGATGCCTGTGTCAGCACCCCAAGAGTACAAGAGGTTGTAATGTTTCCACTTGGCCACCCCAGGACCCCATTTCAGCCCAGCCTGGGACCTTCAGTCCCTCACCTCATAAACACGTGCCATTTCTTTACCATCTACCATCAAGTATGATGTTCAGGTTCCTGAGGGCTCAGTTGCAATCAAGTTACTGTGCATCAGACACGCTGCGGTAGCCCTGTACAAGCCCTGCATTGTGGCAAATGCAAAAGACCCATCTTTTTTACCTCTCTTCCCTTGTGGGGTAAGGGAAGTGGCATTGTTGGCATGTCCTGCAGGCTGAGAAATGTGCACATGAGCAGCCACCACCACACAGCCAACATGTGCTTACATGTTAAGCCACAGGAATGTGATTATGAGGCAGAGCTTTTCATCGGCTTACACTACAAAGGCAAAATGCTGCCCCCACTGAAGTCAGTGGCAAAACTCCTGTTGGCTTTGACACAGCCAACATTTCACCCTTCTGATCACCAGCCTCTGAGCCTGCAAGCCTGGCTGCAGAAGGGGCAGTTCATGACTTGCCTATTCCAGAGGACTGGGGAGCTTTAAGGTTTTTGGAGGAGTTTGTGGTAGCTCAATAACCGTGAAGGCCAGCAGTCAGGTTTTGCATTTTCCCCTGCAGTCACAATAGCTACTTATCTTAGAAAGCAATATGCAGGTAGGGGCTTTACTGAGAGTGTTTATGGATCTCCTTGTAGTCCAAATGTATGAATTATGTTCAGATAGCATGGGATTGCTTGTCTATAAATTCTAGTAATAACAGCCGTGTTGTACTCCTCTCCCTGCTTTTGTTCCCTAGTAGCTTGCAAAAGCAATCAGCATCAAATTTAAGGCTGGATTTAGCATGGGGTTTGGGAGTTCTTAATGTGAAAGAAGGCTTTGAAAAACTCAGTCTTAGCAAACAGCAGGTAATAATAATGAAAATAATAATAGAGATAAGTCGTTTCATATCTCCACCCAAAATATTTATATAATGAATTAGTTAATTGTATTTTATCTTCTTCTGATGGTGGGTTGCTAACCTCTGCATTGCAGCAGACCTAGGGGAGCTTTCGTGCCACCTGATGCTAAGAATATGTGTTATTTCATATTCTGTTATTTGCTTTGGGTTTAAGGTGGTGAGAACAAATTCCCCTGCAATCAGCCCTAAGTGGTTTTGCAGTAAGTCTTTCAGTGCTTGAACATCTTTTTTTTTCTCTTTTTTGTGGGTTTTTTTTTTTTTTGGAGAGGGGGGAGCGGGAAAACCTTTGTCTGTTTTTTGTAATTCAGACATTTACCACATATCTGGAGAGATGCATTTAAAAAAAAAAAAAGCAAGCCCAAATGTTAGAGCGTACAAAAATTAATTCTGTTGTCATTTTATCTGCCTAATTGGGCCTAAAAATAGCCTGTGGGAAGGAGGACCAGCAGCCTTGAGTGTCTGAGGCAATTTGTGTCAATTATTTCCCAATGTACCAGTCACAAGTGAAAGCCCGTGCCTGAGTGCCTCCATTAGCCAGGTGTCAGAGCTCTCTGTTTTCATTTCAGATTTTGTTTTTTTTTTTTCTTCTGGGAACAGGGGGTGTGTGCACCAAAAAGCACTAAGGAAGAACTGAGGTCTGGCTGATCCAGGAGGGTGCCCAGAGCAGCTCTGCAAGTGAGGCTGGTGCCTTCACTCCTCTGTCATCACCAGTCCCTGAGAGCAATCACCACCCACCAACAGTTCCTCGAGATAAGACCGAGCCAGCTGGGAGAAGAAAGCCTTTGATATTTCCCTGCCTTGCTGAGTAAGTATGCCATAACAATAATACTTTGAACTTTAGCAGCACCTTTTCATACCAGGGTCCAAGTGCTCCACAAACATTCATTCCCCTAGCCTAAAACCACCCATTTGAGGAAATCTTATTATTTTATTGTACTGCTTTTTTAAGCCAGATCTTCCAAAGAGCTTGGCACCCATTTTGCCTACACTAGAGAAATTATTTTCTTCGCATGAAAGAACTGCAGTATCTGGGTTGCCACTTGAGATACCTATGGCCAATATCAGTAAAGTCTATGCAACTCCTGCCCCAAAATGCTTACATCCTGGACTTCTGCAGGTGTGTGCATACAAAGCTCAAACACTTGTAAACTGCTTTGCTTGTCTCCTGGTTATAACCCCCAGGGGCCCTCATGAGCTTCCTGATGAGCATTTTTCTGACAAAGCAAACTTTCATCAAAACCACCCTAGTCTTAGTTAGACCTTCTTGTTGTCTGTAGCCATTTTTTTAGCTAATGTAAAGCATGACAAGAAAAGGAGATATATTTATTTTGTTCATCAGAACTGTCTTCTGTGATGCTATTATATTTGCAAACAGAGCAAGAACATACTTGTTGCAATTACATGCAAGCATATAAATGAAAAGAGAGATGCTGCGTCCCAGATAGACATTGTATTTTGCTTTGGTAAAGCATGCAATAGGATTAAACTTTGATTTTCATCTCCTGTCTGCTTTCTCAGTGAGAAAATGCAGCTGAGGCCAATTCTGGAGTTGATCTATCTCTATGGAAAGTTGATTTTAAAGTGGTGCCAAATGTCAGGGAAGAATCACAGTAAAGGTTTCCACATTAATAATAACACTGTCTCACAGGGAGGGTGAGCTAAGAGTGCTCTCTGCAGCCCGGAGGACAATATACATGCCTTCCAGTTACTAGTCCATTCAAGGAGCATACGCATTTTCTTTTCAATAAGGACATCATCTGTACAGCATTCACAGTCTTCAGCTCTACCCCCTACCCCGTGTCTGGCCAGAGCATCCAAAGGGTAAAAAGCCTTTAAACTTTACATGGGTTATAGCATTCGGGTCCTGCTCCAAAGTAGAACAGTTCACTTCAGCTCTCATTTCTCCTGATGCTACTGAAAATCAATGAATCCCCTTGGCCTGTTTAATTATTGGGCACCATAACTATGTTGGTTGCTCCTGGGAAATACTGTTATTAGCCGTTCCTCTTCCTGAAGTATGCCAAAGTCTTTGGTCATTCAAATCCCAAGAATTCAAGGCATATAATTCATATGCTTGTTGCAGTGACCCTGATCTCTTAAAATTGAAAAATAAACTTCAAACACACAGTTGCTGATCCAAGCCAAACTTCTAATCTTTTGAGATTTACCCATCACAAATCATAAATGCAGAGTGAAAAAAAGGGGGAAATGCAGAGTGATAGAGCCAAGCTAAAATCTGTCAAATATATCATCTCTTCAAGTCAGGCTGGACTAACATGGAAAATGAGAGACAGCCTGATGATTGGTTGAACTTCCTTTAACATGTACTCCTGGGAAAAGAGAAAAAGACACCAAAGACTGAATTTAAAAAAAAAAAAAAAAAGAGCGAGAAAGAAGAAACAGTATTAAACTGTTTGAACAGGCTTTGAACTGCTGGAAAGATGTGCCCTCCAAACCACTTTCTTAACTTTTCCTGTAATTCAACAGCTGCATTTCTCACAGTTCACATCTCAGAGCAGACCAACGTAGGTGACTGGGCATATAAGAATAACACTGATGGGAAGGTATGTATGGAAGGTGCTAATCTTTTGTCATTTGTATAGGTATGTAATCATTTAGCAGATAATCTCCAGTTTTGAAAAGATAGTCATTCATTTTAAAACAAAGACCAAACTTACTGTAGCCATGAAGCTCTGACCAGTTTGTAGTTTAGCTTTAGTGCTCAAAAAATCCTCATAATTAAGGTGAGAGATATTCAACTTGTGTAAATCAGCATAGCTTCAACTTCCTTGCAACTCAGACTGCAATTGAGCATCGGGTACTCCAGCTGTCCTCTAACTGAGCTTCTCTGCCACTGAATGGTAATTGTCCTCCCTCTGGACAGTCACTGCATCAATAAAGCAACTGAAGGTGAAATGATAGAAATCAATCTGCTTCTCATTGCTGAGAACAGAGGTATGCCAGGGAGAGGGATCGATCAAAGGGTGAGAAGATGTTTTAAGAATTGGTTAAAAAGGCATTGAAGAAGGAAGTTAATGCTTTTCAGATAGTTCAGAATAAACTTTGGAGTACTTCTGGATAACAGTGTCTCACACGAACAGTGTTACATACATTCTGAGTATACACACTTCTAGATAAAAGGAGTTCAGGGAAGATGTCTCAGTCTCTGAAGTGAGGCAGGTGCTTTTATGTTTTCAGAGATTTTGTAGAGTTTTGAAATAAGAACCACAAACTTTTCCTGTGCTGAGCATCGGAGTATACAGGTGTACTGAAACTGAGCCACTGAACATGCAAATATTCTATATGTATAAGATAGGTGTGTGAGTTTATACTTGCCTCAACACACAGAGAGCACACGTAGGATTACGTGAGAGCCTCTTATAAATACTTACTTCCCTTTTTACTTCGAGGTAGTGTATTCCTGTATTTGTACCCCAAATAACTTGCAAGGAACAAAAAGTGATTTGTCTATAAGCAGAACTAGAGGCGGGGAAATTTTTCACTTCAGACACAATGACAAGTACATTATTGAGGTAGTTCTGGAACAGCTAGTGTGGACACAAGGAACGGTATGGCTCTGCTGCTGGGAAGCTGCTTTTCTCACGCCGAGCACCTTGCATTTTTCACAACACAAATATGGCATTGCTGCTTCTGGGACATGGGCCAGCTCATTTACATGCAGTGCTCAAGAGATGGAGGAAAGGCAATTTGCCATGACACCTTTTCCATCTTGCTGCCTAGCTCACTGCTGCAGTTACAGATGGCCAACATTTGTGTCTTAAACATTTAGCTTGAAACACATTGACTTTTGTATAAAAAGTATTTAGTGCTGCAAAATATTTCCCTTAAATTTAAATTTTCATCTTGTTTCAATTTTTAGAAAACATTTTGAAATTTCAGATGTTGTTTTTTCTCCTTTTCATCACCTTCCTTCTGTCTCTTACTCTGTTTCTGAACACAGTAGAAGTTTGTCAAGTTTGGAGGATTCAGGGGGAAGGTTCTCTTTTTTTCCCCACTTTGTAGTTATTTAAAGCTTTACCTACGCTGTTAGTGAAGTGCATTCAGAGTTTGACTGGCACAGGTTCTCAGCATCCTACCACACCTCCCCGTGAATTAAGTACAAGGAAATTAAAAGGTTTCTCCTTTACATACTCTGTGAGTTTTCTGAAGCTTGCAAAATTATAAAATGGATGTAAAAAAACAGGTAAGCTTTTTTTTTTAATTTGGACATTGAGATTTTTCTTGCAGCCAGTGGCAGATGGAAACTATTATTGGGAAAGAAACAGAAGTGAAAAATTTCACAAATATTTTGGGTAAAAGAATGCACTTTGTCCCAATTTGAACTCTGAAATACAAACAACTTTAAAATAGAGTCTTTAGAATACTCCACTAATTATCTCTGCGCCTTGTACATGCAAGTTGAGAGCAGGGTCTTGACAGGCTTTGGCTGAAAAGCAAGGTTTCAAGTTCACAAACCAAAAAACCTTGTCTTTTCACAGTTGGGCTACATCCTGAGTGAGACAGAAATGAGTAGCTTTCAAATTCCTGGTGAACTGGAATTTCTGAGAATATTTTCTTATGGATACACCAGAATATGTTGCTTTGAAAATAAAGCCTGTTTCCTCAGAGCTCCAGATTCCTAGGCCTGCAGCAGTCCTCAAGGAATCAAGATGTGTGTGTTTTGCTGAGAAATGTATTTGAGACATATCACTTCATTTATTATTTTTTTTTTTAGAGGATTTGTTGCCAAGCTCAGTGGCAGCATATAGAATTCAAGATGAGCTCCTTCAGCGCACTAAATCTGCATTTTACAACTTAACTTTGCTTTCTTCAAAAAAAATGGAGTGGCTGGACTCTGCTCCTGTCTGTTTAGAGTAGTCAAGATATTTGTTTGAGGATTGTATTAGAAATTTTGAGTAATTTCAAGGCTCACAAAGAGACCTACATGTATGTGTCTCATGCTTTTACTTCTTGTGTGCAGGTTTGCTGCTTCAGAGTGACACATGCTAGTTTGGGTCCTGCAGAGGTACTACGCAAAAAAGGATGGATTCTGCATGTCCTTCCAGAAATCATATTAAAGAAAAAACCTTGTTAAGATGAAGAGAGCGTGCATCTGATGACAAGCATTTATTCTCATCAGGTAACGTGCAGAGAAGTGTATCCACTGCTCAGGAACACAAGATCAGGCTTACTATGACACTTAAAACTGGGCTCCCCAGTTCAAGGAGGACAGGCAACTGAGGGTACAGCAGAGGGCTATAAAGATGATTAGAGGCCTGGAGCATCTCCCTTATGAGGAGAGGCTGAGGGACTTGGGATCTTTTTAGTCTGGAGAAGAGAAGGCTGAGGGGGGATCTGATTGATACTTGCAAGTACTTCAAGGGTGGGTGTCAAGTGGATGGGGCCAGTTATTTTTCAGTGGTGCCCAGTAACAGGACAAGAGGAAATGGGCACAAACTCGAATATAAGAAGTTCCATAGGAGGAACTTCTTTACTTTGAGGGTGGCAGAGCACTGGAATAGACTGCCCAGGGAGGTGGTGGAGTCTCTGTCTCTAGAGACATTCAAAACCCGCCTGGACACGTTCCTGTGAAACCTGCCCTAGGAGGACCTGCTTTGGCAGGGGGATTGGACTAGATGAACTCTGGAGGTCCCTTCCAACCCCATGTGATTCTGTAACACTCATGGAAGAAGCTCTTTAAGAACAATTCTAGAAAGCTGCTCTTGCATTTATTTTTTTTTTAAGCATCTCGTTGATGGTTATATACTACGTGTGCAAGGTGGCTGATGGCTGCTTTTGCCAGGTTTTCGTAATTTGGGGCTATTATGAGCAAATGACGTATTTTTGGCCATCCGGGTAGAGATAGGAAAGGCTGCCAGGGATCTGCCTCTTCCCATGGCTGCATGTGGCAAGCCCAGAGCTTTGTGCTGGGTTGGGCTACGAGCACAGGGTGGTCACCCCGCCGGGACCGGCGGCAGCAGCCTCGCCGCAGGGCAGCACGGGAGGAAACGCAGAACAATCGGCAGGGAAATCCAACCCAAAATAACAAGCTTGGCCTCCACGAAGGAAAGGTCACTGCTTGAAAGCCACTATTTGAGAGGGGGGGGGCGGTGGTGAAAAAAGGGTGAGCGAAGGAGACTCAATGCCTCCACGGTTCCAAAGAATTCCTTTTTGTAAGCAAAACAATGCAGGAGAACAATGTAAATACTTGCAGGGCTTTCGAGGCAGTAGATTAATTTTTAATTTTTTTTTTCTTATAGAAAGTAAATTGGAACTGCTTCCATAAACAATAAGCATTGGCTACAGAAGAAAGTGTGAGCTTTTGCAGAGACTTAAAAATAACCAAAAGTAAGAAGCGTATTGGCAAAGCGTTCTGTTTCCTCAGAATAGCAGGGAAAATGCGATGCAGCTTCAACATTTGAGGAAGAGAAAGGCTGAAAAGCAGATTGGGAGACATAATGTGGTAAATTTTAAATCTGCCAAATTTTTTTTTTTGAGAAGCCAGTGTTTGATAGGTTACCTCATGATGGGAAGAGCGAGATGGATTGCAGAGTTTGCCAACTCCTTCCCCAAACATTTAAAAGCTTTCAAAATATTGTTCTCCAGTAGACCAGTTTATTCCAACAAATTGTGTACTATGTCCCAATTCAGTTGGTGCTTAAAGCTGCCCATAACTGCATATTCATGAATTCCAAGCAAAAATCATGGTTTGCTGTGTTCGTGCCGTACCTGGCACAGGGTGCACAGCACATAAAACAACACCCCAAACCCCAATGCATTAACCTCAGCAGCTTTAACTTTTTAAAGGCATGTACTTTGCTTTATCTAGCTCTAAAAAAAAAAGTTATGTAGGTGGTGTTACCTGATTCCTGACCTCTATAATTACACTATTGCTAGCATTATGGCAGCTGCTGTTCTGCTGCTGGAGAGGACTCGTACTGGTGAAGCTTATTAGATTTTTCTGAATGAAAGTAAGCTGCCCGGTATACCCCAATATATAGCAGTAAGACACTGGCTGCAGTAAAGAGGATCTGATGCTTTAAAGCAACAATTTTTTATTATAGTGTAGGCAAGTCTTCAATGAGGTGATTATTATCACAAAAATGTTGATATTACAGCCAAAAGGCCTTTATCACATGTTGAGAAAAAAAAGAGACACCGATACTTTTGTGCTGGCTATCTGTGTTGGTAAATGCAAGTTTAATTATTCTACATAGCTTTCCTTTGGGCGAAGTGGCTGTATGCTTCTTTATTTCCTTCTCCCATTAGAAACATAACATGGCTGAGAAACAGTTGAAGTTTAGAGGTATTTCAATATTAGTGTCCACCTTTCCTGTCCCTTGCGGTTGCACATCAGTCTGTACTTTTTAATTGTCCTTTGACTCTTGCAGTTGAACTAAAGTTCAAAATGACTTAAAATGACTTTTGGGATATATGCTGTGTCTTGTAAAGCTTCCTGGCAACCTGCTAGCCTGCACCAGTGAAAGCTTGCAGCAACTGGCCATCTGAACCTACTCCATCCAGCTTTTGGCAGAGCAGGGACCACTGTAACTTGGTTTCTTTATGATAAACCTCAAGGAATTAGGTAACTGAAGGGATTCAGAGCATCCCTTCTCTGAGGGGATGTTACACTGCACAATTGGCTTGAATCCTGGCCCTGACTGGTCTCCTGGGCACAGCAGCCCTTAATTCAGACCCTTTGGGCCCTTCAGGTCAGCACAGCGGGCTCCCCCAGAGTCCCTCCCTTCAGTCTCTGTGGATGGGCACACATCTGCAGCCTTCCTTTGTGGGGAAACAGCAGAGAAGCTGGGCTGTACAGCTGTTAGGAGAAAATTTGGGTAGAGCTGCTCTGTCAAAATTTGGGATTCA
>JAHREE010000280.1:10788357-10858820 GCA_033628505.1 Tringa tobata
ATGTAACTACCTCCTTGCAAAAAGATATGTATAGGAGAAAAATTATGCTTATTCAGGCAGAGCCATATTTTTAAGCTGTTTAAAACGCAGAGGGCATGTTTTAAGGTCTGCAAACACAATGAGTGTGTACCAAGAGTTTGTGCTGAAGTTATCTGCAGCCCTGAATGTTTCTGTGCTTTGTATTAACTGTGCCCTGGGGTACTAAGTGGGCATGTTACAGGGAGTGGAAGAAGCAGATCGGAGGAAGGTGCAATAGGTACAGCACAGCTTTTTTTACAGCCTGCAAATACTGGCCTTGTGCTACAAACCGGTCTGCTGTTGCCATCTGCTGGAAAAATCCTCATGTAGTCAAATACGGTAAGGAGGAGCGTATCCGTTCTTATTACAGAAATACTTGTGTCTTTTTGTGCTTTTTACGACAGGCTTTTCCCCTGTAGTCCTCTGTGATCTGTTAAAGAGCTACATATGCACCAGGGGTACGTACACATGCACGCTGAGCACACGGTGTCTGGGCAGTGACTGCACAGCGTGGGGGCTCAGCTTGATTTCTTCTCTGACTGCATTCTGTGCAGTAGAACACCTTCAACCAAGACCAAAGCAAAAGCAAAACTATATCTCCTGAAGTAACAGTATCCAAGTATGCAATGCGTATTCCACTCACGTTCACACAGAGACCACACAAATTTTTACACAAGGAGGAGGCCTGAGCATCCTGTTTATCCCAGCACATTAAATCTAGAATTCATTTCTATTTCTACATTGTTTTCATTTATTTCTTTCTTGAAATATCATGACCAGAGAAATATTTCTGCAGTGCGCTCCTATGGGTTTTTTCAGAGGCATTGGATTCAGTTTTCTTTTCCCTTGGATAGTTTTTACTTGCAATAGGAGTCTGCAAAAATCCTTTCCTTTTCTTAAAGGATTCTTTGGCTTATCATTCTGTAAAATGTAAGAGCACATAATATTGTGAGACAGGCAAAAATCTCTGATTGCTTGCTTGCAAACAGCCTTAAGATGGACAGGTTGCTGGTTGCCACAGGCATTCTTAACACCATGTCATCAGGCCCCAATCTAATCTACAAGGTGTAATTGCCATGGTGTTAAATCCGTTGCTGGTGGCTGATCATCTCCAGCTTGCAGGATCGCATGAGTCTGAGCTGGTGCTAACAAAGGCAGGAAGGTTGTAGAAAACATCTCTGCTGTTGACAGGGTTTTAAAGTCTCAAACTCAAAGTAGAAGTCAATGGGTGTGAATCCATCCACAACAAAGCTGAGAATAACAGGACCCATGACTGCTCTGTCTCTAAGCTGCACTTACGCTACATATAAGCTGTTCTGTAATGTGCCTTTGAATTCCAGAACAAGTGACATTTAAGGCTTAAACCCTGTCCAGAGGCACTACGGACTTTTTTTAGGTAGCACAGGGAATTGTCAGTGCCACTTTACCAGGTGGAGAAGGTTTAAAAGCAAGGCAAGATAGCCCAGACCCAAGACAGTATTGGCTATTCTCATTGGCCTATCATTGGCTCAGTGTGGGGACAGAGACAACTTGTACCTTTACAAGCTTTTTATTTAAAGCTTCACTGGCAGAGCTAAGCATTGTCAATTATGCTGATCCGTGATTTCAAACTAACATGCACAGACCCCAAACATCTACTGTGACTTGTAGGACTTCTCATATGAAATAGCAAAGACTCTGCAGCCTCTTTGTGTCATGCCCTTGTTCTGATCCCCATTCCTTTTTTCCCTCTTACTGCTGCTTTTCCTGTAGATACCAAATGCTGGATCAAGACTTTTGCTATTTGACCCTACAAAGAAAGCTAACGAATGGATACTTGCTGCTCAGTTCAGAGAAGCACCTGTAACCTGCTTTTACCCTCCATGCAAGGACTATTCTAATCAATTATCCATCCAAAAGCTCTTCAGGGCATACTTATTTCTTCTCAGATGCCTACCTTGACATAGCTGAGATGCATAGGGAAGGTTTAGAAGTATTAGCCCATTTGCTGTTTTCAAGCTCCTACTTTGTGCTGGAATAATAATGTGTTCAAATGGAGTCTGACAGGCTTTCAAACATCATCTCTCCGAGCAGGTCTGTTTCTTCTGGTTAAAGGTCAGAGGAGGTTTTCAAAAGTACTCCTAGCGTGGAGTTACTTAACTGTTTCAGTTGAAAGTGGCCTGCCAGATTCTACGGGTGGAAAGTCCCTCAGGAGTTCATTGTACTGCTGTTATGAACTCACCACTTAAATCTTGGTGCTGCCATGTTTTGTTGAATATGAATGGACAGTCTAAAAATGTCTTTAGAGCTAATTGTGTGCCTGCTTTGATACACCAGATTATTACTGCAAAGAAGTCAGGTGGTACAAATCTACAAGAGCAAATTATCACTGGATAGACTTTAGAATGAATGGTTTTTTTCCCCAGTACTGTTGTCTGCACTGATTTATCCAACTAGATTTTTGTAATATATATGGCAAAATATATATATTGAATATATATCTGTATAAATTGTGCCTGGCATCTTGATGCTGTTACAGCAATTCTAATTGTTCTTGTGCATAAGCAGTAAATCCGTAAGCGAGGATCTATGTGTGCAATCAAATATCACTTCCACATATAAAGATTTAGGTGTTTCATCAAGCCAGCTGCTCAGAGAGAGACCACATAACTAAATAGAAAATTTCATAAGGTATATTCGTTAGGTCTGCCCTTTAAGCATGCTATTCTCGTTGCCTGGTATCTTTTCATTCCTGTTATGATGGACAAGAGCTTCTGCGTGCTCTCGTATGTCCACCAAATTTGCCTCTCTCTACTCCTACCACCTCATAATTGTTCTGGCTGTCTCAAGGTGTCCTTTGAAAAGACAGAATCTTTGTACCCAGCTGTAAGAATTTTATTCTCTACAGAAGGTGTCTATCATCTAAAAGCTGAGGATAGAAAAGAATAAATAATCATAGTTTTGTACCTCCAAAAAAGTAATGCCCTCACCACAACAAAATCCTACTTTCCAGCTTGGCAGTGCTGGCCCAGCTAGATGAAAGAGCTGCAGACACGGTGTTTCTTCAGGTTCTCATTTCCTATAGATTCTTGCGATGCAAGTCTTGGAGATTGAGGTGTGCAGGCGTAAAACAGTTCACAGTGGGTCAGTAAACTGTTGTAATTATCATTTGTTATTAAGATTTGGTCCAAAACTGATACCTGACACAGGACAGTTGTTCAAGTGACATAAGCAATACAGCTGAAAAAAACATCTAACATGCTTTTTTTCCAGACTTTGTATGCTGAACTGTCTGGACCACGTATCCAAAAAATCCACCCAGAATCTGGTGAATTTTAGTATGAACTTGAACGTGGGTCAAGTAAGAAACGTGCACTGGACTGTAGGAATAGAATTCTTCATGGAACCTGCCCCACTAAAAAGTGCAGGGACCAGTCACCTTCTCTTCCCCCTTGTCCTTCCTCAGTCTCAAATATATAGGGTATTTGTCAATGGCTGCTAGTTGGTAGTTGTGTCCTATTCTGTTTAAGCTTTTGATTACCATTATGTGAGATTTGGACAACTTGTCTGCTGTTTTGTGCGGTGTTTTTTAAGGCTGCATCTGTACTATTATTTGATGTGGAAGTTGTATTGGTGATATTCTTAAGACATGTCCTCAATGTGTCTCTTATTATCTTGCCATTTGTCATGCCTGAGGTTGGCTTGTCCTAGTTAGACTTCTGGTGTAGAGGAGCTGAATTGCTAACTCATATGGAAGTTTGTACTCACTGTGGAGAGATTTATCTTATCAAATTTCTGTTGTAGGTTTCCATGGCCCTGCTCCGTAAAGACTGACATGGCCCCATTGTTGACAATTCTTATTTCTACAGTAGCGTAAAAATACTACTTTTAATACTACTTAATATTATCTAAGAAGACTATTTTTAATACTTTAAAAGATATCTAAAATCATGCCTGAAAGATAGAAAGAAAAGGGCAAGCATACCCGATACTGCTCCCTCTTTGTGTAATTATTTTTCAGTCAAGAATTTCCTGGTGGGGATGTGGTTTTATGTATTTAGTGACCCTTAGAGGATTTCTTCTCCACATACTTTTGAGCCTCCCCTTGAGCCTATGTGAGCTGTTTGTGTCCATGCCATCCTCCAATGACTTCCAACCCATTCCATGAATAACTCTCCTTTTGTTCGTTTGAACCCTTTGTTGATTTGATTTGACTTGCTACCCCATGTTCTTACATTAGCAGTGGTGGGTGAACATCTTGGCTTTCCTCTTCTTCATTTACTCAGCTGATTACTTTCAGGACTATACATAACCACACATTTTGTCTTCTCATTGATGGTGAAACCAACCTGTTGATGGTGAAACCATCTGTGGGAAGCTGAGCATCAGGGTGTTCAGCAGAGCAGATTCTTTCAACTGCATTTTATGATTTGCTGCTGAAATTTGCTGGTTCCCTTCTTTGGTTTTATTCCCAGTGGCCTTGCTGATGTCCTGTGGAGCCACCAGTGACCCTGCCAAGCTAGTGGGCACCCGCTTTACCTAATTGTGACAACAGACAGTTTGCTACGGTCATCATAATTTTTATCTGCGTGATTAGTCTTAGCCAGCATGCCTTTGATGATGCTTTTCCCCTGCACTGAGTAGCATGTAGTCACTACTGGAAAACTCTTGCAATGAAAAATTCTTCTTTCAGGTATTTGCATCTCTGCAAAGCAAACGTTAGGTGACCTCTCATCTTTGACAGTGTCAGAAGGCAAAAATCTGTTTGTGTGTCCAGCTCTGTCGGGTTCAGTGTGAGGCGAGCTGAGTTTCTTTTGTGGCAGCTGGGCACCAGTGGAAGAACAAAATCCCCTCCCCAGCTGGAGTGAAGGCTGCCACAGCTTGTGTAACCTGTCACATAGCATGTCAGGCAGGAAGGCCCTTTCCATGGAGGGCTAAAGGCACTAAAAGATCGTTTGCAGGAAAACTAGAACAATGGAAAACCAAAGTAACCTTCAGTTCTCCCGGCAGATTTCGGAATGAAATGGAGGAGGAGCAGCAGCACTGGCTCAGTGCCACAGCTCTGCATGCAGTGGGGATGGAGAAGCTGTGATAACGTGTCTCCTTGGCTGAGGCTTTAAAAATAAGACACTCACTTTTTTGTTGGTTTTTTTTTTTTTTTCAAGCATTACATAAAAGTTGCCCTTAAAAGACCAAAGGCAGCTGTTTTCTTAGGACAAGGAAGTCAGGAAGAGTCAAAACAGGCGAAAACATCAGATAAGTCTGGGTAAAAAACTTGGCTAACCTATTTTTCCCCCCTCTTACACAGCCAAGTTTGAAGCACTCTGCAGAGCTCTGTCTAGGAGGAAAAGCAGAGCCAACCATTGAAAAATGGTATCTGTGGTCCAGTAAGGAGCCCTACTCTCGCTGCCTCAGTGTGGGAACTCCTGAGGTCCTAATCCCTGTGGTAGGAGTGTTTCTCCTCTTGTCCAGGCAGCCCAGAGATCTTCTAAAAAGCCTTGACCCCTGCCAGCTTCTAACACAGCACGGTATGTCAGGAAAGACATTGAGGTGCTGGAATGAGTCTAGAGAAGGGCAGTGAAACTGGTGAGGGGTCTGGAGCACAAGTCTTACGAGGAGCGGCTGAGGGAGCTGGGGTGGTTCAGCCTGGAGAAAAGGAGGCTGAGGGGAGACCTTATCGCTCTCCACAACTACCTGAAAGGAGGGTGTAGAGAGGTGGGGGTTGCTCTCTTCTCCCAAGTAACAAGCAATAAGACAAGAGGAAATGGCATTGGAACAGGCTGCCCAGGGAGGTGGTGGAATTGTCTTCCCAGAAGGTGTGTAGACATAGTGCTTAGCAATATGACTTAGGGATGGTTTTTGTCAGTGATCGGTTGATGGTTGGACTAGATGATGTGAAAGGTCCCTTCCAACCTAGGCAATTCTATGATTCTGCCTGAATGTTGGTGAAAATGGGCTTGCGACAGACCTTGGGTGCAGGGAGAGAGCAAGCCACCATCACTCGCAGAGATGGTCCAGTCCTCAGACATCATGCTAGTGACTTTGTCTTTGCCTTGGGTTATTCTTCAACCCTTGAAGTTGGACACATGCCTTTGGGCATCCTGGAGGAGAGCCAGGTTCCTCCAAAAGCTCCAGGCCTTGCAGGCTTTGGGGTTTTGCAGTTGTAGTGCCTTGTCACAAGGTGGCAGGGACGTGACACTTTCTGGCAGGCGCCTGCTCAGCCTGCCACAGGCACCTTCTTCAAAGCCTTACTGTTTTTCTCCTTGTTCTCTAAAAATATATGGAGTTATCAGCAATCCTCTGTCATTTTCTTTGAAACTGTCCTTGGGATAGCTCAAAGGGAGAGTAATTATTTCAAAGCTTAAATATTTTACCTATTTGCATTGAAAAAAAAAAAAAGAAGAAGAAAAAAAACCCCTGCTTTGCATTCTTCTGGCTGAAAGCCGTAGGGATGTGAGTAGGGGCTGGCCTGGGTCAGCCTGTGCTCAGGCTCAGCTCTGGCTGCTGCTGTCGTGGAAAACCCAAAAGCTGAGATGATTAAAAAGCAGGCATCCCTTCTGTCACAGGGCTGATTTCTCCCTAAATGACTGAAGATGAGAAATCATTTTTGTAACTTAAAAACAAAAAACCAAAACATATACACATGTATATGTGTGCATGTGTATATATATATTTCTTTTAATGCAAAAGAATGTCTCAGGAATATTGTATTAGCTCTGACTTCCTAGAGTGGATGCTCAGCTTAAGACTTTCATACAAGATTCTACCTGCAATGATAAAATAAGGTTTGTGTTAATAAGCTACTAATAACCATCAGGTGATTATGTAGTTTATCTCTAGAGTCCAAGCTAATTGTTTTCTCCTTATGCTTCCTTGCTTGCTTAGCAGTCTTTAGAGACAGGAGATTTTAATTTTATTTTTTTTTTTTGATCTGAGGTACATGCAGTGAGAGATTACTCAGCTGTCACTCTGCAGAAAACATCCCTAGCATGCAGCAGGAGGTAACAATAACAAATTGCTGATATCCAAATTCAGCTTTGCACAAATAGCTGTGCAAGATTCCTGCAGCTCCCTACGTAGTGACCAGACCATGGTGAATCAGAGACATTGACAGAGTAGAAGGAAATGAGCAGAAAATGCACCCAAGTAGAGCAGGTACAGTTATAAAATAATTATCTCTGAGCTCCTTTTCCCTGGAAAATATTTCACTTTTTAAGCACAATCCAGTGTCCCAAGAAGGGGGTTTTCTGGGTCAGAGGAATGTGGTCGCTGCTTCATACTAAGGCTTTGAGATTTGTTTTCTCTTGGAGAGGAGGTTTAATTTTCAATTTATGTGAACAAAGAGTAATCAGAAGTTTTGCCAGCTACCTAAAGCACAAACGCACAGAACTAAGTAATTTCAGGCTGTTACGTCATTATTGTGCGCCTTGAGTTAAGTGATGAGTACATGTGTTCCTTTGCAAGCTTGCAGTATATTTAACTACACTGAGAAAACCAGCTTTGAAGTTAAGGCAGGCTCTTAGGTGGGAGGGAGGAGAATCCTCTCTTAACATGGGCACAATTCAGCTGTGGAATTCAGTGTTGTAGGACAGTATTAAGGCCAAAAATGTAATAAGACACAGAACTGGAGAAGTTTACAGATGAGTAGCGCATCCAGTGCGACGGTGTGCAAATGTTTGCTTTTAGTTTGCTGGCTTTGTTTTAAAGTCAAAGCTTATGGAATTTGGGAAAGGAGATGGTGAAGGTCTTTTTATCTTTTAAAATTCAAGCTAGGTGAACTTCAAGGTGAAATGGTTTCAGAACAGCAAGTCAGTGTTTCATTTCAAGAACATAGAGTCTCTCCTATTTGATTGTTGTATGCTTTTTTCCTAATCAAGGAATTTGGTGCGAGCTTGTGCATTGGTTCGACTGAAGTAAATCAGCATTTTCCCAGTGAATGCAACATCAGACTGAAAAGTTCCATTTGTCTTCAGTACAGATTTATCATATTTAAGGCAAAAATACAAAATAGCAAGGGCTGCTGGATTGCCCCAAGCTTTAACAACTGAGAGTTCAGTTAAACTGTTACAGGGATGTGTTTGCTCTGCCTTAGGAAAATGTCTTTCATCATCCTCTGAAGTTGGCTACCTTTAGAAACATGGAATTGAATGTAAAATGTCCTTGTGTCCATTCCAGATCACCAATTCCCGTGTCCCCAAAGGCTGTGCTGAAAACACTCCTTGAGAGCTAACAGGGCATGTCCTGGGTCCCTCTATTAGCAGCTTTTGGTCACAGCTCTCAAGAGAGTCCCCAGGCTCAATTCAGGTGTTTAACATTGATATGAACTTCCCTGAGAAAATCCACCCCAGCCCAGAATTTGCTGCCAGGGAACAGCCTCCAGATCTCAGACAGGGCTCTTGAAGGTGATTTAAGTTCCTGGCAAATGTACATTTGGGCAGAATGGTCCACCACACCTCCTGGAAGAGCATCAAAGAAATTGTCAGGAAAGACCAAAGATCTGCTAAAATCTCTATCTTCTGTGATGTTTTGTTTTGGTTTTTAGTTTTGAGCATGACGAACTTTTTAAATTGACTGCAGATTTCTCACCAGACTGGACAGACTGAGGTAATCCTGGAGGAAAAACTGTCCTTTTACCAAATTCCAACTATTTGCAGCCAGGCTTGAAGTCTGAGATCTGACCTTTATGTCAGAGCCTGTGTGATCTATTAGTCAGAACAATTGATTTATTCCTTTGAAACATTGTGCTAAGCTATCACCAACTGTGTTTTTCTCTGGTTCTTGGGAACCCCGCTTGTCTGGCTGTTCATGACCATAGCAACTGGAAAACATACTCCATAGGAGAAAAAGCATCAAAAAATCCCCTCTGTCAGTAAATGGGGAAAAAAATAAATGTATATATGATACAGAAAAGTGGGAAGCTATTCACAGTCAGGCCAAAATCCAGTTCTGAAGGAGAGATTTTCCACTAGAGGACAGAGATAGTCTGGGGTAAGAGTAACAATAAAGTCACCACCATGATTTACATTGGTGGTTTTTGCCATAAACCTTTTTTTCCCCACTTATCTCCCACCCGCAATTTCACATGTCAGATTTTTGCAGGTACCAGCACATCTGAGAATCCGGCTGGGAAGTTCAGTGCCCTGGACAGACAGACGGCTGTGCTGGGTGTGTTTATTTCCACATAACAGCTTGTCAGTTTAACAAAGACAGGGCTGTAAAATCGGAGAAAAAAAAAATGTCATATCTAGCCACTGCGTGTGTATATCACACCGAGGAGGAATTCATTGCTCTTTTTCTTTGACAGTATGGGTTTAGCCCATAGCTCTATTTTCACACTCCTAAAGCTATGTTAAAATCATCAAGGGGTCAGCTGCAAGCCTGCACTATGAAGGCAGTTCACCTTTAAATACAGGCTGTCGGCTCTTCTCCATTACATAAGGATGGAAAAAGCATCTCTAACAGCAGACCACTGTTTCTTTATGTATGCATAACACAAAAATGGCCATCTAAAAAAAAAAAAAGCTTCAGAAAATAAAAATGCACTTTTTGTTGGAGATCATATTGCCAAGTTCCAGCCTACAGCTATTTGCAGCTGAGAAATAAAGCTCTAACTATACAGTTTGTAATGAAAAAACCTGACAGACCTTCAATTTTAGCCACTTTTGTTCACCATATACTAAATGCATTAATATGTCTAGTCCATTTAGCGAAGACATTGCCTGAGCCATTTTCTTTCATGTATTAAAAGAAAAAAATGTGAGTTTGCAGGGCCTGGCTCAGCAGACCCCAGGCTTTGTGCAGCTGTAATTCAGCATTTCAGCAGATCGCAGGAGCAGCGCGTTAAAACCCATCCAGGTGGGGCTGGAGTTTGGGCTTCAGCGGTTGGGGCGGGCACAGAGAGAGGGACTGAGGAAGGGATGTTGGGCAGGTCTGCTGCCATCCCAGAGGTGTCAGCATGGCCCTGGTTTAGAGTCACAGCTGGTGTTCGATTGCCAATGCTTTTTGTCCCTTGAAGGGTGCGTATATTAAGGGCAGGCTGAATTGCTCTCTGTTGAAATCCCCACGTCACTTGTGATCCCTCTGTGCTGGCAGTTTGTTTTTCTTCTACCAGCCCCTCTCAATGCTTTCGTATTCACCCTGAGTGCCCTTCAGAAGAGAGGCATGCTCCATACAGCCAAAACAAGCTTCTGAAAGGACTGTGGAGAGCGCAGGAGTTTCATAAATATGGAGAGAGCCGCACGCAGCCCAGTGCAGGAGGTAGCACAGCTATAGCAGACCCATCAGGCAGCGTTTTACAGCACACCCTTGGCCTTCAAACAGCTGCCATGCCCAGTGGGGTGGCTCAGCAGCCGATTCACAAGCAGCTCGGGACTCTGTGCAAGGAGCGTGGTAGGAATGGGGCGGCTAATCTGAGTGATGCTCGGCTGTCCCTGCTGGTCAGGCAGGACCCCAGGCTTTCAGAGAGGGTTACAGGAGCAGCAGCTACCTGGCTTCATTAGGCTCCCATCGTTTGTAGCAGTGAATGAGCCCAGCCTGGTCCAGGTTGCAGGACAGGCACAGCAGGGATTTAGGGATTTTTTTCTGAGCATTTCTTGGTTTACTCTGTTACTGCAGCTGAGCACCTTTTCTCCTTTCCTGTTTGGCTCTTCGCAGCCCTTACGGGAGAAATGTTACCTCTTTTTCACAGGTGGGGAAGTTGAGGCATGGCGATTAACCTAATAGCCAAATCATCTGAGGAGGTTTTATCCCAGTGGCCCCCACAAGCTGAAACAGATCTCCAACAGCATGGCAAGCTCAGGGGTGTGTGGAGCCAGCGGCACAAGCACATGCTGAGCGTCTCTTGTACGTGGTAAGTGTTTCATCTGTGATGTTCTGCTTTTGCTGAATTAGTCTTCTTTTTCTTTTCATTTTAATTAGAAAGCCTGGTGGGAAAAGCTCTGTGGCAGCTCCGGTCCCAGTTGGCTGGCACCTGGCTTAGTGGGCTTGTAGCTGGCTGGGGTCAGTGCCCCAGCACAGAGCTGCAGTGAGCCTGCAAGCAGCGGCTGCCAAGATTTTGCTGAGAGGTCTTTTTTGGGGGGCGCTCTGCTCTTTTCCAGACTGTGCTTTGGCCAGTAAATGAAAGGTAAAATTTTTTATTTTGCTGCTTTGGGAGTTCTACGTGATCCCTAACCTTCAGTTGGGAAAATCTGATTTCACGTGTTTATTAAAAAAACCCCGAAACTAATGTAATATCACTCCCTCCATTAATGCATGCTGGGCAGTTAGCAAAGACTGCTCCTCTGCTTTTATCAGTGGATTTGTTGGTAGGCTGGGGAGCTCTGCAAGGTGGATGCTGGCTGTGCTCAGCACTGCAGGATGGTGTGGCTCCAGCTGGTAAACAGCTGAAGCTGTGCAGGATTTGCATGGACCAACACCTGCACAGGTTCGTCATAGTTTCTGGCTGTAGGGTTTGTGGTGTGTCTTGTCCCAAAGACCTTACTGCTGTTGCAGCTCAGCATTTGCCATATGTTGCAGTTTGGTGGCTGAAGGTATGTGTTCCTTAGGCTGTGTTGGAAGAGGAGCGGGCTTGACTCTGGGCCGGGTGCTGTGTTCAGAGACTTGTGTGTCTTTCCCGACAAGGGTCTTGGGTCACACAGACAAATTTAGGCTGCTTTCATTCTGATGAACATTCTGACACCCCGAGTTTGGTGACCTGATAACTATAATGAAAATACTTATTGACTATCCTTACAAGGTAAACAAATATTCACCCAAGGAGCACTAAATTACACCAAACCTATTGTGTTGTTTCACCTCCAAGCAGCATTCCTCTTGCTAACGGGAGACTGGATCAAACCCAGTAAAAGAGTGCTTGCCTACCAAAAGCTGCCAAGTGCTGCAGAGGTACCAGGGCATCAGTAAAGCAGCTGTGTACCTGCATAACTTTCTTCTCCTCTGCAGCCAGAATGTTTTACAAACTACTTCCTTCAAAAGAAATACATATTCGATGTAAGGAAAATTACTTCAGCCTCAAGTTAGCAAAATATTTGTTTCATAAATTGAAGTATACACAAAGTCCAGTGAAGTTTCTTTCTTTTTTCTTTGAAGTTACAGATTCAATGCAGTGCTTGACAGAAGGACCTCAGGCTTGCTCACCTTGTTTGAACTTCAGACAAAGCAGAGAGGTCAAGTAGCTTGCCCAAAACCCCTCTCAATGGCCACACCAAGGTTATTCCCATCCCTGTGGGTTCAGCAGGTTCTGAGAATGCTTCCCCTCTGTTCAGGTGCCTTTTGTAGGAGGGAAGTCTATCTTGTAGTTAAAGGACACAAGGCTGTAGCATGTCTTTTGACACAGGGCTCGTGTTCAACATCAGGCTGCAAGAAGTGTTTGTACAATAGTTTGGACCCCAACATGGTTTGAGATCTGCAACAAATTAGAAGCTCAGGTCTGAGGCTGCAAAGCAGGTATCATAGGAAAACATTTTTAAGTATTTTTGTTTCCCTTTAAAAAATTATTTAGGAAGAAGCTACTGCTAATTTTAGTAGGTGAATGGTGTTACATGGTGCATGGCCAAGATGATTTTAGTTTTTTGAATGGTACATCTTTCACTTTCCAAACTATAGTACTGAGTGGCAGAAAAGCAATAAAAGTAGTTCTTCAGGAAATGCTGGTATAGAAATCTGTTTGCAAAAGCAACTCTGTGCAGTCACTGCTTTTTTAATATTCATTTTAAAAAAGAAAAAATCAAACATGTAATTCCTAAGCAGATCTAAGCAAAGGAGAATCATCTCCAGCTGTAGGCTAGAGTTCACCAGCCTTTTGAGTACATCAGGGCTCCTGTATACCTTTATCTCCATAATTATGTATGCTTTTGATTTGGAAGGTGAAACTGAGCGGTTTGACTGAGTTCAGCTCGGAGATTTGGGATTTGTTTGAACTGCTCACCCCAAGTTCAGCTCTGGAGCTGCAAATCTTTGTGGACCTGGAACAAACACAGGATGAGCAGTTAACAGGCAAACTCTGTGTGTATTCCCCTGTGGTCAGCAGCTTGTCTGTGTATAATCTATGCAGATACATCAAAAGGAAAATATTTTTCACAACAACTCTCTGGAGAATTAATGAGAGAAGAAACAGTGGAGCCGTTCTTCCAGTCGGTGTGAATCTCTGTGTGGTTGCTGTATGTGAACAGATGTACAGTTTTGTTTGCACTATGTAGTACATTCAGGAGAGTCATCCTGTTTCCATGTACCTTGGCAGAAGGAAAGATGGTGCTTTGCTGTGGGAGGTACAGCTCCCTCCAGGAAACTGAATGCCCGGGATTCAATTTTTTAAGAGCTTATTAAAAGTGACTGTGATTTACAGACATGGTTTCAATCCTGAGATGGTCAAATACACTCCCAAGTGCACTTTGCGCTGTCACTCCCTATCTTCCAGCTGTCTCCAGTCCAAGCTGCTTCCCAGTCAGAGAAAAACCTGGCCAGGCTTAACTGTTAGCACGTAAAAAGATGTTTTGAAAGGGACAAGTTGGAGGGAGAGAGGTCAGAAGAAGCAGTCCTATGTGGCTAAAATGCTAATCTAATGTGTTAAGACATTTGGATACTGTCATCAACATTGGCAGTAAAGTGAGCAAACAAGCATATAGAAAACAAGGACCAAGGTGTTAATACTTGTGCCAGAGTTCATTGCACAAATGACTTAATCTTTCACTGAAACAAGGGTCTGGAAATGTTGCCCACATCAAAGGAAAGATGCACTTTGATGGGTTTTGGAGGGTATTTTTCCTTCAGAAAGCAGCGTGTAGTTACTGACTTCCCAGTAATTCAAAGGAGAGTTTTGCATCCCTGCTGTGAAGCTGAATGACAACATAATACAGTTATTAAGGGGAAAAAAGGAAGCCTCAGTCCTTGCCCTTTTACACTTTATACTCTGTAACAACAAGCAATGCCAAAAAAAGACTCATACATCAGAAAACCTTGAATTTCTACAGCAGTGCTAAAAGTGGAATGAAAGTGAGCAAGTAAAAAATTTTAGGTGCAAATTGTCTTTCTGTGTTTTGCCAACTTTTGGAAATGGATTTGTTCCAGAAGAGATTAAAAATAACTTTACATTCATTGGTTTTCAATCTCATGAAAAATACCCACTTGTAAATTACTGGAAGAGTAGACTTTGAACCTCTTCACCTTTTTTTCTTCCCCCTGCACCTGTCTCAACCACCTTTTTCCAGGCAACCGTAGGTGCAGAGGAATACAAAGTGGGGGAGAAACCTACAAGCAGTTAAAGAGTGATTTTTACAAATTCAAAAAACCCTTTAAAAAGAATGCTTTTTTTTTTTTTCCCCTAAACTTTTTAACCTACTTTAATAGATAAAAAATGAGCTGTGAATCCTTGATACGAAACACAGACTCACAAGTCGCGCAAGGATGAGCTGCACCTGAAGGCATTAGGCCACGCTGTTACCCAAGCAGTACGGGAGAGATGCGTCCCAGTTTGCTCTGACCATGGTGAAGGTGCATTTTAGTCCAGTCCTCATGTTGTTAGTGACAACAGAAAATGTGCTGTTGGAGGAGGTGTAAAAGAAATTCATACACCCTCCCTAGGCACCCTGGAATAGCTCAATAACCCTGGTTTGAATTTATAATCCATCATTCGGTTTTCAAAGCGCACTTACAAAGAAAAGGGAGGGATGCGATGTGAACCTCTTTACTGAGGTTCAAGTATGTTGGGTTATATTCTGCCTTATACATGTGAGAACAGAAAAATGCACAATAATGCTGTGGGTGCAGCTCTGCATTCCTGCGTTGCTTCTCCTTCTGCCAGACAGAAACAGCACTAAGAAGTGGTAATGAATTACAGGATAACAAAAATACTTTATGGTTTTCTTCAGCAATTAAAATTAATGCAAATTTTGCCAAAATTTCACATCTTAAATAACAGTGTCTCAGCTTTTGCTGTAATTGCCTCATTATTGCAGCAAGTGAGTTTGTTTAATTTTTTTTAAATTTATTTTTTTCAAAAAGTGAAACAGCAACCAAATCAGCAGCTTTGTAAACGTTGATGCTTTTCCAAAATGGCAGTCAGCCCTACATCTACATGATTGCTAATGACATATGGGTTAGGACCTTCAGGTTTTCCCAGAGAACATGTTGTCTTGTGGTATTTCTTGCCTAACTAGTGAGAGTAATGGAAACAGTGTGAGGATAAGCTGTTCAGATAAGTGCTTGCCAGCCATCCAGTTTTATAGTTATTTGGAGCAATCTGCTACATATTCTTCTTTGTGAATTGTATTTCTCCCTATAAAGAGAGTTTGGTTAAGGCAAATAACATTTTATTCCACTATCAGCCCTATTTATCCATGCCTGGAACAAGATGTCACCTGTCTTTGTAATTTCTTATCAACTTTACTGAGATTATCTTTTTCTTACAATTTTATCAGAGCCGAGTAATGACTGTGTGCTAAAAACAGTCATAACCCAAATGATGACAGTGTATAGGACTCCAAGCCACAACTATTTGTAGAAAATAATCCCAAGCTACTAACGTCTGGAGTTGCGAACACCCATATTCAGATACACCAATCCCATAACTAAGTGTAATAACACCAGCCAGCAGCAAATCACCTCCCAGAAGTGAGCTGCTGTGCAAGCAACTGAACGCAGGACTCACAGATTCAGACATCTCTGGTTACTGGAGATGCAAACCTGGAGATTGGTCTTGGAAATCTGCTGCTCTCCCTGACTGTCAGTGTCTGGCTGGTGCCCCAGGAGAAGACCAGAAAAGTGAAATCCAACGTTCACCATTTGTCCCACTCACTTTGAAACGGTGCCCCAAGGGATACCTGGACACATACGGCTCTACCTGGCGTCCTTTGCTATATTATTGCCAAGGAATACCTGGCATTTGTTTTTTCTTGTCTCAGCTCACAATCGTAATTTCAAGACAATGGAGACACCTAAATTTTGTGTGGGTTACTGCATATTGCTTTGCCTGGGGAAATAACAAAACCAAAGTAGCATTTCATTTTAACACTTTCAAAATGAAGTTTTCTGTTGTCATTGAAGTGAAATATATTTTAAAACTTACCTCTGCTTTAATTTAGCTCCCTCTATCCAAACCAAAACATTCAGTTTGAATTCCAATTTAAAAAAAAATAAAAATTGCAGAAGCATTTTAACTCATTGCTTAGAGGCGAGCTGAAGAATTTGGCATCCCAGACTGTGGTTTTGGAGGGGAGTCACTACTTGGGACTATATGCTGCTGCAAAACTTTCCATTTTAAAGACCCTCTGAGGAGTGCTGATACCACCAGCCAGTGGGGAGTCCTGGGCAATGTAATGCTGGTTCAGCGTTTCATTGGATTCCAAATGTTGCCAGCCCTAGGAAGGCATAATGGTGCAGAACGTATAAAATTCAGATTTAAATACACTATGTACTGAAAATTAACCAAGCAACTGCTGTTCATTCCACCCCAGTAAGCAGTAAACTTCACACCATCACAAAATAATAATTACCTGGTTGTGGCTGTCGTGTGCACAGCAGTATTATCAAGAGATAGAATTGCGTCAAGAAATATTTGGCAACTTCAAGCATGACTGACAGTGTTTTGCAAAAATCCTGGCATGTTTATGTGGAATTCGCCACATAATACCAGTGAGGGCTACTTGTGTGAGATACATGGAGGAGCTGTAATATACAGATGTTTATGTTTTAATTACAGCGAATCAAGGAAACGTTATTCTTCTGACTTAGGGGCGGATTGTTATTCTTATCAAACACAAATTGCTGATAGCAGGGAAGAAAAATGGGAGTAGTGCCTCCTGGTGTGAGAACCAGATCAGGAGAAACTGGAGAGGAGATGTGGGCCGTGCTGCTGGCTTTCACACAGCTTCGGGCAACGAGCAACTGGGTTTGCAAGTGGTTCAGGGGAGAGCGTCGACTCGTTGGTCTAAGGGCTGAGTCCTAAGCAATGCCCAGAGTGGGCCACTTTGGCTGTCTCACCTCTGCTCCTCATGAGTGACTCTCAGAGCAGCGAGTCTGGTCCTGTAAACTGCAGAAATACCCTCAGAGCGTGTCCACGGCCTCCAAACTGTGGGCGCGTGTGGTGGTGGGGAGCTGAGCCCTCTGCTGCCCACTCGCATGCGTGGTGGGCCTTTGCTTCAAGATCAGCCTTAGGTGGGCCTTTGCTTCAAGATCAGCCTTAGGAGCTGTTTCCGGGTCTGTTGTCTCCACAGCCGATATCTGGGCTTGGGGTGTCCCTCAAATCTGTCATATAGTGACCATGTCTGTAAAATTATCTTTATCGATGATCTGGGCGAGGGGATTGAGTGCCAGTAAGTTTGCAGATGACACCGAGTTGGGTGGGAGTGTTCTGCTTGGGGGCAGAAAGGCTTTGCAGAGGGATCTGGACAGGCTGAGTGGATGGGCCGAGGCACATGGTATGAGGCTCGACAGGGCCCAGTGCTGGGTCCTGCACTTGGGTCACAACAACCCCATCAGCGCTACAGGCTTGGGGGAGAGTGGCTGGAAAGCTGCCTGACAGAAAAGGACCTGGGGGTGTTGATCAACTGTCAGCTGAACATGAGCCAGCAGTGTGCCCAGGTGGCCAGGAAGGCCTACAGCATCCTGGCCTGTACCAGGAACAGCATGGTGAGTAGGACTCGGGAGGTGATTGTGCCCCTGTTGGGGCCCACCTCAAGTGCTGTGTCCAGTTTTGGGCCTCTCAGTACAGAAAAGACACTGAGGTGCTAAAATGTGTCCAGAGAAGGGCAACGAAGCTGGTGAGGGATTTGGAGCACAAGTCTTATGAGGAGTGGCTGAGGAAGCTGGGGGTGTTCAGCCTGGACAAAAAGAGGCTGAGGGGAGACCTTATCGCTGTAGAGAGGCTGGGATCGGTCTCTTCTCCCAGATAACAGGCAATGGCAAGAGAAAATGGCCTCAAGTTGCGCCAAGGGAAGTTCAGATTGGATATTAGGAAAAATTTTTACACTGAAAAGGTTACCAAACATTGGAACAGGCTGCCCAGGGAGCTATTTAAAAGGTGTGCAGACACAGCGCTTAGCGATATGGTTTAGTGATGGTTTTTGTCAGTGTTAGGTTGATGGTTGGACTAGATGATCTGAAAGGTCCCTTCCAACGTAGACAATTCTATGATTTTGTATTTGTTTAAGTCCTGGGCTGCAGGTCCCTGGCTGGAGGGCTTGATTTGTGTGGTGACATGCTAAGCTGGTCCTCTGCAACTGTATTCTGCTTTTATTTCTGAACACTACTTCAGACTCTAAGGGTGAATGCCATTATGTGAACTTGCAGCTTGCAGAATATTTTCCTGTCTGATTCCTTTCAAGAGCATTGACAGAATCTGGTACTTTTTGATATAAACAACCATACTCGCAGGTCATTGAGGTAACTGAACCAAGTAGAGCTGTTCTTTAACTTTTTTTTTTCACAATTCTTATTTTATCCTGGCAATATGGTGTCCATAATTAACAAGAATGTTGTGGGGTTTTGTGCATAACTAGAAGCTGTTAATTAGGCAACTGTAGGAGAACAATAACTGAAAGTGTAGGAGGGAAGCAAAAGGATCTGCATTCATGCTTTGTTGTATTTGAGCACCTATCAGTAAACACGTTCAGGAAAAGAAAGAAGACCACCTGAAAAGGGTTTGTTTTCCAGCGGCTCTGTTCGAATCTACTCAATAGGTGGATGTATTTGTACCCTTATGAATGCTACAATAACAACTGCCCTCCTTTTTTAGCATGCTAAGCACGCTAAAAAAATGTTAATCTTGCGAAGTATTATAATGCCTAAGGGAAAAGAAGAATAAGGTGTCCTGCTGGTAGGTACTGTACAAACCCTGTCCGGATGTGTTAGGCAGACAGTGAGTGTGGGAAATGGATATGATACAATTCCTGCTTTTAGGATATAGTGGGAAAACTGCTGCAGGGTGGTAGCGGCATGATTAGGACATTTTGGAGCAGGGCAGGGAAAAAAGATCAAACTGGAATAATTGTTTTTACTGTTTTATACAAAAAGCATTTTGGAGTGGACTGATACCAGTCAGGAATTCATATCAAAGTCATTAAGGCATTTTAAAGGGAGAAAAAATACTCTTGGAAAAATTGAAAAAGCACATTCAGATATTTTTAAGGCAGAGCATTTAAAACTTTTCATGTTGAAGCAGTGTTTTCTTTAGAGATGGGCCTAGATTGAATTTATTTCAAAAAGCTATATTGAAGCCACTTATTTTTGGGTACAACAAACTATTTTGTTTAAACAACCTTTCCTACTTTTGTTTTCCTAAAGCTCCTTTGCCTCCCACTCTGACTCTTCTTGCCCTCAATTTGAGCTGATTTTAAACTTCTTATTTCAGGTTATTTGCTTCATTCAGGAAACTTCAAGACAATTTACATGGCTTTGCTTCATGCAGATCTAGTTTGGTCTCCAGATGGATGTCTGTGGAATTGTGAATTTCATATATTCCAATCTGTTGTTTCAGCCACGCCGTGAAGACCCTCTGGAGCCCAGAAGAAGCACATGGAATGGTGCTTTCTGACCTGCTCTTGGTGGTGGGAGCTCCCAACTCTCCATGACTCACAGATGTTTCGACCCCTTGTGCATGTGTGCGTGAGTAAAATCTACCTTAGTTCAGATAGGAGAAATGTTTCATTTTGCCTCTAGTTGTGTATACTCTTTAGCTGCAAACTAACAGAAAAATGTGTCATGAGGTGGATGATTCAGAAGGAAAATAAAATCGCTGGCTTCAAATTACATGAGAGTCATGTTAGAGAAAGCTTTTTACACATAACAGTAATGGATGACACAGACTCTTAGAGTCACAGAATCAAATGCGTTTTCTCTGCTGGTTTTGCGGTGGATGTTTAGAGACTCATTAATGAGGCATAACTGATGTGATCAAAAATACGTAAAACTGCTCAACTGACAGGAATAAGGGCTTTGGAAACTGGGTTAATAATACTTGGTTGCATTTAGGGGTGTTTTGAAATCTAACCTCTGTTCATAAAATGCTCTGCAGTTTTAAGATGAAAGCGTGGATATTCTCAGTGAAAGAATATTGAGAAGACTGTCCCTTGGCAATATGCCACCAGAAGTACCTCAGCTGATGAGCTGGTGCTCATTATCCCCGAGACAAAATTTGTCTTGGGACCGCAGGAGCAGGTACAAGTCAGAGTATGTCTTGCCCTAGGCCAGCCCATACCCTCTGTTCTTTCTTCTCCTATGTGGTTCGCACAGCCGTTACGGTAGGTTTGGTTGGACCCTGTTTCAGTTGATCTCTTCTGGTTGCAGCAGAGCAGGCGTAGGGTGGGTCTTGCCTTCCACAAAGGCGACTGGTAGGCACTTACTTTGCTTTGCATAAGAGCGTTGGACCAAGGTTCAAAACAAGTCCAAAGAAAGATAACAAGTTGGTTGGTTTCTCCCCATTCTCCCCAGCAAGAATTCCTCCTGGGACAGAAGTAGTTTGGCTTCCCTGGAGATCCTGGCTGGTCAGATCAGTGTGCCCTGAAATACCCCTTGTCCCATGTGAACTCCTAGGCGTTTTGCTTTGTTGCTCACCCTTCTCCAGCAGTCTACTTGTTGCTGGTGATACTTGAAACAGCCACATCAGGAATAGCACACAGGGGAATTCACCAGATACTGGAACCAATCTGGTGCCTTGACCTTGGTTGAGCCTCTTGACACATGAAGTAGTGAGCAGGTAGTAATCAGAACAGAGTTTGTGTTGATGCAGAAACACTGACCCTTTATAATCACCCACTTAATAGCTCTCTTTCCCTGACATATCTCCATGATGCTTTGCTTACAGGGGCAGGTCAAACCCTAGGTGAGGGATTAGGTGTGCAGCGGTATCTCCAGATTCACAGTAATTTCCACAATGTTTTTCAGTTTTGGTTTACATTAGCGTGTTTTCCTTTCAAGAAAAAAATATCATTATGATTGCTCTCGAAGAAGGCGACGTGCATCCCTTAATGTGGCTAGTGGCTCTCTCTATACTTTGGTATCTGATTCATCAGGTGGTGTGGCCACACCTGGCCTTCGGAGTTTGGATGTTGTTGTTTTTGTTTACAGGGTGGGAAGGAATGTTCCCTCTTAGGCATCTTTATTACTGGTTCTCTCTCTACATAATCGTTGGGAAGAAGCTGTGGCAAATAATCATCCCTCTGCTTCATTCCCTACACATGGAACTGATTTAGGGGAATGCAGTGTTTTCTTAGGACTTGATATCCTGCACTGCCTGATGTTCCTGGAAGAAGGGCTTGCCTCGCTGCGTGCAACTGCCTTTGTTCTGGGGTGGGCTTGTTGGCATGACTGATGCTGCTTGCAGTGTGGGTATGCACAGGCTCTGTGCCACTGCTTGTTTTTCCCCTGAAATGTCTCTGGTTTATCTTTTCTCTTTTAAATGGAGCGCATACATGATATTTAGAAATCTGCACTGTTGGTTCTATAAAATTCATTACAGCATTGCCTGAAGGTTTCTGCCAGGTTTTGGACTCCGCCAGTCTATGCTCTGCATTAAGCCAAAGCTGGTGCCAGACAGCAGCCGGGGCACCAGGAGAAAATCTCAAAATTTTGAAAGTCAATGCCTAAAGTCACTCAGCAAACAGCACATCAGCCAGCCCAAGAGATACAAGACCATCATTCTCTTTTTTCATTTTTCTCTTTTTACTTCTTTGATTCTCAGAGATAATGATGAACATAGTGACTGAGGCAGTCTATAACAGCAAGTAAATGTCCTGTCACAAAAATACCAACTACACAGGGAATGGTGTGGGCAGTGGCAAGAAGGATGCACAGTTTTGGAGATGGCAGGAGACCTTTTTCCTTCCCATGAGTATTTAAAGATGCTCTGTCTTGCTGCGTGTTGTAGTGTAGGCTCAGAAAGCAGCTGCCTTCCCTATGCCTTGCTGGGAACAAGAGGGTAAAGGAGCCGTGAACAGCAGCTCAAGTTTTGGTGCCATTCAGACGCAGCCTGCCAGTCTGACCCGCCGGCTCTGGAGTGGTTTGGGCAGTCAGCCAGGCAGAGCTGCTGTTCTCAACTTTATTCTCTATAATAAATGTGCTCTGGCAGCGCACCAACTGCCTTATCTGCTCGTAAGGACAGAGTCCCTTGGAGAGCCAGTCTCCAGGGCCAGCTAGGATTATGCTAACTTCTCCAGCCAAATGGAGCTGGTTGCGATGCTCGACACACTAGCTTTGCCTTTCTAACTTCTGTTCACTTTAAATAGAGTGTGAGCAACTTCAGGGGAGCAAATTAGCCAAGGGAAGTCTTTCTATCTGTCTTAATTAAGCATTAATAAAACCTGTCATTGACTCTCCCCTGCAGTTATCAGTCAGTCAATGGTATATAGTATTTCAGTCAATCATCTTCCCTTCAGGGTCACTGAAGGACTGTCCCAGTGACACCAAAGGCACTGGGAACCAGTTCATCAACATCAGTTGGACTCCCTTTGGTGCTGTCTTGTATGCAAAAGGACTTATGATTACAGAGGCAGAAGCATTACCCAGCAGTAAACCTGCCCTGTGTGCTAAAGGGCATCTGTGCCCAGAAACCATATAACCACACCCCTGTCTACATATACATAGATCCTGTACTCAGTTCGTCCTACCTATGCTTGGGAAGATTGGTCTCCTCCCTTGGGCAAATAAGACTAGGTAGGGGTTAAATGAAGTGTGAACATACACCCACAAGAGCCAGAGGAAAGCTTCCGTCATGCCAATTCTGGCACCGGACAGTAAATGCAGACCTGAAGCTCAGGGTGTAGGGGGCAGATGGAGGGAAAAACAAAAGTGAAATGTCCACAGACCTGGAGACTTCCAAATGACAGTGTTCAGACTGCAGCTCCAGATCCAAAGGTGGAAGGGTGCAGCCGTTCCCATGGGGGGGTGTGTGTTATAGACCTTGGCCTCTTTAGAACCAGCTTAGGGAGGCAACACTGCGTGTGCAGAAAGAGCTGGGGGACTGTGACAGTGCTTTTCTGTCTGGGCAGATGCACGTTAACAATTAAAAGTACATTGGACGTTTCTCATTAGGCAATTCAGCCAATATATAGCCAAGTAAACAAAATACAGAAAAAATAGAGCCCAAGTTTTTGGTGCTGTTTGAAAAAAGTGTGTTTTGTACACCATAAGTTTTATGCAAATGAATTTTTTCACATCCTTGTACCAGTTAGATAAAGGCATTGTGTGAGCTCAGGAAAGGAAGCTACCATTCGGGAGATAACTCAAATGTGAGTTTGCCACATACAGAGTGATTGCAAGACAGTAACTGGAATGGCATTTCTGGGTTTGTTTTCAGGAAACAATGAGAGCCTGAAAGAGTTCGGTCTCTTCAGTTTCCCACTCTCTGTCTATGCTGTGAAATGCAGGAACGAGCAGCCTGGTCTTCAGACAAGAGTGAAATCAGACAGAGACTGAAGCTCGTGTTTTAGCAGAGATTTTCAAATGCGTGCTCCCTTCCTAGGTGGGAGCACATAAATCAGCCAGCCCTGAGCCTGTCATTGCTTCCTCCAGCCTCTCATTGTACCATATCTTGGGTAGCCCAAGCACTGTCTGATGGGACTGCGTGTGATTCTGCAGGGTCAGTGTTCCTGGCAGGTGATGGTACAGTATGTGTGATAACAGACTTCCTTTCATTTGCACAAAAGGGAGATTTTATCCAGCAACCCACTGTAATCTGGTTCAAAACTCAAGCTAAACCCTCTTCCATTACTCTTAGCTATTTGTTTAATTCTCCATATTACTTAATGTTCTATTAAAAGCCTCTCTTCTTAAATGCTTATTGAAGCAAGCCAGAAGCACATAAAACTAATGTAATCAGCAATAAAAATAATTCCAAAAACCAATTACTTCATTAATATGGAAAGAAGTGTAAATTGCACAGAAGCAAATTTGCTTACAGGTACAATCCTAGTGCAGCACCATTAATGGTAATTGACTGTTATGACCGGGGACAGGGATGACTTTTCCTCAAGCAGGACCCGCTTCAGGAGAAGGATGTCCAGCTTCTGGCAGTGGTTTCGTGGTGTTGTTTATTGTGCTTTTTTGCTTTGCTTTGGTTTGGTTTGTTAGGGACTGGCGACATTCACAGAGTCCAAGGCTTTTTATTACTATTTTTTTAACCAAATCTAGAACAGTGAAGTACCAGTATATATATTTCCTTCATGTTATCCCATATTTCCCACCACGTTATTGCCTTCTTTGTACAAGCAGTGGCTCCAGGAGATAATTCTTTTCCCCTCTCCTCTCCGTAGAAGAAGCAATTCCTTCTTGTCAACACCACAAGCAGCACTTTTCAGCTGAACAGCATCCCCAAACAAGAAATCAAGGTGTATGGGAGAAAAAACCTGCTGCGTGCATTATAGAGCAATCCAGTGAAAATTGCTGTGTCACGGTTACTTTTACTTCATGCTAAAAAAGAATCAGGCTGCCACATCTTGAAAACAACCCATTCACTGAAGCTTAAGGACTTCTACTACCTCTTTTTGCTTTAACCATCGGGAGAATTTTGGTCCTGGCTTGGTCCAGACAGAATTCCAGAGGAATCATCTGGGCACACAGGGCCAAGAACATCACTCTGATTACCATCTTGTGCAGGCAGCAGAGAAGAAAACTGGGACGTGAGTGGGAATTATGCCCTTGGCAAAGCTAGGGAGGGAAGAGCAAGGCTGTGAGAACACTGCACCCAGAGCTGGGACAGTGTTACAGCACTGTGCCTGGAAATACTCTGGGACTGTTGCTCCCAAATACTGAAATCTTCTATGTGAGAAAAAAATTACTAGTATACTTAACGGTCATAGGTCTTGCTGGCTGGTGGCTGGGAGGATTTTTGGTTGCTTTTGGTTTTTGACCCATGCACTTAAACCATATTCTTCACACTGCTTGGTTAAAGCTAAGTGGCAATGTCAATCTATGCAGCTGTGTCTTAAACATCCCCTTCCACTTGTTTCTTTGTCCTGCTCCCATTTTCTTTTCCTTCTCCCACATACATTGCCTTGACTGAATTGATTGAAGCACAATTTCTCTTTAATAGGCAAGTGACTTTTAGCTGGTGTCTGATTTATGGCCTAACATGTGTTTCATTATAGAAGTTGTAATAACCTTTCTATGTAGTGTACATTTTATTTTGCACGCACTTATTAATGAGAAAACAAAGTTCACCATGTTAACAGAGTAAAAGCACCTAATGGGCAGAATCCCTTGCATAACTGCCTGATTTATAGCTCAGCAATGGTACTATAACAAGCAAATAATAAATTTATAATGAGCTGTTTCTCAAATCAGACTCGTTTGACTTATTCTAGAGAAGATATTCAGAATATTATTAGTATGAGCTTGGCTTTGTAAGAAAAGAATTAGAGCTGAGCAGTCTTCTGTGGTGTTATATTTAGAAATTTGCTAGGAATATATTATTGACTGCAGTCAATAAACATGCTGACCAATACATCAGCAACATTTAAGGAGGATGCTCTGGATTAGCAGCCAGCCAGGGATTACTTGTTCGGTTGTGAACCTGAGTCTGAGAACAAAAATCTTTGCTAAGAAATATGCTTGGGATAGAATTCGGTCAACAGAGTATATTAAATACCAGTACTCCCCCAGAAAGCGAATCAGTGCAAAATGTCATTTGAAGAGCTGCATCTAATGCAAATGCAGAGAGAATAGCAAGCACCTGACAACCACTAGCCTGCTGGACACAGCATGATTTTGCTGCAGAGTGCTGCTCCCTTCAGCAGCCTTGTGGGGAGGAGAGAAACAGCTATTGCTTTCCTGAGCCAAAAGGAGGAGATGTGCCCCTTTGGGTGCAACGAGGTGATAAAAAAGGTAGCAGAAAGCTTTTATTGATGGAAATGGTCACACTTATACCTTCTAAAATACTGATGGTGATAATCCGTGGCCCACATTCGAGAGCCACTAAAGTCATAGCAAAAGTAAGCTGCCCTTCAGGGATAGAGGTGATCTGCACACCTGTGTTGTCCATTGGATCCTGAAATTAATAATAATAATACTAGTAGAGAACTGTGAGGATGCCATATCACATGAGCTGCCCTTCCTGCCCCTGGATGAGGTATATTGCGTTTGAAAGAAGTTCAAAGCATTTTGTTCCCTTACGTTTACGGATGGAGGGGACTTCTACTCCTTTTTGGGTTCAGACTTTGCTGGCACCAGCCGGTTCATCAGTGGAGCTATGCTTACTTATAGCAGTTTGTCTTCTGGTCTCTATTTAGGAAACTCCCCAGAAACATCTAATTTCACTTTTTTCATCTTTACTTAAGCTTTTTCCTGGCTGTGGGAAGCTGTCATTCCTGAATTTCTCTGGCCCTCGCCAGAGAAATAAGCTCATTCCCTCACTTGCCAAAGCATTAAGTAGTTTCTTGCAGCAGTGCTGTGGAAATCGTAAATCCCCTGCATAGTAAGGCCATCTGGGGACAGGCTGAGCATTGTGGATGGCTGCGTTCTCAGTTTGATAAATTCAGTCTACCAACTTGGTGTTCTTCATGGCTCGTGCCGAACCGTATTGCCTGTGCCCCAGACCCGGCCGTTGCACTCTCACAGTGTTTTCCTGAGACTTTGGTGCCAGCGCTTTGCAACTCTATGGTCAAAGGAACTGCTTGGAGTTAAAAAGGAGAGGGCTAACACGGAAAATCACAGTGTAAAGATTAAATGCACAAATTCAGTTGTTGTTACTACATTTGTGCAATAGCGAAGCAATATTTGTTTATTTACATTTTTACTGTGTTACCTATAGCTTGAGTGAAGCTACTTTTCCTGTTTGTGCTGCACTGATCCCTTTGATTTCTATGGCGCTGTGATTTCATTGCTTTGCCCCTTGGAAGTTTTTCCTTAATTGTGCCCTGCGGTTTAGCAACCTGAAACCACCTGTATAATGTAATGCTGTCTCAATCTTATAATTCTTTCCCCAATCTCCTTGCTCATTTTCAGTCCATAATTTATTATTTTCTTAAGTTTAAGTTCTTTGGACTGGTCTGAAAATGGCTTTGCCTTTGGACTTGGTGTGTATCAGGAGATTAGTATGGAATGCTATGGTATGTATAGCTTTCCATAGGGGAGTGACTCATGGAAGTCAGACAGATTAGACAGCTGGGGTGGGACCTGCATCACTTGAGGTTATATGGCTGCTTTAGCAGGCAGCCCTCTGGCCTGAGATGTTTGTCTCAGGAAGGAGGAATTGCCCTTGGCTGGTCCCGCTGTCTTCGAGGGACCCCAGAGGAATCGTGGACCCAGACAACTGAATTAGGGGGAAGGGGTCCCATTGCAAGCACTACAGAGCTGCAGGCACTCTGTGATCATGGCTCAGTTTAAGCAAAGTATTTAATTGTGAGGAACCAAAGGAGCCCTGTTTCCTTCAGTGCTGAAACACCTGGTTTCATGCCCTCATCGTGCCCTCGGCAGCAGCACCAGAAACTAAGTGGAGAGTGGTTTAGGCCAACAGGCTCCAACCTGCAGGTCTGAAATTACAGAATTATGTATTTCTTCTTCAAAGAAGTGCCTGGAACTTCACAGGGGCTGCACCAGGTGAGGGCAGGTCTGGCATGACCAACCATCGTGCCTAAGTCTAGCCAAGCTGGAAAAAAGGGAGACTTTCCAATGAGGGCAAAAAAAGAAATTCTGTGTATCAAGAACTTCAGCCCCTCAGGCTTAGAAAATTGTTCTACTGTTTCCAAACTTCTCTCCCCTTCTTCCCACTCCCCCCATCAGCCCCCCCATACTATCAATAACAGCTGCTTTGAAAATGGTCTTCTCAGGGGGGAGGAGAGGGAGAGTGGTGGGAACACCAGGCTGCAAGGGACTGACCTCATTTCCAGCACACATCACCACTCAGTCTGGCATGGCTCTCTGGAGCTTTCTGTAACATATACAGCCATTTCCCTAGCTTTTCTCAAAATAATAATAAGAGCATAACGTGCCTTTAATAGTGCCTGACGCAGCTGCAAATGCTGCTCGCCCCCAGGACTGCCCCAGCTCTCGAGAGCTGCTGTGGACAGGGTGACACATGGAGGAACTGTGCCAAGAACGGGGTTTTTTCTCTCCAATCTTGCCTTGCTGACCGTTTCTCTGTCTTCTTAGGAGCGTGTGCATGGGGGTGGAGGGGGGTTGATGATGTTGATCTGGTTGGGAGAGCTGCTGCTTCTCCTTTCACCATGGTAACGAGGAGCAATTTGTATGCAGTGGGGATGGGAAGGCTTGTGGTATTTTATTGGGAGGGGTTGAAGACTTTCTTGTGGAAGCTCCTTGGTCTGGAGGAGCAGAGGAGGAAATTGCCTTTTCGGCAGATCCTTGCAATTCCTTGCTTGGCAGAAGTGGGATCATTTTTCCCTTAGCAGGTGCAGGGTCCTGTCAGTGCTAAAATAATAAATGAGAGAAAGAAGCTGCCTCTGCAAGCTGGGGAAAGTCCCTTCCCTCCTTCTAATTTGCTGTTTCCAGGTCTTTCAAAGGAGCAAACATGTGCATAGGTCCAGAGTGGTCAGATTCTATTTGCTGCCTAGTGGGATTTTAACCCAGTTTCCAATGCATGTATTCTCATTTTATAATCTTTCACTCTCCTCTTCCCATGTTCCTTCATTATTTAGAAGTCTGTCCTCCAGCCTGGCCCCACACACTGCTGGAGCAAGGTTTGCTATCTGAAAAGGCTGCCGGGGCTACATTCCCACTGCTCCATTCCCAGCTGGGACACTGTCCCAGGCAGCTGGGGACCCCTGTCCCAGGCACCTTCCCCTTGAGGGAGAGAGGGAGGTTTCTCCTAGCACCCCTGGACTGGGATAACTGGGAGCCCTTTACCTGGAAAGCTACATGTGGAGACAGGATTGAGGCAGCAGCCAAGTTCTCAGCTGGGCACTACTGCTTTTGGTACTAAAAAAGGGGGGTCCCTGGGGAGAAAGGGTGAAAAATAACCCAAGAAATGCTCTGTGGTGATCATCCCACTGGACTCTTGCAGAAACAAGTCACCGATGCCAGAACTGCCCCGTAGCTGTCCTTCAAACACTGGTGGCATCACCTGGGGGTCTCGCGGCCAAGGCTGGAGCGCTGCTCCCACCGGGTTTGTGGCAGACCAGCAATACCAGGTGAGCTTATTGTGCAATAAATCACAGCTTCTTTTTCAAAGAACGTTCCCCTGCACTGCCTTTTCCTCCACTTTGCTTCCCTCAATTGCACCCTGCACTGGCAAAGGAGAGCATCCAGCTGCAAAGATTTACTAGCACAAACACCCTCCATCGTTAAAAATGCTTCACTGACTGGGACAGGACTCTCTGCTCTGGGGAGAACACTGCCGAGCAGTTAGACATGTTGTTTTACAAAAATTAGAGCTAAAATATGAAGCAGTTTAGGTTTTTACCACTCAGCTCTAATCTCCACTTTATGCTATTTGTCCTTTGGAGCTGGATAGAAATCGACTCTCTCCCTGGTCTGCAGCCATTCTTTTGTGTTGGCAGCAGCTCTAATTATGCACCAATTAACCTTAATTAAACCAATTCCTGTGTAACTGCACATGCAGACAATGCACTGAACAAACGGCCTGACAAATATTGTCACTTAAAAGGCATAAAAACACATCAAATCCTTAATTGGAAAGTCATATTGTAAATTGCTGAGGATTTGTAGCTCTTTGTTCTTAACACGATTGAACAGCAATAGCGGCCAAACACCCCAAAAGCTCCCAAAACCTTGGCTGAATTAATTTTCTCATGCTGCTGAGGCCAAAATGTATTATTTGTGTAGGAAAAGGCAGTGATGGATCCTTAATTGTAGCAGCTGGCAGGCTGGTTTAGAGGGCATCAGGATGGCAACCCCAGGTAGGGAGCCATCAGGTTCCCCTTCTAGAGCCTGGGTGACTTTGGGCAAATTGCTGGATTATTTGGCGATCCCTGCTGACCTCTGCCTGGCTGTTTGTCCAGAAAATGCTCCCTAAAGCTGGGACTGTCCCTCATGTCATGCAACGGAGCTGCAATTTTGTTGGAAATGGGATGGTTTTCACCCTGTAAGCAGTAACACAGCCAACAGATGGTGCTCGTACATACAGTTACTCCAGGTTTCTTCTGAAAATGTCATGCAAGCTTCCTTCGTTTTATGATGCAATATATTTTTGAGGGAACTGCTGCAAACAGCACAGGTTTTACCTTCATTTTCCTGAGCATAATGAGCCCCTGGGACTGCTGGTGTGTGGACAGAGTCCTTGCCAAAGGCGTTACACGCCTCCAGTTTGGCCCTTTTTCAAAGTTTGATATAGGGGAAATAAGTTAGACTGAGAAAAAGTCCAGGCTCTGCATCACTTGTTTATCCTCCAGTGGGGAGAAAAAAAAAAAAAAAAAGAGATTGCAGGACCTCGAGATTGGTTTGCAGCAGAGCAGCAAGAAAAAAAAGTCATAAATAGCACTGGATTCAGGATTTTGTCTTCCCTGCTGTTTGTAAAATGTGTTTAGTTGAAAAAAAAAAAAAAAAAAGCCCTTCAAATCCTTTAATATGTATTGACTTTCTGGTGATTCAGTTTTATGCTACTGAATGCTTTTCTTTCTGTAGTTAATCAAACAGGCTCTAGGCATAGCATTTTGTGGTAAAATATTCTGCCTTGTGAATACTGCAATTAAAAGCAAAGCTAATTAAGCATGTAAATCATGCCCATATAAATTAGTTACTAACACGTTCACTTGGCCACTGGCGCTGATTGCAGTGGAAAGGGGGATTCGACGATCTGTTTGCCTGCACAGAGAGCCTGCTGCAAGGAATCGCGTGGGAAAGGAGGACATGTGGCCACGAACACACATAGGGTGGTGGGATGATGGTGGTGTCCTACAGTCGGACACAGCCCTGTTGATGTGGAGCTGAGGGGGGATGGATGGCAGAGGATACTAAAGCAAATCAAGTCAGGGATGGGGACAAAAATTTCCTCTCTTATGAGGAAAGCCTGAGAGACCGTGGGCTGTTTAGTCTGGGGAAGAGAAGACTAAGAGGGGATCTCATCAATGGTTATAAATATCTAAAGGGCGGGTGTCTAGGGGATAGGGCCAGACTCTTTTCAGTGGTGCCCAGCAACAGGACAAGAGGCAAAGGGCACAAACTGGGACACAGGAAATTCCATCTCAACGTGAGGAAAAATTTCTTGTCTTTGGTGGTGTCAGAGCACTGGATCAGGCTGCCCAGGGAGTCTCCTTCTCTGGAGATACTCAAAACCCACCTGGATGCATTCCTGTTCATCCTGCCTTATGTGAACTTGCTTTAGGCAGGGGGTTTGGACTAGAAAGTACCTTCCAACCCCTGCCATTCTGTGAGTCTGTGATTAACCAGCCACCGTGCAGCTCCATTTATGAAGTGATGTGACCTCATCCATCGCTTCCTGAAATAGATGGAAACACTTCTCTGGACTGTAACAGAGTTTGGAATTGGGTCCATAGGGAGTCCAGTCTGGATTAAAACACGCTCTCAGGAGAAGCGATGGAAGCAATACCACTTGCTTCTTGCTCGCTGGGCTCAGCCCTGCAACTGCCCTGCGATGCCCAGCAGAAGGTGGGGACTCAAGAGTGTTCGATGAAGCTTTGTAGATATGTTGAGTGGAGCATTTAATGGCAGGCGTGAAAGCAAACTGCCTTGCAGCTTACAACCTGGAGAAAACAACTGGCAAGCAGCGTGCCTGGGAGCAGAGATAGGGGCAAATGGCTTGGTGGGAAGAAGAGAGAAAGAGGAATGGAAAACCTTTTGCAAATGAGGGAACAACAGAAAATGTGTTTTGGCAGCTGGACAGCCTTTTGAAAGCCCAGGCAAAACATAGATGGGGGCAAAAACTGCTGCCAGCCTTGGAGACAGTGCTATTCCCAGAACTGCATGCAGAACCAAGATTTTTTTCCCCCAGGAACATAATTGTTTTTCTTCCAAGCCACCCATCAGCATGCATTGGGTGGTGAGAAATCCCTGCCTTGTGCGGGAGGGCACAGAGGAAGTCCTGTAAACTGCTCCACTAGTGGCTCTCCATCTCCTCCACATTCACATGCACCCTGCACAGACACAGCAAGATCTTGAAAAACACCTAAGGGCATCCAACTCGCTTTTCATTAAAGAGAAAAGAATGGGCACCTGGATGGCACTCAGCAAGGACAAAGGGTTGGGGGTAGATGGCTGAGCAGGCTCTGGGCTCAAGCGTCTGGGGAAGGTGCTTCTGAAGAGCAAAGGAGAGAAGATGCCAGGCTGAGTGGGAAGCCACAGACAGCTGGCTACAAAATGCCGAATGCTGAGCTATTCCTGATTTTTTTTTTTCATTAAATAAAAAATAAAAATTGTATGCACCTCTTGCAGGAGCTGGGGCCATGAAATTAAACTGCACATTTTATCACTCCCGTCTGTTTGAAGGCAAGAGCCTGCAGGTATCTGAGAGCAGGGCTTACTTTTCTGAATGTGCCAAGCTGAAGCTGACCTTTGCTGGGTCAGGGCCAGGAATCACCTGCTCACCGGGACCTGGGCTCCGAGCTGTCTTCTGCTCAAAAGCAGCCAGCGCCACATCCCCTTCTCCCTGGAAAGCACTTTCACCAGCTACAGCAGTGACTCATCCTCCTGCTTGGAGCTGGACCAGGGGGCAACCACAAAGGGGAGTAGCCACAAGATGAAGGAGGAGGAGGCTTGTAATCAAATGGTTGGGTTGTTCCTCTGGCGGGCTTCAGTCTGTGCTGCCTGGACACTTCACTTGTTGTTTTACACTGTGCTGGCAGGGGATGAAAGCTAATGGTTCCTAATAGAACATCAGTGTGAACAGTGGGGACAAACTGTGCACTGCCTCTGCAAGTCTAAAAATGAATTTTGTCTCTTGTCTACCATCAGCGATGTATTTTTCTATGGCAAACTGAATACTATTGGACTGTCTGGTAGGAAGGGGAAGAGTAGCAGTGTAATTTCCAGTAGCTCTGGGAAAATTCACTTGTACTAACATTAAATATCCACAGGAGCTATTTCACAAATTTTTGCCAGCTCAAGCTCAGAAGGCATAAGGAGGAGGCTCCCCAGAAGCTTTTTTTAACCACAGACCCTGACGGGTGAGGATCTGGCTCTGCAGTGACAAGATCCACGCACCTGTTTGGGATTCAAATGGAAATTCAAATGGAGTCAACTTAATTGCAAATCAAGTTGTCAGGCAAGTCCCCCAGTATCCCTTTCCCTCCCACAGCACAGTCATTACTGCAGGCTCTACCATTTGCATCTCCTGCTGTGGTCATTAAAGGAATTGCAAACACACCAGCCTGAATGTGTCACCCTCACCCTGAGCTTCTTCATGCCCCAGAAGAAATTCCTCTTCTGCCTTCAGCAGAAGTCTATGGATGAGCAGAGAAGAGGAGCCTGGGGAAGTTGCTGGTGCTGGCTATGGCCTCTCTGGGATGTGTCCTAGGATCTGCAGTCCACAATTACAAGCTGGAGGAAAAACCTGAGGAGCAAATGGCTCCCCTAAATGTACCTGGGTGTTCACAGACAGGTGGAAGTGATGATCTCCTTGCTACACCAAAACCTCAAGTTCTGCTGTTCTGGAACAGGTATTTTGGGTCACCTTGAGGAAGACACTTAATCTTCTCCCTGTGTTTCCATTCCCCAAGTGAGAGACAGAAATAGCAGCGCTGCCTTCCTTCCAGCAGAGTAAGTGCATTAAAGATTGTGAGGTGATGGGAGCCCTGGAAGTGCCTCGATGGAAGAGATTCATTTGAATACATTTGTTGTGCATTACTCACTCAGCCCTGAGTTTTAATCTTCTCCTCCTCTCCATCATCATAATCTAAATTTCCTTGAGCTCTCACTAGAGCTCAGCCTCAGTTTAATCCCCACCTCATTTGAGTGATTTCTCCAATTTGTCCTTTAGCAAATGGTGAGGCTTATGTTAGCCCTCATCTCTCCTCTAAGTCTGTCACAGGAGAGCCACTAAGGCTCCCTTTGCAGGGGGCACTAACAGTTTCTCTGGGAGCTTGCACAACTTCTCTGAATAATTTCTCTTCTGTTTTTCCAGTCCAGTGATTTGCATTCCACAGTCTTTTCCAGACCTGCTGAACCATCTCGTGTTTGGGGGGTTGGAAGTCTGCTTTCCATCAAAGGGGCAGCAGCCTGCCCTCCCTCTTCTCTCCCGTGGGATGTTGTGGTCCAGACAGAGGTGCATGGGGCACCCCTTGCTCATGCTGATAGAAGCCCTGTATGTTGCAGAGGTGCAGCTGGCGAGCTGGGCAAGCAGCAGGACCAAAGCCCCCGGGCCTTGCGTTGCACATGGTAGCCAAAGCTGTTCTGCTTTCCGCACCACTGGGCTTTCAACAGTGCTCAGAATGCTCCTGGGGGGCAGCCAGGCTACATCTTGTTTCTGGAGGTTTGTTACCACTATTGGGGCTGGGGCAGAGGTTCTGCTTTGCAACTGTCTTTGCAAAAGGTGATTTTTAATTTATTTTTTTTACATACCTTATGTGTCATTCTTGCATATTGAGCAATGCTGCAGAAGTCATTTTCCTCCTTGGCAGGTGCCACACTGGGACTTTTTTGATTTGTTGACTTCCAGCTTTGTTGAATGTTTTTCCAGCAGGGTTATTTGTTACTCTATTAGCAAACAAGTCCTGGCTCACATAGGCAGAAATGTGCAGGAAGCATATAATTCCCAATTTATTAGCTTGGTTCACATGATGTTATCAAGAATTGATTGTAATGCTTAGTGGCATTAGCAGTGCCTTCCTATCATAACAACAGTATTTACTGTCAGGAACACTATTTGTGCAGCAGTTGTGTTACACCACAAATAATTATATTACTTACATTCAATTTGTATCAGTACACATAACGCAACTGTGCCTGCTGCATAGTATAATGCTTCATTAATGCCCAAAGCAGAAGGGCATCACATAAATAACCTCCTTGGCACTTTTCATTTGAAATTACATTCTACTAATTATTAAAATGTAGATCAAAAATGACATATTCCAACTATTAAAAATATAAGAAGAAAAGTCTCCACTGCATTAATAGAGAAAGATCACTAGTTAAAATTCATTGCTCTGAAAATGATTGCTCTACAAATATAAGGAGATGCTGTTAAGTTTGGCAAACCCCATAAATGACAAATCTTATTTTCCTGCATTTCTCGGTAAATTTCCTGCAATTCTGTGTGTCCTTGTCATGATAAAATGCTTAAGTGAGTTTTAGAAAGCAGGGAAAATTCTATATGCAGCCCTACAAAATCAGGACAGCACCATCCTGGTCTTGAGGGGCCAGTACCTCTGCTCCACTGTTACTGTGACCCTGACACAGGAACCAGCTGTGAATAGCACTGCAGAGGGCTATCTGTCTAAGAGTAATCTGGGGCTAATCTGTTTTAGAGTAACTTGGTCAATGGTCCCTCCAGAGAAGCCCTTCGCATCCTGCTGATCGTGGGGGGGCACTGAGATGTTCAATAGGCTCTTCTGGGTGCAACTGCTGCATGGCTATAGAAATTCCCCTTTAGGGCTCCTCCAGCTATGTAGGCTCCTTGCAAAGGCTGTTTAGAAAAGGACCTACGTAGCCTTTCTCCATAGGTGACAAGAGGAGCAAATAGTAACAAACTGGGTTATGAGACATTTCACTGTGTGAGCATTAAGTTTCTTTCATTTTTTGAAAGTCTTCTGTATGGGATCTACTCCAATAATAGAGCATAGTCCTTGTAACTTCACCTGAGCTACTCAGACACTCTAGAGGGACCTGCCAAAATCTCCTAAAAAACTCAACAATAAAAAAATGTACTTTGAACCATGTAGCCAAACTTGGTTTGAGGAGGTCTCTTTATTTTGAAGGCTGTTAGTTACATACCAACTGGGTTTTGGTCCCAAGAATACCGGGTAAATGGCGTACAATTTCAGTAGGAAATGTTTGTGGACATTTTTGCCTATTAAAGAGAGTTTTACATTCTGTGAGCTGGGGTACTTGTTGGAAACAATGGATGGTGGAGGCCAAGGCAGAAGAACCACGAGTGAGCTCCTGGCAGAAGCTGGGAGATGCTGCGTTTTGAACATACTGCTCATAGAGTGTATTTGATTGTTTCTACCTAATTGTCCAGAGAAGTTGTTGAGGCCCATCCCTGGAAGTGTTCAAGACCAGGTCAGATGGGGCTTTGAGCAACCTGGTCTAGTGCAAAGTGCCCAGGGTAGGGAGCTGGAACTAGATGATCTTTAAGGTCCTTTCCCACCTAAACCATTCTATTATTCTATGATTCAAGGAAAAGAAGAGCTTGCAAAAAATGCTGTAATATCACCATATTTCTCTGTGCTTGTGAAAATAAATCTATGAAATGCCGAATTTAGGATAACTTTTTTTGGAAGCATTTAAGGGCACATTATGTCACCTGTGCCATGCTGTGAGAAGGAAGAGATTTCAAAGAGGCTATTTGTAAAATAAGGTTCCAGGGATTGAGGTTATTTGTCACCCCACCTGATGGTGAGGAGCTCCTTTTTGTGTCAGCAAGTGAACATGGATATCGAAGTCTAACCCATGCCAAGGGTTGAGGGTCAAGTCCACCTAGTCTTGTGAGACAGCTGTATCTGGAAGGTTTGGGGCAATTCAGAAGGGAATGAGATGGATTTAATTAAATTAAAGAACTTTTGAGCATTTCCAGGAACCAGGAGCATTTTCAACTTTAAGTATAGGACGAGGTAAAGAGGGCAGAATGCAGATAGAAAATAATTGCACATAAAACTACCTTTTTTGTAAGACAGTTACCAAGTACATAGAGACAAGACATGGCCTATGTCTAACTTAGGACCTAGTTTTAAAATAATAGGGATTTTTAACATATTCTGTGAAGAACTCTCTAAAACTAATGGCAGTTGAAAGGCAGATGAAGTAGCTATTTTATCTGGCAAGCTTCCATGCAAAATTTCCTGCTGATGCTGTCTCAGACAGATGGAGATTTACAGGGGGGGGGTGGAGAACAAAGTGCCATTGGGCTTTATTGGATGAGCCTTGAAAGGTTTCTGCAAGCTTCTATCGCAAGGTTTATGAACCTTGGGCTTGTTAACTTCAACACGGTTTTGTTCGGTGTTTTAACCCTGCTTTATTTCCTGTGGTCCAGATGACAGATTTACACATCCTCAGAAAATTTAGTAGGATGCTCTTCAAACAACGTGTGACTCTGCACAAGTAAGGGCAGAAACTTGCTGGTTTTACTTCAATATACGAAAGTTTTTGAATATTGCTATATGAAGTGCTTTCCTCTTGAAACGTCTTCTTTGGTTAGATCATGCAAATTTAGTGCTGGCTGTTACTTCTGTAAGATGAAAAGTATGAACAACTCATGAATATTTCATCGTTTGTTTCTGCAATGGTCAGAAATGGTAATTTGAGCTCCAGAGTGTAGAGATTTAGCAAAAGAGAGTTGGACACTCAGAGGATAAGGATAGAAAAAAGTGCTTTTGACAGGATTTTTCCTTGCCATTGCTGATATGTAGACAAGTTGCCTAAAGGATATGAAACTGGGATAATCTACTAAGGACGCACATTTGGGCTGTGCTTCTGAAGCAATCCTTGATCTGCAATGTATTTAATGCTATAGTATTTTCTTCATTTACCTTTTTTTGTCTTCCCCTCAGAGAGTAGCTGAAAGCACTGTGTCACCCAAGATCACAGGCAAAGCATCATAGAAAAGAGAACCTTGGACAAGGTCTTCATTCATCCCAGGCTTGATACACACCAACATCTTCCTCATGATGTGAATGCTGCCCTGGAAAGGCTGTGAAGGGGAAAGTGTGAGCAAAGGTGCTGTAGCTAAAGGTGCGTCAGCCTTGATTCTCCTCTTAAAGCTTCCTTTGCCTTTTGCTGTAATGTCCATAGCCAGCTTGTTCTCTTTTATGCAATTGGCCATCCTATGAGAGACCCCAGGGGCTAGAGTTCAAAAGCAATGTTCTTCTCTGTAACCAGTGTGCAACAAGACCAAAGCAGAGGAGAATCTCCATCCTCTTTTGGAGACAGGAAGAAACATAGTAACAAAGGATGAGGAAAAGGTTGAGGTACTTAATGCCTTCTTTGCCTCAGACCGGTTGTTCTCCAGGTACCCAGCCCCTCAAGCTGGAAGACAGGGACAAGGAGCAGAGGGCAAGGGGCAGGCTGCTGCACCTGGGGAGGAATAACCCCATGCACCAGTACAGGCTGGGGCTGACCTGCTGGAGAGCAGCTCTGAAGAGAACGGACCTGGGACTCCTGGTGGACAACAGGATTACCATGAGCCAGCAATGTGCCCTTGTGGCCAAGAAGACCAATGGCATCCTGGGGTACATCAGGAAGCATGTGACCAGCAGGTCGAGAGAGGTCATCCTCCCCCTCTACTCTGACCTGGTGAGACCCCATCTGGAGAATTGTGTCCAGTTCTGGGCTCCCCAGTTCAAGAAGGACAGGCAGCAGTTGAAGAGGGTACAGCAGAGGGCTACAAAGATGATTAGGGGCCTAGAATACCTCCCTTACGAGGAAAGGCTGAGGGACTTGGATCCTTTTAGTCTGGAGAAGAGAAGACTGAGGGTGGATCTGATCAATATCTATAAATACTTAAAGGGTGGGTGTCAAGATGATGGGGCTAGTCTTTCTTAAGTAGTGTCCAGTGACAGGACAAGAGGAAATGGGTAAAAACTTGAACATAAGAAGTTCCATCTAAAAATGAGGAGGAACTTCTTCACTTTGAGGGTGGCAGAGCCCTGGAACAGGCTGCCCAGGGAGGTGGTGGAGTCTCTGTCTCTGGAGACATTCAAAATCTGCCTGGACGTGTTCCTGTGCAACCTGCTCAAGGTGGATGTGCTTTGGTGGGGGGGTTGGACTAGAAGATCTCCGGAGGTCCCTTCCAACCCTGTATCATTCTGTGATTCTGTGTGATGAAGCCCATGTAATCCAAGGAGAAATGGTTAGTGACCTGCTACACCACTTAGACACACTAAAAGTCTGTGGGGCCAGATGGGATCCACCCAAGGACACTGAGGGAGCTAGCAGAAGTGCTCACTTTCCATCATTTATCATCATTCTTGGCTAACCGGGGAGATCCCAGTTGACTGGAAGTTAGCAAATGTGACACCCATCTACAAGAAGGGCTGGAAGGAGGATCCTGGGAACTACAGGCTTGTCAGTCTGACCTCAGTGCGCAGGAATATGATGGAGCAGATCATCTTGAGTGCCATCACATGGCACATACAGGACAACCAGGTGATCATGCCCAGTAAGCATGGGTTTCTGAAAGGCAGGTCCTGCTTGAATATCCTTATCTCTTTCTATGACAAAGTGACTCACTGGATGAGGGAAAGATTGTGGATGTTGTTTACCTAGACCTTAGTAAGGGGAGACCAGACCTTTGGCACTGTCTCCCACAGCATTCTGCCAGAGAAACTGGCTGCCCATGGTTTGGATGGGCGTACTCTTCGCTGGGTAAAAAACCAGCTGGGTGGCCAGGCCCAAAATGTTGTGGTGAATGGAGTTAAATCCAGTCAGAGGCTGGTCACAAGTGCTGCTCCCCAGGCCTCAGCGTTGGGCCAGTTTAATATCTTTATTGATGATCTGGATGAGGAGGTCGAGTGCACCCCCAGTAAGTTTGCAGATGACACCAAGTTGGGTGGGAGTGTTGATCTGCTTGAGGGTAGGAAGGCGCTACAGAGGGATCTGGACAGGCTGGATGGATGGGCCGAGGCCCACGGTATGAGGCTCAACAAGGCCCAGTGCTTGGTCCTGCACCTGGGTCACAACAACCCCATCAGCGCTACAGGCTTGGGGAAGAGTGGCTGGAAAGCGGCCTAGCGGAAAAGGACCTGGGGGTGGTTGACAGCTGTCTGAACATGAGCCAGCAGTGTGCCCAGGTGGCCAAGAAAGCCAACAGCATCCTGGCCTGTATCAGGAACAGTGTGGTGTGGCCAGCAGGACTAGGGAAGCGATAATCCCCCTGTACTCGGCACTGGTGAGGCTACACCTTGATGTGTGTAGATGTGTAAATGCAGTGCTGAGGGACATGGTTTAGTGGTGGACCTGGCCATGTTAGGTTAACAGTTGGACTTGATGATCTTAAAGGTCTTTTCCAACCTAAACAATTCTATGATTCTATGAATAATTTGTATGCCAGCTTCAAACTTTCCCAAATATTAAGAGATCTGGGTTTGGGCCACATTATTTTGGGAGTGGGAAATGCCATTGCCCCGTGTTCTGGCCTAGCACTAGCACTTAGCAAATTGCTTTTTTCCTGTACTGAGGAGTTCAGAGTTTTGTTTCTTTTTCTTTTTTTTTTCTTCTTATCTTTAGGAGTACTGATGGAAATCCTGTCCCACTGTTCACTCAACTCTGAAGCTTACAGAAATGTTTTAAGTTTCCAACAAAAGGGATGGTTACATTTTTAAAATGACCATTTCTACAAGTTTCCAACTGGCTTCCTTTATCTCATGCATTCCTCTGGCAAGAGGAGGGACAGAGATTCTGCCATAAGCAGATGAAGCCTTTTTTCAGGAGCTCAGATGCCGATTCTCCATTTCTTCAGCATCCAGAGCAGGCTGGCTGCGGTGGACTCAAAGTTGTCTCATCAGACTTGCGTTTCAGTGTTGCCACCTGACATGTTATGACAAGCTTTTAAGTTTTGAGCAGTGGTGGATGGAAACGTGTCACTGCTTTGGGAGCAGCACAGCACAGGCTGCCAAATATAGTTCATGCTGCAGTGGTGTCAGCCCCTCCAAGGCAGGCCATGGTGCTTGATGAACGAAGAAGAGAGGACTCTTCAGGTGGCTTAAACAGACCTGAGGCAAATAATTTTCTGCATGAAGTACAACAAGTAAGAGGTTGGGCACTAAGCGGGAGGCTGGGAGGCATTTTTCAAGAAATTGGTGTTTATAGCTTTGCAGTACTAAGACTGTCTGTGCAAGAACCCTAAAAGCAGATGTTGGAACTGGAAATTTCCCATGGGGACAAGTTGGTTAATAGGGGCTTGTACAGGCTCTGCTGGTTCATCTGTGCTTATTGCTACTAGTCATGGAGGGGAAAGAAACCATTAGTCTGAAGAAATTCCTGGAGATGAGAGTCTCTACTTCAGAGACCTCAGCTGGAGGCAGCTGCAGAGCAGGCACTGGTGCTGTTTTTATGGTCTCTTAATGACTTGTTCTGTGTTTACTCTCTTGCTGCTCTGTATCCACTTGGGCACACTGGAGTGACACGGCAAAGCAGGCTTTTCGTGACCAGTTGTCCCTGCTTTTCCTGCTGACCGGTGCATTGCTGTGTGTTTTTCTCTGCTGTGGCGCTGCGGTAGCTCTGTTGTGCCCTCAGGATATGGTCAGCTGTAAAAGAGCTGGTTCCTGACACTGCCAAGCACTCCTGGTGCTGAGCCCATCCCACTCACTGCCATTGCTTCACCAAGAGAAGGGTCAGACCAGCTTTGTGAATTTGGGATGCACTTGGGAGATGCTTTCAGTGGTGACAGTGTCCATGCAAGTGTTTAGATACACATTTTCTAGAGGCACTGAGCAGCTAAAGTTCTCACCCATTTTCTCTGCAGTAACGAGCACTCAGTGCTTCTGAAAACCTGCACCAATTAGCCCGTTTGATATTTTAAACAGCCTTTGCCTTAACTGAGAATACAACCGCACTGGTAAATACAGCAAACCACTGCTGCACCGTAGCCCTGAGGGGGCAACACAGGCACCGAGCCTGCGTTCCTACAGCTGAGACCTCTTCAGCCCTCAACCAGAAGGGCCTTACCCATGAGTGAGCTGGCACAAGCCAAATCCATGCCAGGGAGTGTGTTCAGCACAAACCCAGCATTGGATGACCCCCAAGCAGCACTCAGACCCTGGGCATGTTCAGCACAGATGTGTTCTTGGAGATAAGGATGGTCCATGGGGACTCTGTATGCTGCAAACCCCTCTATCCATATGCAGCATGAGAAAGGCAGGTTGGTCATGGACAAATTTAAAGGATAAACCACATGAAAAAATCTCACTGCTTTCTAAAGTTTTGGGAAGGAAAAGGCCTTGCTCCCAGCTGCCAGAGTAAGGCTTGGCATGGGAGCTCTTCCTAGGGCAACTCAGAGAGCTACTACAGTGGCACCAGCCCAGAGCAACTGGGGTAGATCCCAGCCCAGAGCAACTGGGGTAGATCCCAGCTTGCATGTTGCTGGACCATTTCATGGGTACAGCAGGCAGATAAGATGCTGAAAAACAAACAGGTGGCTCAGCTGCACCCCTGTGGCACTGACTGTGCTGGCTTTCCTGCTCTTGCTGCCCCAGTCCCCTGTTGTGTGGGGTCCTTGCTGCTCCTTTCTTCAGGCCTTTAGGAGGAAGGTTGATCTTGTGGGATAGCTCACATGCTTTTGTATCAGAAGCAATGACTGGTGTTACTCAGGAGAAATCATAGAATTGTCTAGGTTAGAAAGGACCTCTAAGATCATCGAGTCCAACTGTTAACCTAACAGCGCCAAGTCCACCACTAAACCATGTCCCTCAGCACCACATCTACCCGCCTTTTAAGTATCTCCAGGGATGGTGATTCAGCCACTTCCCTGGCCATCCAGTTCCAATGTTTGATAACCCTTTCTGTGAAGAAATCTTTCCTAATATCCATCCTAAACCTCCCCTGGTGCAACTTGGGGCCATTTCCTCATGTCCTATCACTTGTGACTTGGGAGAAGAGACCAACCCCCACCTTGCTACAACATCCCTTCAGGTAGTTCATGTGGATAAAAAAGGGAAAATGAACCCCTGATCTCTCAGGGCTCCCAAAACCAGCCTGCAGTAACAGCTGCATCGCTGCAACACTGCTGGCTTTCTCACAGCCAAATGTCAGCAGCTGAGTTATCTTCATTTTTACATGTATGATGGGCTTTTCTGTGAATGTATTGTTTTGATTGAATATTCCCTGGGTCCAGTTCAATTTTCTATCAACATCAGTCTCAGGCTGGGCCTTGGAATCTTCTAATAATGTCAAGAAGTTACCACAAAATTTAGAGCAAATGAGAAAAAAGAAACATTGGTGACAGGTTGCTTACAATTTTAAAGAGCAAGAACCATCCTCCCTGGTGGGCTGCCCTTTTCTATCTGTAATCTGTCCTAGAAAGCGGATGGGAGATAACTCACTAGCAGATCCCTCCCCTGTACCATTAAGAGGGGTTTTAATTTAGCAGTGCGTTAGCTTGGCACTGCAGAGCAATATTAGAATGATGACTCCCCTCATGCTCAATGCACTTCCAAACCCTATTTATAAACTTTTAAAAAAAAAGAGCTGAGGATTCATTGTCCTTTGGATGAAGAAGAAGAAAGATGGCAGGTATGTCTTGAAGTTTCCCTTATTTAATACCCACAAATATTTTGTTCTGATGCACTACCTTCCATCCAAAAATATGTGTAGTTTTCCTGAGGTTAACCTCCTGATTCTCAGAAAAAAAAAAAAAAAAAAAGAAAAAAAAAGAAAATTATCACCTCTGCAGATGGGAAAGCAGAGGCAAAAAAAGGGCAAGAGACCTGTTCTGCAGAGCAGGAAAAAGATCACGTCTCTGATTATTAGAGTAGTAATTTGATCACACGTCCTTTAACTTTGAGGGCGGATTAGCTAATGATGCAATTAGCAAGGAAAATACCCATATTGCTGCTTGCAATGTGCTGAGCTAATCTGTCACTTATTTTGTTATACATCTGTCTACCTACAGCAGGAATCAACACAGTTCAGAAATTTTTTTTGTCTATCCATATCCTCTGAAGTTAAAAAAGACATTCATTGGCTCTTTCCCGGAGCTCCAGCATTCAGGGCAGGGCAGGATGGACTTTGTTCTCATCAGCATGATAGTGTTTAATACATATGTTAGAAAAATAGACATTTTTTAGTCTTATTTCCTGAAAGAAAACAATTGGCTTTTTATATAAGGTTGTCCTGCCTTTCTTCCTGCCAGATCCTCCTTAAAAACTTCTGCATGCTTTGGCCAGTGTCAACCATGCTTGCTGGAAGTGTTGAGCTCTCAGCAGTAATTACATTCGTATGAGATTTGTGTAGTTTAGTTACAAAGAGAGGAGAGGCAGAAGACAATGCCACCTGCAAGGAGATGTCAGCAAGACGTGGCAAAAACCCTTTTGGAAATGTGGAAAAAGTTTGGGGGGCCTGGGTAGAAACAAAAAACACCAACCCCCCAAAAAACGGAAGACCCCATTGGCCCAGCATAGTGTCCACGGGTGGTTGGTGCCCTTGTATTTTGCTGAGAAGGGCACTAGTAACTCCTGAGGATGGCCTGGTCTATTGTTGGGACATACCAATCTACCTTTCCAACCACACTAAATTTAAGAACCCATGCATGTTAGAAATGAGTCAAACTGAGGAAAAGACAAGCAAAAGTAAATCTTTCGTGTGATTCTGGTAACTCAAATTTCAGTAAGAAAAGGAGGTTTTTTTGTAGATGTACAAACCTTCTCCAAAACTTCTGAGACCAGAGGGTTCCTCCTCTCAGTCTTGTACTCTCTCTCCTGCAGGACAGACTGACTGGAGAGAGGTAAGGAGTGATTTTTTTTTCTTAATGTTTCACATTTAACCATAATGGGAGGTGGTACAAAGTGAGACTGGGAGGGTGGATGCTCCTGGGTTTTGACTGAAGGTCTCTGAAGGCTGCTAAAACCCCCCTAATTGGGGTTTCTAATTGGGCCAAGGAAACAAATGCCTGTGTACTAATCCTATTAGAGAGGGAGGCTTAAGCCTGGGTATCTGTCAGCATGAACCTGTTCCCCCAGGCCTTTGTCATGCTGACTTCTTAGCCAAAGCTTCCTGCTGTGTATAAAGTATTGTATCATTAAGCTTACGAGCAGAGCAAGGCTGCGTTAGCTTTTCCCATGGTGCTGCCCAGACCGGCTCTGAGCTGCAGATGACATGAGGGCAAACACAGCATCAGCTCGCCAAGGTCACCATCCCATTGCTGCCAGCCCAGGTGTCAGTACAAGGACAGAGCTCCACCATGTCCTCACTACAGCCCTGCTTTAGGACTGCCAAAAGGGAGCCGTACCGTGCATACCATCACCTGCACGTCCCCACAGAGGGGACACAAAAACCCACTAAGGAAACTGCCATCTCCTGCCTGAAGTTTTACGTGGAAGCAGGGGTGTTGGCAGCCACTTTGTGAAGGCTGCATTTGATGTTCATTAGCTGCACTCTGTTTTATGGGAATTTAAATACACCGGATTTGGGTCGATCCTGAGCAGAGTACAAAAAAGAGAAAGGCAGAAGCCCGTGTTGCAGGCCAGATGGATCCAGGCAAAGCTGATTTTGAGAGCAGACATGTCTAACAACATTTTCTTTTCCTCTACTAGAATTGTATGTCGACAGATTTCAAATCTCTTTCTAAGTCCCAATAGCCTGGTTGAAAGTGGTATGTCTATATCAGACCGGTTATGGCCCTTCTGAAATGTCAGTCTCACTAGCTGCATCCAGATCTTATGCTTTGTTCCTAATTGAAGCAGATTGGACCTTTGGGGAAGGAGGGGCTGCAAACCGTTTCCTAAAGCACTTTCTACTTGGATTTCTTTTTGAGATAATATACCTGGAGGATGATACAGCAACTAGGATGGAGACAAATTTGGATTTGTGCGTCAATTATACTTTCATAGGGGACAGTGATACTTTCTGAGGAATAGTGAGAAATGCAGGAAGCTCAAGTGATAAGTCCAAGGTAGCCTTAAGGGTTTGACACAGAGGTTTTACCCTTTAGAAACATAAGGCATGAACTTAAAGCTACTGTTAAGTTGCTGACATATTCCTTTTATTTTAGAAATGCTTAGAGCTGTTTTCTTCAATCATTTTGGAATGTGAGCTGAAAAAAAGCCATTCAGGCTAACCCAGAGGGATAAACTGCCCGTCTCTCCAGTGGAATAAATACCAGTTCAAACAGAAATGAAATCATCTCTCATCAGACAGGCTCTACAATGTTGTGCCATAGACTTTCTGCTGCCACCTACACAAGAAACCATCAGGCAGGAAATAAGGACATGAAAAACAGGTTTCTGCAGTAGTAATGCAGAGCTGGTTATGGGTGACGCAGGATGACGCAAGCATGAGCTCTAAGGAGGAAAGTGAAGATATATCTGAGTCACCTTCCTCCAAGCCCTTTCAGCCTGACTTTAAACATAAAATTGTCATTTTGTAGTTGCTGTTTTCTACTGCTAAAATTCTTTCTCTACACATCATCTCATGTGTAAATGATACAAGCTAGGTTCGTGCTGCTGCTGGTTAAAGCACAGTCCTCACCTGCCTCCAGATGGGGCATTTAGCTTGTTCAGGTGATGCTGCTGATGAACAAGAGGGGATATAAAGAGGGGATATAAAGAGGGGATAGAAATGCTCCCTCAGCAGTACACCTAGATGTGTGGGGTATCCTCTCCCCTGCACAGCTTACTTCCAAGAAAACTGCAGAAAACCTCTTTGCTGTTCCTTTTCCCATCATCTCCAGCTACCCTTCAAAATGTTTCATGGTTTCTGAATGCAGCCCTAGAGCTAAGGATCCAGCCTTGTCTCTAGGATGGTGGTGAGAAGGTCAAGGTAATGGCCTAACCTGGATAACACCATGGGACAGCTCAGGCTTCCTAGCCCCCCCTGCAAAGCCCACCAGCAGCATGATTCTGGAGCATCACTTGCTGCCCTGGAGGGGAGTTGCCCAAAGGATCCTTGGGCTCAGAGACAGAGTTGTTTGCCCATTTCATTGCCAGCTTCTTATGTGACCTTTTGTATTTCAGTCCTACCTTGGGGACATGGCTGCCTTGGAGAAGCATGTCATGCTGGAGAGAGGAAAGGCTGCAGTGTGCAGTAAATGACTGGGTAAGCGTTTGTTTTCCCCTCTCCTCACCCTTAGTGCGTTGAACTTACCCACAGTGCCATAAAATAAATGTGCCGTGCCAGTTCTACCCCTGAGCTGAGACTCCTGAGACTACTACTACCCTTACTGAGACTCCTGTTACACCTTCTCCTGTGTAACAGGAGTCTCAGTAAGCTGGCTATAGGATCATGGTGGGCCAGGAGTGTGGTTGTGGAGAGCAGGGAAGGGTGCGGATGGGGCATCGAGCACTCCTGTGTCTTTGTTCCAACATACCTGAGAAATGAGGGGGCTCAAATGGATTAGCTGTGCTGAGTGGTCCTGAAGTTGAATACAGAAGGCAACGGGGAAGCTGGAAGCCCTCTTGCATGGTCAGTAGGATAAAAACCTCAATTTGTTTGATTGTTTAAATGTGGATAATTCACATGGGTGACCTAAAATAACATGTTCATTAAGTTTTTGGCTGAATTGAGTGACTACATTGCAAAGCAGGTGTGGAACAAGGTGGAAGATCTCATGCTTATTTGCACCTGCTGTGGATTTGGCCTACTGCAGTAATCATGGAAAGGACAAAATGTAGTTTTTCAGGCTTCTCCTACCCCCGTGGCTTCTGAATGGTTTAGTAGATGTATAGCGAACAGCTGCAAAGCAAAGCACGTTTCTACCTGCCAGCAGCAAATTTGTGAAGTTGGTGTTTTATGGATGCCAAATTACCCTGAACCAGGAGAATCTGCAGCAGATACAGAGCAGAAAGAAAAGACCACAAAGCTTGGGGGTGAACAAACAGGTCTAACAGTAATAACTGTTGAAGCCGGTCTGAATTGTTCTGCAGCTCATTTCTTGAATCTTGGCTTTCCTGGTATTGCCTGTGCCATTTGTGACAGTGTAATGGGATGTACGTGGTGGGAAGGTTGTGCTTCTGAAAGCTTGGCTTTATCCATTTGATAGAAAATGAAAAATGAATCTTAACCAGGGGCAAGCAAAAGTTAATTGGAACAACACTGCTTGTGTGCTATTCTGCTTGTAGACTATAACTCACATCAAGGGCTATCTCCCATGGTCACTTTAAGGCATGCGCTGTGCTAAGCAGATTGGGTTATAGTACTTACTCTGCAAGGGAGAGAGCTTAACAAAGGATTTTCATCATGAAATGAATTTTTCATCTCTGCTGAATGTATCTGGTGACAAGAGAGATGTAATCATGTGAGGTATCAACTGTCCTTCTCTACTGCTGGCAACGTGACTTGTGCCTCTCACGTGTTACCTTCTCCCATGCCTTTCCTCTCAGGAGGAAGAAAAATGTATGTAATGTTTTATATTGGACAGTATAATTTTTCTTTAGGTTGGAAATAGCAATTTCTAGAACATATCTTTTTGACTTCTCATTCATTATGAGGTAAAAAGCTAAAAATATCACTGGTACATCTGTGTTGCCTTGGGATCCCTAGTGCTCATTGAATGGATAGAGATGTGGGGGTATATTTCTACCATACTACCTTGGAGTTGCACTTGCAAGGAATGGGTGGGCTTTGCAGTGCTTAACTGACTATAAAGCCTAGTGCTCCCAAAAGCTAGCGCATCTCTCGCTTTGGGCAGACTTGGGATGTTACAAAGCTGGCAGTGCCATCTCTAGCTCTCAGAACTAGGTAACAGCAGAGTCCATAAGTGACCTTTTCTCTGCTGGGTCAAGGACATGGACTAGTGTCTGGTTGAAAAGCAGGGAATGATCCAGAAATAACAAGGCTGCCAGCCTGCTGATATCTCTCCCTGGCCAGCTGCTTTCCAGAAATCAGTTGCTATGTGCATGTGCTTTGGCTGATAATGAGAGTGTATCTTCCCCAGTGTTTTCCTTCTGGTGGCTTTTCAGACCCTTCTTCTCCCTCTTCTGTTCTTGCTGTTTGTAGCTGAATTTCTAGCCTAGGGGGCCAGGGGGAAACTGATTCAGAGCCCCCAAGATGGTAGCTAATGAGGCAGGTTTGCTCTAGCCAGGTCAGACATCCAAGTACCACATCGCCCTTCTTTCACCCAATCCTAAAATAACAGCCAGTACTCACCAGACCTAAAAAAAAGGGTCTTGTGTGGGGTCCTACTAGACGCCTAACTGAATCGAACTGGTTGGTGGCGTTATGCTCTGGGGATGCACAACAGTCCCATTTCTTAAGCCTCTCAGGCTGTTTGGTCTGACAAATATTAAGGTAATCCTAAAAATCCTTGGTTCTTAACGAGCAAAGTATATGACATCTAGATGGAAATTTAATGAGAGGAGGCTGAGGCGCAAAGCTGACAAAGCAGTGACTTTTCCTGTGTGGTGAGCCAGACCGAGCCCATCCAGAGGTGCCAAGATTAATGAACATATCGGTTCTAGCCAAAAGCAAATGGGCATCATTTATGTCATAGGGCTATTTTATTGGGATACAAATTTCATAGCACTGAACTCTTTGCTCAAGAGAAGCCATGAGCTGAGCCAGCACAAAGAATCATTGAATTATCTGCAATTCCTAATGCGAGCACCCTCCAGGGTCAGGGCTGGAGCAATCCATCTGAGTGTGGAGTTGGCCATCTAATATGATTTAGCAATTAACTCACTGAGGAGGAGTATGGGTTTTCTGTATTTATTTTCTATTTATTTTTTATTTCTGTATTCATTCCCCGTGGCCTCCTCCTAGACAAACCAATGTGCTACAGTCTAGCCAAGGGATCTGTGTGGTGGTTGGGGAAGTGGCTGACAGACTGCACCCAGAGGGTGGTGGTCAATAGCTCATTTTCAAACTGGCAACCTGTCGCAAGTAGGTTCCCTTAGGTATCAATACTGGGCCCAATGTTGTTTAATATCTTCTTCATAAGTGATCTGGATGATGGGATCAAGTGTACCCTGATGAAGCTTGCTGATGATACAAAACTGAGTGGGGGAGTGGCCACTTGGGAAGGGAGAGCCACCCTGCAGGAAGACTTGGATAGGCTGGAAGAGTGGATAAACAAGAACCTTATGAAGTTCAACAAGGACACATGTAAGGTCTTGCACCTGGGAAAACATAATCCAGGAGTACAGCACAGACTGGGATCTACCTGGCTGAGGAACAACTCTGTGGAAAGGGACCTGGGGGTCCTGGTGGACAAGCAGCTCAATATGAGTGAACAGTGTGCTGCAGTGGCTAACGAAGCCAACAGGATTCTGGGTTGCATCAACAAGGGCATCACCAGGAAAGAAAAAGAAGTCATTATCCCGCCCTACTCAGTGCTTGTCAGGCCACGCCTGGAATACTGTGTTCAGTTTTGGTCCCTGCTATGCAAAAAAGATATGGAAAAGCTGGAGAGTGTTCAGAGAAGGGCTACCAAGATGAGCAAAGGACTGGGAAGCCTGCCATATGAGGGCAGGCTGAAATAACTGGGTTTGTTCAGCCTTGAGGAAAAGAAGACTTGGGAGACCTAATCACCATGTTCCAATATTTAAAGGGTGGCTACAAAGAAGATGGAGGCACCCTTTTTACAAGGAATCACATGGAAAAGATGAGGGGTAATGGGTACAAGTTACTCCTGGGAAGATTCTGACTGGACACAAGAGGAAAATTTTTCACAGTGAGAACAGTTAGCCATTGGAATAATCTCCCCAGGGAAGTGGTGGGTTCCCCAACATTGGGCATATTTAAAGCTCAACTGGAGAGGGTGCTGGGCCATCTTGTCTAGACTGTGCTTTTATCAAGAAAGGTTGGACCAGATGATCCTCAAGGTCCCATCCAACCTGGTATTCTATGATTCTATTTCAGTTTACAACATCAGTAATCTGCATATATTTTAGTCAAAAGAAAAAAAAAGATACACCTATAGTAATAAAGAAACCATTATTGCCAGGAATTCTGAGCCACCCATGTCCTGATGACTAAAGTCTTACCATTGTAAGATTGTTTTGGTGATTTTTATAAAGTGCTAAAGCTTAGCGCTTTGGCCTGTTTTGTGTTTTAAAGAACCATTTTTCTGCTAAATTGCCTGACCAAACGTGCTATAACCGAGGAAGCAAAAGATCTCTAATGTTCATTTGATGCTCATATTTGTTGCAATGTTACTTCTGAGCTTGTCACTGGGAAATGAGAGCAAGGGATATCTCTGGTGGCTTCAGAGCTCCCTGGGTGGCAGTTGGCCACCTGCAAGGGGAAGCAATGCCACCAGCAAACAAGGTGAAGAGGGGCATTGAAAGACAAAATAATTTAATAACTTTAAAAATATTTTTTTTTAAAATTACAGCCTGGGATATGAGTAGGTTTTGAGGGAACAACACTGAAAACAAGAGGCAGCTTTAAGACTAGAAGCAAGGAGGTGAGGTGTGGTGCCAAAAGTAGAAGGGGTAAAGGGGGAATGCAATGTAGAAACTGGTCTTCGTGCACTGAGTTAGTCTGGAAAACTAGTGGGTGGGACAGAAAGGTATGTGCTAGAGTGCACTCAAAATAGACAAGTCATCTGCTCTCAGCTACAACTGCTGCAGCTCCATCACCAGTCTGGCCTTGGCCCCTGTTGTTCCTGCCTTCCTGCAGCCATTTGATTCTAGCTGACATTAAATTTAAAATAAATTAAAAAAAAAAATAATGCAGCAATGAAGCAGGACTCGATGCATATTGAATGTTGGCCTTTCAAGCCTACTAACATGAAAAACAATTAAAAAAAAAAAAAAAGTAGGTTACTTATCTGGTGTAGACTCCCATCCGTGAGACATCCATACCAGAAAGTAGATGACCCCTTGTCAAAGGTCCTTTCTTGTTAGTCAGACATTGTTAGGAGGTTAAGATTAGCCTTTATTTACTCCAGACTGCTCAGACCTTGTTGGGAAATGGCAAGAGATCAGACAAGAGGATCAGAACAGTCCCCTTTGGCCTATTCATCCTGTATGAGGAGGGAGTAATTATCTTCTCCATAAGCCCTTCTTGGCTTTAGACTGGGTTAAAAAAAAATAATCCCCAAAACATCAAAGTTAATGAAATTACTAATGCATTTAAGAAATAAAATTGCTCGACATAGGGTCAAGTGGGGAGGCAATGCTCTGGCACACTCTTGTCTGGGCAATGCCCAGCCACAAAAATTGCTTCAGTATTTCTGAAAGGCACCGAAGTGTGTCTTGTACATGGCCTCATGTTCTCAATGCCTAATTAAGCCCAAGGTCTGCAGTTTTGTGGAGGTGATCTATGGGTCCATGTCTGAGTTGTAGCTCGTGTCCATTTCTTTTGAAGGTTTTTAGTTCCATAAATTAATTCACTTTAGTTTTATACATGTTAAAGGAAGTCATTTAGGTGCAGCAGGTCATTTCCAAAAACAGCGGTTTCTGTGGCAGGAGTCGGTGGGTTTTTTGGGTCTCACAAAGATTAACCTGCTCTTTTAAAGTGCTAATCCTTCCATCTAAGCTGACGTGAGAATCTTAACCACCTTTCTATTACGCCCCATTACCCAGATACATAAATCTGGTCAGGAAAAATCGGCTTCCAGCAGCTAGAAGTGATTCATTTTTGATGCAAGCAGAGTCCATGCAGGTTTGACATGAGGTTTCAGCAAGGTAACAGGAATTAAAGGGCACATCTTAAGCTGATGAGACATTCGGATATCAGGATTCTTAACATTACAGTGTAAATAATCTCTTACTACTCCATTAAACGAGAGGCTTTCAGGGCATGCAGCTATTGTTAATGACTGCCTCCTAATCCTGCCTTTCATGGCGTGCTAATTCAAGGTCTCCCGGTGCTTTTTGCAGAACGCAACTATTTTCAAGTTAGAACTGCACAGGGAAGGGGATGCTAAGCTGAAATGCAAAATGAGAGGCCAGCACGTATAATGAACCCTTGCTGCCGTTGCTCAGTGATGCTTATTTACCCTACTCGAAGATAAAGCTGCTGTGGAGGGGGAGGAGGAAAAAATCCTTTCCCAGCTTTAACCAGAAAAGAAGAGGAAAGTGTGTTGCTAACAGATAGAAATGTCTCTATTAGTGGTACAAAGCTGAGTTCAGAAGACCTGGGTTTTGGAAGGATGTTGAATTGCTTCTATAAAGGCTTAATTTTAGGCACTATCAGCACTCCCAGTAAGGGTTGTTTTTTTCCCTTGTGAAGAAATTAAATCATTATGTAAAAACTAGTTAAACCCAGCAAATATTTGCAGTGACTGAAAGCAGTGCAATACTGGAAGAAAGCTGATAAATGGCATTAATTTAAACTTGCAATTAAAGAAAAAAAAATCTCTTAATTTGATGCTTAGAATGGTTTCACACAGATGGTCAAAACTGACAGCACATCTTGAGGGTATTCTTTGCCATACAGTGACAATTGCCGGGCCCTTCCTGCTGAAGGAAGACAAGATAACTTTATCCCCTCATCATGCTAAGCTGCAGCACTGCTTTTCACTTTTCAACAAATCCAGCTCTTGCTGGTGTGTGATATTGGGGCTGCAAAGCCCTGGCTGCAAAGGTGGCCTCCTGGGTGACAGCAGTGCCGGGTGGGATGCTTCTGGGTGCTGGGCTTTGCAGGTTTGTGTAGGACACTGCTTGCTCCTAAGCCCGGTTACTGGCTGAGAGGTTTTATTTGGATGTTTGTCAGTTAGTTTCTGTGCTTCATGTATTTTAATTACTCAGATGATAAAGCAAAGCTTTTATGATGTTCTAATCTGAAAGCTAAAAGCACTCTTTTAATGCGGAGGTAGTAGCAATTTGCGAGTCCAGTTGCTGTGGCCCATCTCAGGACTTGTGTCAATGTGCCTGTGAGGTGTTTTGTTTGTTACTGCTGTGATGGTCCCACCGGCAGAGAGACCCCCATACTTTGCTGGGGCATCTAAAGGAAGTGGTGGGAAAAGAGCTCAGAGTCCTTTTTGGATGAAGGTGCTCTTTCGCTGATGCCAAAGGAAAGGGAATCTCCTGGCTACATCTGCAAAACCCTAGTTTGTGGAGGATGAAAATGGATGATGATGATGATGAATGAATGAATAATGAAGATGGAAAACCCATCTCTGTTTTGTGTGCTTTGAACAACAAGGAGTATCTTGCCTGTACATGCGAAACGCTAGCTCATCAACTACCAAAATGAAGCTTATTCAGGCAGTTGTCTTTCAGGGGCATCACTCTGCAAGAGAAAGCTGTACCAAAGCTGACCGCTGCCACTCGGTTATGCAATTTGGGGTCGGGGTTATGATCAGTGTTTCCATTAAAGCATTGGTTCAGCCCAGTTTGACTGGAGCCTGCAATTCCTGATGGATGTACAGCCCTCTCTTCAGCTGTTCACTGGTTCCACCATTCTGGCAGGGTCTTGCTTATTCCTCCTCAGTCATTCTGGGCAGACACAAAACCTACCTTTGTCTGTACGGCAACATGGTGAGGGTGGGCAGAGATTGCACTGATGGCTTTTTCCAGCACAAGAAGCAGAAATGTCCTCTCATTAACTCCATAAAGAGCAAATAGTTGGAGGCTGGAGGCGTATTTGGAAGAAGCATAGCTATATGTTTGCTCTAGTCTTATATTTTTCCCGAGGCATCTGGTTTCAGCTTTGTTAGAGATTTATATGTAGGGCTATGTGGATGCTTAAGCAGATTCAGCTCTTAAAGCCTTTGGAAAGTATCTGCTTTTGGTTTTGGTAAGGATCTGCAGAGTTTTTTCTGCCTCGTGCCAGCTATGAACTCTCCATCCTCCCAGAGTAGTCTCTTAAAATAGACCCTGTTGATAGGAACAGACCTAGTGCCTTGTTTGTTCACTATCGATAAATCAACTGCAAGTGAATTCCCAAATCCTGCTGTAAATAGGTGCTTACTGAAATCCTGTCCTTTGGGTTTTGGATGTAAGGAGAAGAGTATGTGGAAAGCAAGTAGCTCCAAAGCAGACAAGCTAACCTCTTGCCCGTTGAAGAGTTGGATAAAGCAAAGCTATGTCTATGTTTTAACCAATAATCTTAACTTTCCACTATTGAGTGAACCATATGGGCAAAGACTTGGTGTAAAGTTTATTAGTCTACTATCTATAGGCATATATGGATGTTGTGGGCAGAGAGCACACTGCCACAATGGAGAATGGCCAAATATAGACTCATTGGAGAGGGGGAAATAAAAATGGATCTGGCACTCCATCTCGGCCTGGTCACCTGCCAGCAAGGTCTCTTCTGGGTGACACACCTATAGGAATGGAGGTCGCAGAGACCCCTTTGCCCTTTACGGCTCAGGCAGAGACACTGCAGTGTGGTGTGCTTGGCCCAAAGGGTGGACCCTGGCTGGAAAAAAGCAAAAAGTGCCTAGAACTAGTGAGACCTTGTCAGAGATACTGTGTGTGTTTGTAAATCCACATCGTGTGGTATTTTACAATAACCTTGAAGACTTTGGTCAAAGATGTCACTAAGCAGTGCCCAAGGAAGGGCAGTCCTAAATATGGAGGTGGACAATCGTAGCGTGTATCAGGACAGCACCAGGTGACAGCATGAGCAGTGATTTTTAAACCTTACACCCACAACAGTGTCTTACCAGTAGCTGCTGTTCAGGGCAGCTGAGCTTTGGCTGTAGACCCGGCAAACCTTGGAGGCTGGCTTGGTTTTTATTCTAAAGATGCATAACTTCACATGGAGCAGGAGGCTTCCTGGACCCATTTCTTGGTGCCTGTGTTGGTTTGGATCAGAACCAGAGGTACCAGCATTGTGTGCAAGGCAAGCAAGTCTTATGTTTCCACCCTGTACTTACAGTACATTTAGTCAAAACTACAAAAAATATAGCAGGGAAAAAACACTGCTGACCAATTTGTCTGCCTTAGTGATGCTCATCTGGAGTGAAGAGAAATTCCAGGATCAATAAAATCCTTTATTTAGAAACCTGAGGCTAGAGGAGAAAGAGCAAGTGCTCTGCAGAAGGCAGGAAAGCAGAAAGGGTTAGAGCGATTATGAAACGTGGAAAATTACACTCAACCTTTAGAGACATAATGGGGTGCTACGTCAGGAGTTTAATCATCCATCCTATTTTCAGCACTGTGTTTGGATTAAGAACTCCCTCAATAGGATGTCCTGGGTAAATAAGGCTGGGTCAGGGGCACGTTTTCCGCTCAGTGAATGAGTTAAATATAGAAGCATGTTTTTCACCTTTTGAGGAGAGCTTTTTCAAAGGAGGAGGCATGGGAGCTCTGACCCCACTCGCAGGTAGCGCCTGTTGTACGTCTCACCCTCTCTGCCTTTTTCTCTTTCTTTTCTTTGTTTTGTTTTTTTTTTTTGTTTTGGTTTTGGGGTTTGGTTGGTTGTTTTTTTCAGTTCCAAAGGTTTTTTGAGCTTTTCTGTGCCACGTACTCAGACGTGAGGTCTCCTTTCATTAGGGGCTGAGGCAGGGCTGTGCTGCAGCCTCCAGCGCCTGTGACAGGTTGGATAACTCATGGCAGTGTACAGGAGGTGAAGGTCACACAAGGCTGGCGGGCTTCTAAAATCAGCAGTAAAACGCTTCTCCTCTCTCCTCACCTCACAAAATGCCCTCGGGTGATAAAAGAAGGCAAAAATGTTTTCCTGGAGTAGGTTACCATAGTCAGGGACAAATACGTTGGCTGGGAGAGGAGTGAGGCATCAAAGCAAAGAGCAAAGCCCTGTGTGCTTCAATTTGGGGCAGCTTCATCTGCTGCCTCAAAACACTGGACTGCCATTCCCTACCTCTCTGAGGTGAATATCAAATAGAATTGAAGGGTATCCAGGAGCAGACCCAAATCAGTAGTCAGGATTCCAGACTCTCATTTTTATAATTGCATGGTGAGTTACTTTGAGGTTTAATTGTGCACCGTGATGTTGAAGCACTAAGGAACTGGTGAGCGGTCCCCATGGAGGGGGAGCAGCACTCTTCAGTGCTGACTCTGTGAGAGGATCAGCAACGTCACCTCCTCCAAATTACTTTTTTATTGCATCTTATCAGTTCTCCTTACATGCAGCACAGCTGATGGAGCTAACCAAGGGAATGAAGCAAACAGAAAAACACAGCTTGCAGTTCACTGTGGAGGACTTTCCTCTTGGGGCCCCATCCTTGGTTTCTGCTCTGTTACAGCCTGGTCTGGCACCTTCTGAATAGCAGGAGGTTTATTTGAGCATTTATTGACTGGAGTGTAAATCCTCCCCAACTGCCACAGACACTTCTGAGGTAAACAAAACGGAAGTAGTGAATTTTTAATTTGTTACCCAATGCTGGTGTTAAGGAAATTGAGTCACTTCTGTGCTGGAGCCTCTCAGGGACTGAGCAAGGCTTTCCCGTCCAGCTGACGGCTACAGCACCTTCCTGCAACAAGCTTCTGTCTCCCTGCATCATGCTGCCTGGCCAGCACAATCCTACTTTCCTGGTCACAGTGTAATCTGAATTAGGAACTCACCATGTTCCTGCAAAACCAAACTGTGCTGGGATTTGGAATTTGGCCATACCAGCACACAGAAGAGGCTGCAGTGGTGGATGGCAGTGTAGCAAGTCCCGGAGTGTTGGTGCATCAGGACTACCTGTACAGAGCAGTGCTGAGATACCGTGTGTCTGCTCATGTGCTGCTTTAACAACAGGATTTTTTCTTTCAGAGAGCACATCCTAAATATTCAGCACACAAATTCTTGCAATGAAAGACAACAGCAAAAAATTCTCGAAAGCTGTTCCTCTGTTGTTCAAACAACAAAAAAGAGAAATCTAAACTACAGAGCAGCACTCCAAGGTCGTGTTATTCATTTACAAGGGGAAATGAAGAGCCATGAAGCCTTTCAGTGAGTTTGAGCAATTTACTGTTGTGCATTTCAGGATGTGAGCTTTCATGCCCTGAGATGAGAGCCTCGCTGAAGGACACGTAGCTGCGCTATTGCTGCTTGAATTTCTCCTCCACAGGAGTCCAGGAGCCACAGCCTGACTCACCCAAATTGCAGAGGACCCTGCAGAAGACCCCAGTAAAGGACGGAATCCCCTCTGTCTCCACTCTGGAGACAGCCGTAAGGCTTGTCTTAATATCACTCCTTTAAAAATCACTCACAAATTCTTTTCATACAAAGCAATTGTGTCTCTTTATCCTATCTGTGCCAACAAGGAAATTCAGCCTCCAGATTACAGAGCAATGGTGTGTGTCATCTAGACATGTCTTTCCTCAGACAGATGAGAGGTCCAGAAATGTTTTAAAAACTTATCAGCCTTTCAGTGCCAATTCTGAGAGCTATCGAAGGGGTAAACTGCTCTGAGCAGTAGATTGCCAAGGTGACAACATGCACAGCTGTGGATTTATTCAACTCATCAGAAGATGCTTCCTTGCAGGAAAGTGGGGAAACTGAAATCTGCTGCTTAACAGGTGATGAGAAATCCTGTGATATCAGTCTGCCTTCCTGCCAGCGGGGAGGTGCCCCAAGAGGAGCATCGCCCATGGATATCTCAGTTTGCTCTACCTGCACCTGCTTCCAGGAGGGAAGGATCTGAGTCTGCTGCTGCTTCTGCAGTGAACAAATGGTGCTCTCCCTAGCTAATAATTTCTCTACTGCAGCTGACTATGTGTCATGTGGTTTTGATATTTCATAGAATTAGGGGATCAGACTGCTTCTGAATCATTTTTATGCTGTGTATTTGCTGCCAACTCTTCTGGCTTATGAGGAAGCCAGCCTTCCTAACATTCATTAGTAACAGGGTAAAAACCTCTCTGCCCCATGGTCTTCTGTACTTAGCACAGGTGGACACAAACCCATTACTTTGGTTTGGAGAAATCAGAAATTCCTTTTGACTGAGTAGCTGACAAGTTGAGTGGTTTATTGAGATGACAGAATAAAGGTTGCTTTTGGGGTATAGGCAGCTTTGAAGCTGCAATGTCTGCAAACTTCAGTGTTTAAAAGAGACATCCTACGCAGTCCTTTAATCCTCTTGGTTTTCAGATGTTGTGCATCAAAGAAGCGTTAAAGGCAAGTGATGAGTTGTTGTGGCTCAATGCAGAAGAACAACAAGACACTAGTTCTTCTGCTCTTGCCCATGTGTTACTTGAGGATTTGTCATGTCAGAGAAACCATGTAAAGCTGAAGCTCACCTCCATGTTCAGTAGTCCTCAGATCTGGACTCTTGCCATTTCCAGAGTAACTCAGGCTCTTCTGGAACCTTTCTGGCACAGAGCAGAGGAGCACACTTTGCTTTTCTCTTCTAGCTCCTGGATGCTAATAGTAAAACCATGTGCATAATTTGAAAGCATATGAAAATATAAGATTGCAAACACAGCTTGTCATGTCAGCTTCAAGGACCTCCTCAAAGCTTTCTAGTTCTCAAAAGCTTTCTGCGTGAATGAAGTTGGTAGTAGGTGTGAAGGTCTGCATCTCCTAATAAACGTAGCTGGATGGCTCTGAATTAGCATGCAAGTTCTCCATTAAAATAACTGTAGATAAGTGTCATGACACTGTTACCTTAATTGCAATGTCAATGGTACTTGTTTCAATGTGGCTTGACAACTCCACTTTTCACTGCTGTGGATTGGGATTCATAAAAAGGACCTGTGTCTATAGGGAACCTGAATGCAAAATGGTAGAAGGGAATTTAAATTGCGTAGGTAAGATGGGTTTCTGGATAGGTGGTTGGAAGTGCTGTTACTCCTGGTTGACTCAAACTTTGAGAGGCTTGGTGGGGAGGGTGAGAAATGCAGGTGCACACGCTGGGGCTTATTTTTCAGTCATTCTTCTATAACCATACAGCTGAGGAGGCTTTTTGGTCTCTCTTGTCCTACTCATGAGGTGGAACATCTTCTTCCCAAATCCCAACATAAATGTGCTATAAAATGAGGAGGAGAGACCTACTTGTGCTAATTTAGAATTGTCTTATGTGGGGCTTCTGGACAGAAGAACAACTTGTTAGTCTGTTTTCTGGGTGCAGGTTTTGCAGGAGCAAACCACATGCAGTAAGCGCAACATGCCTGGGACTCAACATGTGCACAGACCAACTGTGAAATGCCTCTGCAGTGAGTTTGACAGTTCTCAGAAGCAAAATACTTTGCAGAAGGCTACGGATAAATCTTTGCACAGATTTCTGTTAATAGTTCATTCAAAAAAGTTTTTAATTGGCTTGCATATAATGTCTAGGCCATCAGACCAGTATATCCAGATTTGTAAGAATTTCTGGCTAAGGATTATTCTTATGAACCAGTGAGGTCCTTATATTCAAGCATCTTTCCTTCTGTTGACTGAATGGGGATGCTTTGCACTGTGGAGATGTGATTTGTGCAGAGATGGGGTCTCGTTTCTGAGTCCACTTGGGCATAGAGGCTCTTGCTGGAGAGGGCCTAATTGCTTGAAAGATCATGAGGGTTTACATTTGGAGCAGTGCCTCGGGAACTGACGGGGATCAGCAGAGCTTTACAGGAAAATCTGCCCAGTGCCCATTCGCATTTGTCTGCCTTTAGCAAGAGCTATCAAGTTAATGCTAATTTAAATTCTCACTTAGGCATCTGTAGGTATAATTGCATAAAGCACTGTGCATTAAATTGATTCCAAATCCATGTGTGGAGGTAGTCTTCAGAAAGACTACATATGTTAGCCTATTTCCAAAATACATTGGCCACTGAAGATCCAAAGCTAGTATGTGTCCCCCCTTTTTTTTTTCTCTTGATAACATAATGATCTAAATTTACACTGGGTTTGTTATGCCCTGGTATCAGTTCAGTTCCTACAGATGTCCCATCTATGTCACTGGGAAGAAGAGCACCTCATATTTTTATGAACCATTTTGCTGATGATTCCCAAACCCATGGATTACACAGGGTGATCATGCTGGATAAATAAAAGCTCAAAAATTCAACAGAAACGACTTAACTCTTGGTTGTAACATGCTGTAATTAAAAGCTACTGCTGTGTAAGCGCCAGGGACTGGGTAGGAGCCTGAAGGCAAAGCAGGTCAGGCAAAGCCACCCTGAAACCTGCATGGAAAGCAAAGCCAGAGGGCAATTCTCACCTGCATATACCTTGTTCTTATGATGCCAGGCTTGGTTTTTTTATTTCATTATGCAAAGCCCTCTTGTAAGGAGAAATAATTCCTGTCACTTAGAGCTCCCAGGGAGGGCTCAGTGTGAGTGTGTCCCATGATGGCACCAGCAGCTCTCCAGTCACCCTGCCAAGGGGCTGAGGAGCCCCATCCCACAACATGGTTGTGTCGCATGGGGACACAAGGTGCGTCTTCTGGGCTAATTTGCAAGGGGGAGATTGCAGTTGTCATTGGAAACTTTACAACTTTGTCCTTGAAAACTTGTTAATACCCAGTTCTGGGTCTCACCACAACTTCAGTGGCATTCTGCAAATTTTGTTTTCCATTTGAAACCTTTTTTCCAGGGTTGTTTTTTACTCTCTAGTGATAGCCATGTCTGGGGTGCTGCTCTGCTGGAGAAAGCTGTCTCTTGCCAAGTAGCAACTGAAGAAGCTCAACCTGCATGCTGCTGCTTTCAGTGCTGAGCTCTCTTAACACTGTATTAATTTTTTTTTTCCTTTTTATGCACGGATAGAATTGAAACTTCTCTTCAGGAGGAACTTTATTATGATTAAGTTCATAAATGATCAACTGAAGTAAACCCTGAAATGTTCTTTCCCTTGATTTAATAGTCCTTGCCAAATGCATACATATGCCAGGTTTTTAGCTTGGTCTTCAAGACTTGCAAGCTGAGTCTTGAAGAAGGATCTGTCTATACATACCTCTCCGCTTCAGTTTTGGGGCCCAGTGCTGATTTCAGCCAAGTTTAGCTACAGAGCCGTAATCATAAATATACCATGTTTCTGCATGGATTGTGGAAAATAAAGGGCAGGTTTGGCCACAAGGAAGGTGCTGGGTCCCAGTTAGATCTTGCCTGCTGGCCACAGGGGCATGTGCCTTTGCGGTCTCTGGGGACACTCTCACCTGGGGCAGGAGATTGTGCTGCCGGCATCTCCTGCTGGGCTGCACTCCCAGCCTCCTCTGTTAAGTGATTTTTGAGGCTTATCTGCTTTCACTGGCCAAAGATCCTTCTTCTGAGACAACTTCTCCTTCTATTTCTTCCAGGTCCCATCAGGTTTCACAGGCTTATGTATTTTTAAATTGCTTCTTTGACATTTGAAACTGTTCCCCTTCAAGGCCACCTCCTAAACCCCAGCTCTTCAGAAAGCCCCAAGGGGACAGCTTTTGCCAAGGATGAAGCTGTTCTGGGTTTGTGGGTGAAGCATAAGGTGTTGATGGCTGTCAGTGAACAGTGTGTTCAGAGAAGTGCTCTATCACTTTTGCAGGGGAGGAGTGAATCACGATATGATAAATCACTAAACCTTCACTTCCAAATGCTGCTCGGGACGTAAACGTTGTGCATAAATTTCTCCAAATGATAATAGCTTTGATCCTGTATATGTCTTCCCTCCCACCACACCACTGCTGCTCTAGAGTATGATTTCTCTTGGTAGCTCAGTCTTGTTTTACTTGGATATTTATGCTCACCTTTCCCGTATCTTTGAGTGTTCTGTGTAAAATTTTGATATTGTGTATAATTCTTGTTTTAAAAAAACAGAAGGCAGATGTACCACTCAGAGCTGAGCCGCAGTAGCCAGGAAGGAGCTATGGCTGGTTTTGGAGGAGGCCTTCTCCAAGGCTGAAAGGAGTGTCCACTCTCTACAGACAGCTTTTTGATGGATTTTGGTACTGTGGGGATCTGGAAAGAGAGCCAGTCAGTCACTTGTTCCTGGTTGGATCAGTTGTTCTTATAAATTGGCTTTCAGTTCTTCAGAGTAGTTTTAGATTTATTCCCATGTCCTCCGGTCTCTGTTCTTCCAGTGTTTCCTTATTCAACCCTCTTTTCCCCAGCCGTTCCCTACTAACGTCGCCGCATTGGTGTGACAGCCAGTAGCTGCAGGCGACACCATTCAGGTGTTCTTCACCGAGGTGCAGCTCTGGCATTACAGCGTTAAAAATTGGCCACGTCTTTTTTCCCTTCTCTGATAATGACGATGCAGAGCAACGTGCGGGTGAAACACATGGCAGGGAGAGGATTTTTATCTGGTCGCGTGGTTTGATGTTTAATACATGAGGCAGAACCTCAAGCACTTGATCACAATGTCAGGGTAAACCACAATAGAGCATGTTGACAGCAACACAGCGGCTACCTGACAACCAGAATCAATCTGATGTATGGAAGGCTTTAATACCTCTAGCAGAGACACTGCAACTGAGCTGAGCCCCAGCCTGGGCCTAACTTAATCCCTGATCTGTGGGAAACATTTATGTATGCTTTCCTGGAGGCTGGGGTGGTCGGAGAGGTTGCTCTCGAAGAGTGCAGGATGGCAGCTCTGCGCTAGAACTCACTGAGCTGCCTCCCCAGTAAGTGACGGGTTGATGAAGGATTGAAAAGAAAAAATATTGCAATGTCTTTGTTAGCCTTACTTAAATCAATCGGAAGAGAGCCTTGCCTAAGCTGCCTGTTGTTCGCTTGGTTTTTTTAATAAAAGCAAAATGTTTTCACTTTATAAATAAATATGCTATGAAGAGGGTTTTGAAAGAAAGAAAAATTATTAGTTAATATTTGACATTCTGTTTCTAAATTCATAGATGGAAGGTCCATATACTGCCTTGTTTAATATCATTCATACCTGACACAGACCATTAATGATCCTTTTGGTAATCTGTCAGCCATCTGCATTAGGAGTGTTTTTGACCAAATGACACCCCCAAAAGCAGGAATGAGAGAAAGGGGTTAAACTTGCTGGCAGGAAAGGGAAGGCAGGAACCAGGCAGCAAACAATTGGCACCTGGGCTCCATTGAAGACTAAAAGTGGAAAAAAATGGCTTAATTGAAAAATCTGCCCATTGTGTGTGACTGCTAGCCTCCAAGGGAAACAAACAAACCCATTCAAAGGGGGAAGAAAAAAAAAAAAAGCAAAGAATTGGAAAATCCTGTGCTGCTGTGCAGACTTGGGGTGTTTAACTCTTCTTGTTCCAAGGCTATGGGTAGAAATATCTTTCATAACTAAAACACTGTCTCCTTTGTTAATACATTCAGTTGGATGAATAATTCCTTAACTCCTCCTGGCACCTTTCATCAGCAGCTGGAGCTGCTGGGGTCTTCCAGGGCAGTGTTGGATACATGGAAAACTCTGATCATGGTAGGGTAGGGTGGAGGGATGGTCCTTGATTTCTTTTCTGTCTCACAGTGTTCATAAAAATATGGATCTGTGTTTTCCCACTCGTGTCAGTGTTGTTTGGGAGGTCTCCACAAGTTGCCTAGGAGTGTTTTCAATACATTTCTACTTTAAATTAACTTTAATAATAACTTTGTCTAGAGATTGCGGATTTCTGCTGCAGAGCAGGGCAATGGGGGCTTGGTTTGCTCCCTGCCATCAAACCCCAACCTTCCTCAGCAGTGAGTAGCTGAGACCCCCTTGAAGACAGTTTGGGAATCCTCATATATTATTCCTGAACCTGATCCGTACTGAGGATGTCTCTCTCACAGCAACAAGCCTGATGCTCTCTGGTGTGTGCACACTTTGCTTTTTTGGATTATTGGCTAGCAATAATGTCTTATTTACGCAGGGCTTGCTAGAATTGCTGCTTTGATAAATATTGGATAAGCTAAGCCTGTCGTGGCTTCTTTGGACAAGCAGCTTTTGTGCCAGAGCTCTAAGTAGTGCTGGGTGGCTGCAAGGTGTAATTTGATTGAATTATCATATCCAATTTTATTTTGCAGAGCACATAGGTGCTTCAACCCAGTTGTCTGCCATATGAAATGTCGTAGCCCTAATGGCATTGGCAGCTCAAAGTACTCTGGGCTTCAGCAGGGAAAAGGCTATTTGCAACAAGATAGAAGCCCTGAATCCTCAAAGAAGTCAGTTCTTCCCATAACACTGCAGATGTCCCTCCTGCTGTTTATTCTGCCTGTTAACTTGTCATTTATCCAATTGCTGAAGTGGTCCCCGTGCATTTTTATACAGTTATGTTTGAATATGGCTGATTTGCCAGCTTTTAAAATGTGACTCTTTGGGGTGTCTCTCCACGTTTAACCTTGCTGTTGAAAAAAGTCTAATGTGGATGGTGTCAAAGGCTAATGATGGAGCTAATTTTAGACTATTCATAGTTGAGAACATAAGACTTTCCCTTCCAAATTTGGCAAAATGAACATGAGGCAATTGGGTTTGTGTGCTGTAAGGTATCTCCAGCAATTACTTCATTGGGCAGTGAATTCCATTGTTTTGAGGGCACAGTATTACTTTTTTTTAAAATATAATATGCATTTTGGTAGTATGACTTACTGTTTCAGAGGCTTTTTGTGATACAGCCTAGAAGAGTTTCTTTTATTTTGCTTTTTCCTCTTTAATTTTTCCTTGGCAGTGTTGAAACAGTTGTGCTCATTCTGAGGTTTCAGTGCTTGAAACAGTGGTGGTGGAGGGTTGCTATTATACCAGATTTCTCTGATTGTGTTTGGAACTGCTGCACCATCTTTGTGATGTTCAGGTATTTGTCATATTTCTGTTCTACTAAGCTCGCAAGCAGTGGCATAGTTTCAGAAGATCAGAAATCTCTATGCATATGAAGGGATGCTGCCCTCAAGGCACTAGAAAGTACCCATTGCATGTCTTAGCCCCAACAATATCTCCCCGTTTCTGTGCAGGGGTGCTGCTGCTACATCCTTTTTTAGCTTGAGATCTCCCATGGTTTGAGCACTCCCCAGAAACTCAGAAGCCCTGGGTCTTCGGCTTGCTCCATGGAAAGCACCTTCATTTTACAGTGCATTATTGTATTTTAGATCTATCTCTGATGCCCAAGAGCTGCAATATCTTGGCCATATTTTCCCTCTCTTTCCGGTCTAGCACCCTTAATTATGCTGCAATGGGTGCCAAAGCCCTAACAGGAGAGCCTTCTCCTACCCCGAGTGTTCTGTAGCTTGGGGTGGTGGATAGGAGTCCCCTGGGGGGTTTCTGCTGGGGTCTCTCCTTCTCTGGTCAATGCCCTGATGGCTGGACTGGGGTCCTGGAGCTTTCTGTCCTCTAAACAAGCTTTCAAAGGTGTACTGCTTGTTGAAGAAACCACCTTGGTGCCTTTGCCTGGCAATCTCCATGCTGTTGAGATGCAGGTGTGGGAGTGGGGAATGAGCACAAAGGATGTCTGTAGAGAGGGAAAAAAAAGGCTTTTCCATGGACTGGAGCTTGGAAAACTAGATGGCTGCCCATTCAGAGAGCTAGTTGCTGGCAGTCCTACTCCAAGGGACCTTTTTCTCATCTATCTTTAATAGAAAGCACATAAGCCAGAAGTTTGACTTGCTGCATTACAGAGATATGTCACCTGCCAGTGACTGTAGCGCTCTTTGCAGACTAGCCCCAGGCCCTGCTCTAACATTATCATCTTTCATATTGTTAACAAAAATAATAGTGCCACTGTGTCAGGAGTTCAACTCTCTGGCTAAAAGCAGCCTGCAGAGCCGTGGTACGTGCCTGCCTTTTTACTGTAATCGAAGACTTTTTGCAGTGTTGAATTATGAAAGCACGGCTGGCAGAGGTGGCAGCACAAGGCTATCGTGGAACTGAAAGCCCTGCTCTTGTTTTCCGAGCCATGGATTTAATGCCTATTCATGTCACACATGAAGCAGGTTCAAAATCAGGTCCGTAACTATGTATCCCCATCACAGAGTTGCTCCATGTCTGGAAAAGCATGGAAGAAGCCTGGGCATTGGACAGTATGAGTGGTATGGGCTGCGGTGCTTGAGTGCAGCTGGGAAGGGGAGAAGGGTTTAGTTGTTTGCTGAAGCATCTGCCTATGCTACGTGTTCCTCTAGTTGGTACCATCAGCCCCTTATCAGCCAAGGTTTTACCTTGAACTTTCAGAAAGGTGTTGGAGGGATCCATCCTCAATGGGAGGATGATGTTATTAGAAAGGCTTTTAAGTAATTATATTCAAGTTTTAAGATTCTACAAGAAAAAAAAAGACCATAAATTCACATCTGCTTCGGTGTCAGACACAGCTCGCTCCTGGTGCCACTTTAGGAAATTGCTTCATTGGTCCTTACGGGGCATCGCCACCTCCTCAAGGAGGAGGTCAGGGCAGGACTGAGCTTGGTGTGGAGGCAGCAATGGCCCTGCCAGCACAGCTGCAGATTAATATTTCATAGGACATGAGTGAGTGGTGACTTTGTGACAGATGAAACCAGCCAATGTCCCACATACTCCCATAAATGCTCCTGTATCTGCTTCCTTCGCGTGCCAAAAAGGCAGCTCTAATCTGTATTCATCACAAAACCAAAACAAGTGGGAAAATGTATCAATTTGATATTGTACTTATTTGCATTAAGAGTAAAGGATTCTCTCTTAGGATGCAACAGCAGCACACAGTGTGCAGCCTGACATGTATTATTAACACCATCTATTTGGCTACAGCTCTAGAAAACAACATGAAGAGGGAGTTAGGGTTGAGTTTATGGGTAAAGCACACCATGGGGATGCTCCAGCCCCGAGAAAATGCACGCTCAGGAATTTAAATCCAAACCTAAATTTAAGTTGCTGAGATCTTAAAGAGAAGCACAAAAATGTTAAGACATAGGAATGCAAAAATAAGCACCCAAGCCATGTTAACTCTGCCCTGAAGTAGTTACGAGTGGAAAAGCTAATTTGGGATTATTCTCTTTCATTATTTAGTTTCCAACTAAATTGACTTAGTCATGGTTACTTGTCTGATTTGAAGAATTAAGGAAGAATTAAGGCTCTTGGCTTCAATCGCGAAATTGAAGAAGAATTGAGGCTATTGCCTTTAATAACGAAATTGAAACAAAAGTTGTTTCCAGCCTCAACTATCTGAAAACAAGCTCATTTTCCAGATTGTGGGACTTGCTATTGCTTATTCCTCTCTCCAAAATTATATTACACCTTACGCTCTCTTCCTCTTTTATGATACTCTCTGGTGTGCCAGTACTTATTAAAGAAGAAATAAGAAGTTCATACACAGAGGATTCTAGGACATAAAAATGTTATGGATAATAGTGCAATAGTTGTCTCTTCTTCTTTCTCCTTTTGGCATTTTTATAACATCTAAAGTTTTAGGAGCTATTTTGTCATTAGTATAGTAGATCACCAGAAGACTTATGTTGCCTGCATTGTTTGGCGGAGCCTTTCAATTTGCTCTTCTGTCCTCTCAGTGTGAAATGCAGGTCTGTTTGCTCTGCAAGGCCACTGTCTGAAGCATGTCACTGCAAGCTGACCAGCTGTAACCTTCTCCAGGCACTCTGCCAGGCGGCTGCTGCCATGCTCTCTGCAGAGGAATTGGAGCCAAGGGCAAAAGATATTCATTTGGTGGAGCTTAGGAAGCAGACAAGAGTCTGCTGTTGCTTCTCACCCGCTGGTGTGGTCCTGGAGTGAGGCTATCAAGCTTCAAGAGCCTTTTTCTTCCCATATTCATATTTATAATTCAAGCTGCTGTGTTAGTAGAAAAGCCCCTTTATAGGGACCCCTGATCAGGGAATGGATGTGAATGGACCAGGCAGGTGTTAGTAACACAAGGTAGGTATTCAAAATTTCCTTGGCACAAGAAGGTAGGAATGTCCTCCCCTGTTTCATCACTGCACTGGAGCCTGTGGGCAGGAATGGAACTCTCTTCCCCCTATCCCTAAGAGGTTCATATCCTGAAGTGTTTTGCCAGTCTTTTAATCCCCCACAGGATTTTTGTGTGTTTGCACTATCCAAGTGCTGCTCTTGGATCTACACAAGCACCTGCATCTCAGCATCCTTGGAGGCCTCAAATCTTCTCCCCACTGTGTGAAGAACCATCTCTTCTTGCGTCTTTGAATTTGGCTCTTACTAGTGTCATCCAAAGGCACCTCCTTCTTGTGTTGGAAGAGAGAGTGAGCAACCGATGTCTTTTCACCTGCTCTGTGCCGCTCAGGGTTGTGCTCTCATATTGCAGTTGATGAGGGCTGGAGAAAGACTTAGATCTTGGTGCAGGAAAATGGGCTGCCACTGCCTTTGACCTTTCATTGTTCTCCTCCAGAAGCTACAGCTGTGGAAATAAAGAATAACCACAGCTATAGCATTTCAACAGCTGCTGCTGACAGGGCTAATAAACACAATTTTTTAACTGCTTCCTGGGAAAAGTAAAAATGTGTTTCATACAGGATGCGATGCACAAAATGTGGTTTCGCTGAAAAACCCATGGCCATAAACTGGAAATTAAACTTATCAATGTGATGGTGAAATGGAAGAGTTTTACTCATGGTTTAAATGCAAAACTTCAACACAGAAATAATCAGGGCACTATTATGGTATCTTCCTGCAACCGGTTACTAAAATAAAGAAGACATCCAAGACCCAATTTTGAAATAGATTTTTTAGATATTTAATAATTTCTGAGCAAGAGTATAGCATTTTAATTCTGAAATAAGGAGTCTAGTGTCAGTTTAAATCTTTCTTAAGGTACATTAAGATACAAGCTGCTAGAACTATAGGTTTCACAAGGGTCTCAGTTTGCCTTCTTTTTTCTTTTTTGTTTCCTTTTTTTTCTTTTTTCCTTTTTTTTTAAAAGTAACACAAGTTTCAGGATTTGTGAAAAAAGCTGAAGATAAGACCCAAATATATGCCTGCAAGGCTCAGGCATGTCAGAACAAATAAAAGACACCTCCGTTGGTTATTTCTATTTAAGTCGCAGCACTTTTGGAGGCTTGTTTTGGCACGAACAATTAGTTCCTCTGTGCTTTTTCACCTTCCGCAGAAGCAGTGGGAGCTTTACAAGTACTGTTTTATAATCCTCAAACAACCTACTAATGCTTTCGTTTCCCATCAATTTGTTGCCAGGCACAAAGGGGTTTAATCACAAAATGATTGATAACTCTATTTAAACAGAACATTAGCCTAATGACGTATGAAACTGTAGCAGAGTTGTTAGCTTATGTACAAACGTATTCCTTAAAGAGCGACTGAAGTTGCCTTGTCTGGCACCCGAAGCGGTTCGCTAATCTCTCTGCAAATTTCTCCTTCCCATTAATCTTCGGCTGATGAACGCTCATTAGGCACATTGCAAGCACTTGCTCGGTGCCCATGGCTGTTTCAATCGTCTTGGGAGGGAGTTGGTGGTGTAGGAAGAGACCTAGATGGTAGGTGACAACAGGACACCCGTATTCGAGGCTATGAAAAACTGCACGTAGCCCCTGCCACCAGTGCAGCCCACGCTGCTCTGAGCTTCCTCTCCATACGGTGTGTTCCATCTCAGAGGTCACAAAGCCACATGTTTGAACTCTTCCTGAACACTACTATTACCTGAATTCTGTTGTGGGTTTGATGTTTGTTTTTTTTTTTTCAGAAGAGATGAATCTTTTAGCTAACTTATCCAGCAGTTTTCTTCAAAACACTGGTAATTAAGAGCCAAAAGCACAGTATTCCTTTAGGAATATGGTCAGCAGCATGCTGATTCATACGAAGAGTAGCTGAAGGAGCTGGGACTGTTTAGTATGAGGAAGAGGAGGCTGAGGGAGACCTCATCACTCTCTACAACTACTTGAAAGGACACTGTAGAGAGGTTGGTGCTGGTCTCTTCTCACAGGTAACTAGTGACAGAATGAGAGAAAATGGCTTCAAGCTCCAACAGGGTAGGTTTAGACTGAACATTAGGAAAGAATTCTTCAAAGAAAGAGTGGTCGGGCATTGGAATAGGCTGCCCAGGGAGGTGGTTGAGTCACCATCCCTGGATGTGTTTAAGAGCCGTTTAGATGTGGTGTTGGGGGATGTGGTGTAGGGGAGGACTTTGTAGAGTAGGGTAGATGGTTGGACTCGATGATCCCAAGGGTCTCTTCCAACCT
>JAHREE010000280.1:10859219-10871160 GCA_033628505.1 Tringa tobata
GGGATATGGTGTAGGGGAGAACTTTGTCAAGTAGGGTAGATGGTTGGACTCGATGATCCCAAGGGTCTTTTCCAACCTAGACGATTCTATGCTCTCCTGGATGCTGTAACAGCTCTGTATAACCTCTTTGTTTCCAGTCAGACCAGCTCCTTGGGGACTGGGCTGAACTGGCTTGCTGCAGCTGGGCTCTGCTAGAGCCCTGCAGACCATCCATGTTACATCTAGGACTCACACCCTGGTTTGTTTTTTTTTCCTCCCAAAGGCTCAAGTTGACAAAACTCATGGAGGGTGAGCAATACAAGCAAATAATGATGAGACAGCAAGAATCTAATACTGACCATATGATGATCACAGTGTTTTGCAGTATGACATCCTCTTCTTAAGAGCATGACTTAATCATGCTGTAGCTGTGTTTTGNACTTGAAAGGACACTGTAGAGAGGTTAGTGCTGGTCCCTTCTCACAGGTAATTAATGACAGAATGAGAGGGAATGGCTTCAAGCTGCAACAGGGTAGGTTTAGACTGAACATTAGGAAAGAATTCTTCAAAGAAAGAGTGGTCGGGCATTGGAATAGGCTGCCCAGGGAGGTGGTTGAGTCACCATCCCTGGATGTGTTTAAGAGCCGTTTAGATGTGGTGTTGGGGGATGTGGTGTAGGGGAGGACTTTGTAGAGTAGGGTAGATGGTTGGACTCGATGATCCCAAGGGTCTCTTCCAACCTATGATTCTATGCTCTCCTGGATGCCGTAACAGCTCTGTATAACCCCTTTGTTTCCAGTCAGACCAGCTCCTTGGGGACTGGGCTGAACTGGCTTGCTGCAGCTGGGCTCTGCTAGAGCCCTGCAGACCATCCATGTTACATCTAGGACTCACACCCTGGTTTGTTTTTTTTTCCTCCCAAAGGCTCAAGTTGACAAAACTCATGGAGGGTGAGCAATACAAGCAAATAATGATGAGACAGCAAGAATCTAATACTGACCATATGATGATCACAGTGTTTTGCAGTATGACATCCTCTTCTTAAGAGCATGACTTAATCATGCTGTAGCTGTGTTTTGCACAGTTGGGGAGAGTGGAGACAGTGGAGAGCTGGCTCTCATCACTATGACCAGTCTGCAGTTACTGGCATATGCCTTAAACCTCCATGAAGCTTTGGTTTTTCTAATGGTCCCAGACATGCAGCTGTTGCCTGGGAAGCAGCAGGATCTAGGTGCCACCATTCACCCTTCCCAGACCCCCCCAGCAGCAAGTATTTTAAGAAAGGACTGGGTCAATAGGACCATGCAATTGCTGCAAATGTGTTACGGGTTGTTTGAAGTAAACCAGGCTCTGTGTTGTACACCTGGGCTTATGTCTGACACAGCTGGGATGGTGAAGCTTCTGCTGAGCCCTGCGCTTGTCATCTTTAATGGGAAATGTTTCATGAAAGACTCCCAGCTATAATAGAGTTAATCTTGGCGAACCAGAACTCACCTGACCTCTGTTAGAAACCTCTGGTACTTTTCCATTATCACACTTAGAGCAAATCAGGTTTTTTTAGCCAGTGCATTTATAAAGATTATGCAGGCTACATCACCATTTTAGAAAGGCTTTTCACTGCACATTTATTTTTCTTCACTCCTAATTAGTATTTGGCTAAGGAAAGCTCCAGTTCTAATGCTATTTGTCCTTGGGTGACCAGCTATGGAATACTTCACGTGTCATTATGCAGTTATCCTCTGTCTTCACCCTAAATGTCTTACTTTTGAATGAAAAGGTCCCTCCTGGTAACTGATCCCTGTGCATTCTGACAAGTACATCTGTCCTGCTCTGCAGACCATGTGTCCACCCCAGATACCTGATGACAAACAAACCACGATTGATATTCTCTTCACACCCTGCAGCTGCTGGAGTTGTTCTGTCACACTGAAGACTACTAGGAGGTTGGTTTGCAAGTCTTTTATACCTAAAACACGGCTATTTATATCCTGAATACTGTACAGGAATGATGGGAAGTGAATCATGAAAGATGTTTTGATTATATGAATAAGATTCAATTTCAAGTTTATCCTAATGATGCAAATATTCTTCCCTGGAGATGCAGGCAGAGTCTTCTGCCACACAGGCAGCTGTATGGGATAGGGCTTTGCCACTTTCCGATCTGGCTAATTAAAAAATGGGCCTGGGCAGTAATTCAGTGGGAGACCTCTAAGCTAAATTTGGCATGAGGGAGCGAGTAGTCACTTTTACTCATTATGTCAAGATATTTTTATCTGAATTCATACCAAGACTTTAGACCACACCATCCAGGAAGGAACTCGAGCCTCGGATGGCCGGAGCTGCCACCCATAGGCAGAGGTGGCTTACGCTGGACAGGCTTTAGCTCTTCCTTCTGCTCTGCTTTCTGCCCTGCTCCTACTGTCTTTTATCATCGTCCACCTCGGTTTCCCACTTGCAAAACACCAGCTGATCAACCACAGCCCAGCCTGGGAAGGGAAGGCCATGGTGAGGGGATGGGGAGCCCTGGGGCCATGCCACTGTGCACCACACCTCCTCCTGGTGACTGCAGGCATGATTCCTGTACAGTAGATGCTAGCCGATGGCATTCATGGCTATTATTTATTACCCTCTTTGCAATAAATTAATGAGACCCCACTATCAGAAGAGATCAAAAATCGGCTACTTCATGAATGCTTGTGGGAAAATCTTGAGGAAAGCAAAAGACATGCATGAGAGTGCTAGAGCACCTTCTCCTCCCTCCCCACCTATAAACGGTCTCATGCTGAGAACTCGAGGGGGAGGTCTTTAATTGAACAGGATGGATTATAATATCATGCAAAAGCACATGTCTGGAGATGCTGATGCCCTCATCTGGTATTTGCTGCCATTGTCCTGGAACTTGGTCATCCTCCAGCCTTAAAATATTTAAGGTACTTCTGGCAGAAACAAGGAAAGGCAGGTAATGCTTGTTTTCTGTGTGTTCTCATGCAGGGGCACAACTATATTGTGCTTATATAGTGGGAAGTTAGCTTGAAATACAGCCTCTTTCTTTCGTGCAAGCAAAACACCTGTGATGAACCATTTCCCACCAGTCCCACGCTCAATCCAAGTTACAAATCAAGAGCATTTCTCCATACAGGAAACATTTCTCCTGAATGTGTTTGTCGTTATTTCTCTTTTAGCTTCATGCCTTTTGTCAGCACACTTACATATAGCAAATGCTTAATTTTATTCTTATAAATAGCCACCATTGTTTTCAAGAGGAATGGATGGTTCCTAAAGCCCAGCAATCTGCTGCTTGTTATGGGCTAGTAGTGACCCACTGTTTTTAAACACGGCTACAGCTATGAAAATGTAACACTTGAAAGCACATCAACTAGCATCCCACTCCTTTTACTCCTCTTTTTCTCCAGCAATTTTTGACACGCTCTTTCAAATCCATGTGTTTTTTTTTTCTCCAGAGCAGTTTTTTCCAATTTATGTCTCTCTGTAGACTAAGAAGCGTTGTCTCAAAATCTGTGCTATGCTTATGTGGAGGTGACCTGGCAGCAAGCCAAGATGCAAAAGATGCAGAGCTCTGTGTGTGATGCTGAGAGGACAAAAACAAGAGCCCCCTGATTTGGTAGGAGAACTCCCAAACTGCCGTGAGTGTTTTTATACCTATTTAGGACATTTGTTGTTCTTCATTGTGTGTTTTTCTGGTTTGTCTCTCTCCTGCTATAAATTTCTGATTGCAAGTAATAATTTATTAAAGAACTCTATAATTTATTATTATTTATTTTATGAAAAACAAAGCTAAACAAATACTAATTTCTGTGGAAGCATGTTTTCTCCCATGCAGGCTTCCGCAGGTCGATTAGCCCGGTTTCATGCTAAGACTGTGCTGGTGGTAATATTCTTCTGCCTGTCTGCAGGAAAAAAAAAAATCTTTTTTTTTTTTTTGCTTAGAGAATTGAAAATCAATGTTAGTTTTACTGGCTGGAGCTCAGCTGTAGCAAAACTTGGGTGCCAAAATCTCCGCAGGTGTAAAGTGGTACAGCTGCTCTGGCTGTAGGGCTCTCGTGCCAGCTGAGCAAGCTGGGTTTTATTGCTTATTTGATCAAATTAAAGGATATTCACGTCTAACGTCAGTTCTGACAAAGAGATTCACAAGCAGGAGCATTAAGGATGGCAAAAAGTCATGCTATTACTAAAAAACATATCAGGCTTGAATTGTCAGCACAGCATCCCCAGGCTGTTACTGACCCTAAGACCTATCCCGGTTTCAGTGAGGTCAAACTGGGCTGTGATTTGTTTGGTGTGAGCAGTAATTACCCTAAAAACTGAGCAGGAGCCCACTGTTTGCACAAGCAAAGAGCCTGTCCCATCACCTCCAGCAGTTACCAGTCCTGTAAAATCCTGGGAGCACATTGCTTATGTGGACTGGGCAGTGGAAGTGGTGGGACGTGGTCCTGACCCAGGAGGGCTGTCCCCCGTGGGTATCAGTCCAGTCAAAGACTGGGGGGATCTTTATTCATGCAGTTTCTCATGCCTCTGCAGAAAACCAGCTCAGTTTCTTCCAAGAAACCCAGATAACCAACCTTTTCATTATATCCTTGAAAAAAAAAAAACAAAGAAAAATTGCAGTATATCTGCCTGCAGGTGATGAGTACAATTATATCCCCTCTTTTTCTTCTCCCCAAAGAAAAAAGCATCTTTCACTGCAGAAAAATCTGTCCTTCATTTAGCAAAGCCAGCAGCTGTCAGGAGAGGAGACACAGATTGACAGGGGAAAGAAACAGTGAAAGAGCTCCCAGAACATTGTATGAAAAAAGACAATCTTAAGATGTTGACCTCACACAGAAATGTGTATAATCAAAGAAAAACCAGCAATATAATCTCCTGGTTATTTCCTAAATGGGAGTACTGTATACACTGCAAGGTATCCCACCCTGAGAGCCTGCAGGTGTATTTTTCTTGTGATTTTTTCCTCCAGAACAGGAAATCTGGCACGTTTAGAGGTCAGTCCCCTTATTTCTGAAACCAGTGCACTTTTCTTTTTTCCACCCATCTCCTTTCTTGATCATATTATGGTCTGGTTTTATCAGATTACTTTGGGGTTGGTAATTTGCAAGGGCACTGGTGCAGCTGCATTAAATTTGTGACCTGCGTGAGAAATCACATACTGTATCATTAAAACTCAAATAATTTAAAAAAAAAAAAAATCTTCCATCTCCTTTCCTTGAGTTCAATGTAGTCTTTGGATTTTTTCCTTGAGTTCAATATTCTTTCTGTCTATAATCCAGTTCCCTTCCAGACCCTGCTGTTCAGCTGTTACTGAAATGTCGTCTTCAGAAACACCGAGTGGGGAAATGTTGATTTGTTTTGATCTCAGGGGAAATAATGTAACTTGATGACAAGCCCACCAACAGCAACTCTTAATATACAGCTAGACAACTTGCAGAGAAATCACCTTGCTGGTAGGCTGCATACGTATATTTAATTGCATTTAATTCTCAAATGCTGACACAACTCGTTTCAGCTGTTTGAATAATGGGGTTTTTTTGGTTCACTAGCTGAACCAAAGCAGACTAGAGGAAAAAAACCCAATGAAGTATTTGTTTTCATTTTCAGGTTCTTTAATCCTCTTTGCTATGTGGTCTTTTAAATCTCTTTTTGTAGGTTTTATTATGAAATGAACAAAAAAATGTAGTTTCACAATGACAAGCTGAAACATTTCATGCAGATATTTCCTGAATGTAATTTGGAGGAGCAGAAAAAAAAGGTTAAAATGCAGGGTTTCGGTGCATGCCTCCAATCAGGCTTTTGGGTAACTTCTGCCCAAACCTGCATCATTTTGCCTGCGAATGTGCATTTTGCCAGGCAGAACTGGGTCAGGCACAAATGCACCAAGATGACCTTTTTTCCCTGTAATTGCATTGCAGTTCTCCCGTTGGTTTTCTTACAAATGTTGAATATTCAGACTCTGTGGCCTCTCAGACTAGTAATGTGACCGTGAGGGGAAAAGCTTTCCTATGAGTGATAATTTGCTCACAAAACCAGTAGCGACTCCTAGAACCACACAGGGTCTGGCCAGGACTGATGTGCACCTTACCAGTTTACCAGGCTACCTGCTGGCCAGCCAGATTTCCTAAAGCAAAGTATTTATTCAGAACAAAAGCATTTCAGAGGAAAAACTATTAGAGCAGCGATGCTGCGCCCACCTCGCTCTGGAGGTGGTCAACCCTCTCGCCCACCCCAAGACCCAGCAGGCTGGTGGTACCATCACCCACCTTTGGGGCTATGATGGGACCATCACATGTGTCCTTTGAAGTGGCTTCCCAAATCAGGCAAAAGCATCCTCCCCCATCAGGGAGTAAACCATGGATGGATTTGTTGCTTGCATTATTTCCACATTTGGGGAACTGTAACTGTTATCCTCCAGTATATTTAGTTCCCATTTGAAGCTTCTTCTAGGCCACCTATGGAGCTTGAAAGTTAAGCCGCTAACCCAGACATTTCCAATGTCACTTCACATCTAGGCCTTCTGCTTCCACAGTACTTGAAATGCCACACTGGCATTTCAATACACCAGTCGTGAAATACCCCACGGTGCCAGGGTCCTCCCCATACTTCACTGTCCCCATACTGTTCCCGCTGCGGGCAACCGCCCACCCTCCAGTGAGAGGCTGTTGCGGAGCTGATGTGGGAGCAGAGACGAGTGGTGGGATGGAGGAGAGGAATGGAGCTGGGGGAAACCCAGCGTGGAGGATTTCAAGGGCTGCAGTACAAAGACATGAGCTGTCAGCCAGGTTCAGAGACCTTGGAGCAGCTTGCTACAAAATGAGACTAACAAATAAATAAACCCTGGATTTTAATTAATGTGTTCTTTCATTCATGAACAAAATTAAAAACCCATCCATCCTCAATCACCATCATCTTTTTTCTTTTTTTTTTAATTAGGGTTTTTTGCTATACTAATTGTTACATTTGTCCAATTCCATCAAATCAAATCAAACTAATGACAGCCAGATGGTCACAGCTCTCAAGATGCCTCACTCAGGGCTAATCCATGGCCTCTGCTGTGCAGAAGCAAGGCACAGAGGGAGCCTGTGCTCTTCCTCTGGGCACTGAAAGGACAGGATTAAAAAACACACAGTTAGTCAGCAGGAGGCAAAGCTGGTGAAGATTGCTGCAACCAGCTCGATTGCAGTGGAGCTGAGGTTGGATGATCCACCCCATTTATAGACCGTAGTCAAAAAGCATGCCCAGAGCTAGAGGGAGAAAAGTAAGCTAATATCTCTGGAGCAGGCAAGGTGTCTTTGATCTCTTTACTCACTCTGAAGGATGTGAGGATTCATACCATGTCCCCTGCCTGGTGTGCTGCGTAGATGCTGTGTGCATCCTCTTGCACACCCTCTGCCTCCAGCTTGGCCCGTAACCCGCATGCACAAAATTATTAAGGGCAAGATTTGTACCCCTATCTTTTGCTCTGCAACAACAGACTTGAGATGTTGTTCACGGCAGCTTCTGATAATACATGCATGTTAATAATTACGGTAGTTTATTTAAGAAGCACTGGGTCAAACCTGTTGTAATCACTTACATGATACTTGAAAATTATTACAGGGTACACCCATTGTAAGTTGGGATAATTAAGGCTGCTGTTATTAACACCCTGCCCTTCCCTATTGCCAGTTTAATTTCCTTGAACATTTTTACATCCTATTCCTCATCCTGCCTTGGAGGTTTTCAGTAAAATTCAATAACCATTTTCCTTTCTATTTTTTCTATTAAAGCACCATCTTATTCTGCCATCACAGCTCAGGAGCGAGTTAAGCCTCTGTGCAAACTCGTCTGCTATTAGTGCTTGGGGCTGAGAGGCCAGCCAGAAACCGGGGCAGCTCGTGCAGCTCTTTCATCACATCCTGCAAATGGTTTTCTTCAGACACCCTCCTGGTTAATCAGAGTCTCTCCGAGGACTTTGAGGTAGGCTTTAACCTCCATGGATTTTTAGGTGGTTTGACTAGTTGAGCACTGGAGCAGACTTTTTGGAGTCATCTGTTGGCCTATTAGTTTTGCCGGATATTTTTTTAGTCACTTCACGCTGGTAGATGCAGCAGGTACGTGCATCCAGAAGACATACCGCCCGTCCTATATGTTGCCCTTATGCCAAGCCAAGAGTCCTGGCTGAGGAGTGCTCGCCTCCCAGAGCACGGGGCAGAGGCATGCAGCTTCTCAGCATGCCACCAGCACGGCTTACTGGGATGTGGACACCCAGGTACTGGGCAGGGCTCTGCCCACATCTGCATTGCATCTGTGTCTGTCCCAGTGCCAGTGCACGGGTGTGCAGAGCCAAGAACCTGGGCAACACCTCCCTGATGGAGGAAGTTTTTTGATTCTCTGTGTTCCCAAGGCCAGGAGGAAACCCACTGATCTGCCACAACTATAGCCACCACCAGCTGCAGCCTGCCTTTACCAGGAAAACCTCAGCTTTCCATCTTTCCCTTTTTTGACAGACAACCCTGTTAGGAAGAAAGAAACAGGGCCATGGGCTATGGTTCCTTTATCCTGGCTACAAAAAAATTGTGGCTCGTTTTTTATTTATATTTTTTATCAACACAAGCAGAAGCTTGTTCACCTGGCATTCAGGCAATCCTGTCTTGCTGTAATTTGAACAGTTGAGCCAAAGGTTTCCTCTGAAATAACCCTTGAGCTCTGTTTCCAAATGACAATGCTGAAGAACAGTTTTTTGGGGTTTTGGATCCCTTGGCTTGTATCAAACACCTTATTCTGGTGTGTTTCAGAAGAGCAGATTCCCCTGCAGATACCACAGGGCCTTCAGCTCTTTCTCAAGGTCTCAAGATACGGCTAAAGACAGCGGGGATCGACCTTCTGGCTGTTTAAAAGCAGATATTGCCAACAAGGTCGTGATGGGATTTTCTCTGCATTCAGGCTAGGCTGACCACCCCTGTTAGTAGCTGGATCCTCGCTGGCATTGGGAAGGCTCCCATCATGCTTCTTTCCACGTCTTAAATTTTTTCACAAACCATGGTGGCCAACACTGTGCCGTGCAGACACCAAAACAAGTGGCACTCCAGTCACAAAATAGAGGGGCATCACCTGTGGCCCCTGCTGGTATCACTGACCTGCCTGAGCTAGGAGAGGAAGGGTTAAAAGGCACCTGGGACTGTTGCACTTGAGGTCCAATGATGATGTGCTCTGGTGATAAAAGGCTGCAGGAGGAGCACAGGTTCTTGAAATAGAGATTTGGGGCTAGGTCCTGGTGTAGTATTGATAAAGAAAATGTGTGTGGTGGCAGGAAAGGAGGTGTGAGAATTGGTTGTGCTGCTGAAAGTAAGCAGTTTTAGGGGGAAAAGGGCTGGGGTGCTGGTGCCTGTGGTGAGAGGGGTTGGGCAGTCCTTGATGGGCGATGTTGGCTCTCAGAGAGGAGTCTGCTAATATCCCACTTTCCTCTCTTGTGATGGGCACTGCTATCCACTTGTCTGTGTATTTTTGTTTTGGAAAGGTTAAAGGACATTTGGTTTAGCCTGAAGGGGTTTCTGCCCTGTCCCTTGGTAGGAGGGCAGAATTGGGAGAGATGAGGAAAACTGTCCGTGCCAATACCCGAGACTGGAGATCCCTGTTTTCTAGCTGCAGTTTCATAGCCTGTGCGACCTGACCTTATGGGTCAAGGGGCAGACAAAATTCAACACCATCTGCTATTAGTTAGTTAATACTTAACCCAAAAGTTGGGGTTGGCAGCCTCAATGAGCTACAGCTGTGCTGGAGGTAATGGGTTTAGCTTTGGAAGGCATCAGAATCCTGAATAAACCCAGGGGACATGGTAACCCCTTGGGGACACTTGGGATGGTGCTGAGCTGATCCCTGTAGCCCTGCTTCACACAAACCTCCCGTGGCCTTGGGATGCCAGTGCATCTCCCTCTGGCTGCTCCAAGTTTGGATGCCCACTCTGGAGCCTGTACGGCTGCAAAACACTTGGGTGTTTAACTGCGTGTTGCAAGGATCTTGTCCTGCTCACAGCAGCTGCCCAGGCTAATTTTACAAGTCAGGTCTTTGCCTCTGACAGGCAACTCTTCATATCTTTATGACTAGACATTATTATATTGTTCTTTCATTTGATAACTGCTCAAGTAATAGCTTCCATTTGCAGTAAATCTCTTGTGCTGTCTTTTTTTTTTCCCTCCCTATTAAACCTAAGATGATAACCTTTGCGGGAGGCTGTGCGCAGAAATTCAGTGAAGCTTTAAGAGGTTGAGGGGGAAACGTGGTCAGGACTAGCAAAGAGCCTAGTGGGAAGATGCTTTTGGAGAAGCTAATTACACCCTGGAGCATTTGGAAGAACCTAGCCGGCATGCAAGTTGAACTGGAAAATGAATATTTAAATGGCTCTTCAAGTTAGTCTGTCTTTGGGAAGTGTTGCTCAATACCTGGAAAATACACCTGTGACATGAGAATAGATGAGACTGAATGTGACTCAGCACAAATATGTGGCTTTATTTTACCACCGCAGAGCAGAACCTATCCCAGTTAAGGGACTTTGCAGGCACCAACTGAAACACTTTGATCAGCTCTCCCCAGCACACAGCCCGTTCCGCTTTACCATCCCCAGCAGCGCAGACCTTGGTTTGCAGTAGGCAGTGCTTGGAGCTTGCCCAGAAACCTGGGCTGGGAGCAGGCAAGATCCCAAAGCCATGAAGGAGCACCCCAAAGACCTTCATTGCAGCTGCTCTCGGGCTACGGCTCTTCTTCCTTGTGATTTTTTCAGACATTGATACTCTGGAGGGGAGGTCTCCTCCTGACAAGGAGAGGTGACATCAACCACCAGCAGCAGCAGGAGCTTTGCACTTCTCTTCCCCTGTTGCAAGATGTTTTTTGTGTCCCAGTACTGCAGCCCTGGCCAGGTCTGGCTTATCTGATGGCTCACTTGCTCTGGAGTTGAGCTGAAACTTGTCACCAAACTGCAGTGCGATGTTAACTAAACACATCCCTGAGCAAGGCAGGGAGCTGCGTGGAGGTCTGCTGAACTGGGGTGGGTAACCACACCTCTGGGGTGTCCTTCACAGCAGGTCACCAACGCTGGGTATGCAACTGCAGGGGGAAGAGGAGAGAGCGCTTCGGTGCCAAGCAGCAGTGCTGTGAGCATGTGTTTGAGATGGTCCACGCGGACGAGCTGTAACCCATCATCCTGCATCTGTAAGTCCCCACGAGCAAAGAGGGCTGAGGATGGGGTGGGACTGATGTTCCAGTGCTAAGCATGGCCTCTTGCACCACCATCTGCAGTGGAGCAACTTCAGCTGGTGGTGGAGCCTGCTTCAGTTTAATTCAGTGGTGGTACCAGTATTAAACCAGAGCTGGAGCCCTTTGGTGGATGCTAGGTAGTCATGGTCCTAGCTCCTGCGTCCAGCTGAACAAGCCGGGCTTGAAATGCAGGACCGCTTTGAGGAGCCCAAAAAAGCCAAAAAAATGTTAAGTGGAGCCCCTAATTTTGCGGCCTAATTTGGGCAGCCCTCAATGCCTCTCGAGTAGAAGCGCATGTGTGAAAATACCCCAGGACAACTTGTAACTCCCGGGTGTGCTGGGGTGAGGGCCAGAGGATGTTTTCCCTCTATGGGATCTCAAATTCAGGCTGCAAAATACCCTCCTCTGAAGCAAAGGAAATCTAAATTACCCCAGTTGCAAAAAAGAGCCTTTTACCTTCAATCTGAAAATAGGATGGAAAATTACAGTGGTTATCTACAGCGTGTTTAAGTTCACTTCAGACAATGACTATTTTGTTGGCTTCCCAAGTCCCAATTAAATCATCATTTACACGCTGTAATTTAAAGCATGTACTCTGCTGGCAAAATCTATAAGAGCTGTAAGGCGTGTGTGTGTATGTGGTCATTATCGTTGCTATTTAGTTTCTTATCTATTTTGATAGTTAAAATATTAAAATGGGAAAAGCAAAGCACTCATTATC